>NNCF01127734.1:0-21342 GCA_002313205.1 Laupala kohalensis | reverse complement strand
CCGAACTATCCTCTTCTGAATTCTGAAAGTTTGAATACTCTGACCGGAATTACCTCAGAAGGTAATGCCGTAACGTAAATGGGAGTAAACGTTTGCAAAATATACACAACGGGAAATACGTGGACTAACTGCGTTAACAAGTTTCGGAATGCGTAACACAATTTGCTTAATTGGGAATTAAGATTGTCAACGTGACAATTCAATTTGAGGTTGTCAGACAAGACTATTATATCAGTGGATGCGTCTGTACAGCATTTGAGCATAACCGATCATTCTCTGGTGCATGTAGTTATCCGTGTCGTGGGCGGGGACTATGTATCATCCGCTTTTGATACTTTCTTTCAAATAGTAGAAATGGCTCTTACTCAATGTAAAGTTAAAATTAATGAAAATAGGGAAAGATGCAAAAAATTGACACCTTGGATTAATTACTTTATTTGCAAAAAAATTAAGAGAAGAAATCACATATATAAACTAGTTAAAAAGAATCCTATGAACGTAAACCTCAGAAATTATTACAAACATTTTAGAAATAAATTGCATGATGACATAAAGTTACTTAAAGAGAGATATTACAGGAGAGAATTTGAAAAGTGCAAAGGAGATTCAAAATTTACTTGGAACTTATTGAACAAACTAACAGGACAAATGAAAGATGGAACCAGTGAAATGAATATTGAAATAAGCAATGGAATAATTGATGACCTTTATAAAGTAGCAAATACATTAAACAAATTCTTTTTACATATAATCAATAAATTTGATCTAAACTGTAAAGTGAATATTAATATTTTCAACTTACCAATTAAAAATAATTTTACTGTTAAAACAGAGTCAAAATCAATTTTTATAGAACCAGTTGTCTCACAGGAACTTTTTCAAGTAATAAAATCACTGAAAAATATTACTGCTGCAGGTATTGACGGAGTTAGTACTTTCTTAGTGAAGAAAATTGCAACAAAAATAACTGATGTTTTGTTATACATAATGAATCTCAGTTTTACTACTGGAGTATTTCCTAAAACTTAAAGATGCTGTAGTCACATCTATCTTTAAAAGTGGATGCAACCAATGCAACAATTTCAGACCAATTTCTCTTTTGTCATGTTTTTCCAAAATTATTGAAAAATTAGTGAAACTTAGGCTAATAAAATTTTTACAAAATACAGATTTTTTTAGTCAAAATCAATTCGAATTTAGGGCTGACCTAAACACTGAAAGTGCATTAATGCATTTTGTGACTGATGTACATTACGGATTAAATGAAGGAAATTGTGTATGTGGCTTGTTTATGGACAATACGAAGGCATTCGACACTGTGGACCATGATATTCTGCTCGATGAAATGTATAAATGTGGTATTAGAGGAAATGCACATAAATGGTTTGAGAGTTATCTTGTAGGAAGAAGACAATGTGTCAGGATAGGAACAGAGTGCAGTAAAATGGGTGGTATAGAAAGTGGTGTACCGCAAGGATCAGTTTTAGGACCGATTTTATTCATAATTTATATACACGATCTCTGCAAGGTATAACTATATGGAAAATTAACATCCTTTGTTTATGATACGGCCTTGTGCTATATAGAAAATGATTGGGAATCGGTGATTTCAGCCATGACAAATGACTTAAAATCTCTTCAGTGGTGGTTTACTACAAATCATATGCTGTTGAGCGCAGAAAAGACCAAATTTATTGTTTTCAGTTTTAAAAATATACAAAATATTTATGACCAAGTTAAGTACACATGTGCCAATTGTCATGGACAAAATGGAGTATGTGTAACAAGTAAATGCACTTCAGTAGGAAGAACCAATGAGATAAAGAATTTGGGTGTCATTTTAAATAGTGAGGTTTCATGGAAAACTCATCTGATGAAATTGAAAAATAAACTAAATAGTATATTAAGGTATTTTTATTTTTTAAGAAGACTTACTGATAGGAATATTTTGCGTATACTGTATTATGCCTTGATACAGAGTAGGATTGAATATGATATGGTAGTTTGGGGAAATACTTATAGCATTGTAATAAATCCAATTTTTCTTTTACACAAACATGTGGTGAAGATAATTCCAAATAAAAGTAAATTTGAAAATTCATATCCTCTTTTCTTAACTTTAAAAATTACACCTCTTAAATACATTTATGTTTTTAAGGTTTTGAAGCTATTTTATTCTAAAAGTGGAAATTTCCCTCAACATGACAATGTTTACAGACAAAAACGTAGATATGATAATGATATTTTTGTTCCAAAACCTAATCTTGCATATTTTACTAGAACCAATAATTTCATTTCTCCAAGAATGTTCAATAAATTGCCTGATTTTATCAAGTCTGTCGGTAACAAGCAGATTTTTCAAACTAGGCTAAAAATGGTTATTAGAAAGAGAACATAAATTTCTTACTTTCAATACAGGAATAGGATCTTTTATTTATTTATTTATGTATTTATTTATTTATGCATTTATTTATTATTTTTTCAAAATCAGTACAAGGTATTTATTGTTTACTTATTATTACGTATATTTATTTACTTATTTTTATTATGTATAGTAGAATATAGGCACATTATAGGAATCCGATTCTTTTTAATTTTATATCTCTATGATCTCTGAAAATAGCAATTTAATTTACTCTGTAGGAGTCTCTACTCAGGATTTCCTTAGGGGCCCTAAACTTTCTTGGATTTTTTATTATGTTTGTATATATTATAGAATTTTTTTGTATGGGCAGTGAAGAAAATAAACTTATTATTATATTGAGATAGGTTCTTTTTTATTCTGTGTAAAATGTACTCAGTTTTGTTTTCTTGATCAGACCTGACAGGAAGGACGTTTTATTTTTATTTTTAATTTAAAAAATGCCTATTATATTGTGAAAGTAAATTTTAAGTTTTTAATCATGTTACGTCGAATGAAAATGGGAGACGGGACCGGGATTCGAACCCGGGACCTTGAGCTTTACGCGCTCATGCGCCTACCAACTGCGCTATCCCGTTCGCCTCTCGGGCCCGTCTACCATTCTCATTCAACTTGTGAAACTCAAAGACCTCTGAGGTGGTCTCGTAGAGACTAGATTCCTCATCTGAGGCGACTCCCTTAGGAAGTACTTGATTTGGGTATTATTTTCCATTTCTGGTTCACAAACATAGAAATCTCTTAGATTGCGGTGAACCTCACCGCCAGGTAACAGATTAATCATGTTACGTCGAATGAAAATGGGAGACGGGACGGGAAGTTCGAATCCCGGTCAAGCAAAATAAATAACTGTTCTTTCAGATTCTTCTTCTTCTTCTTTGACAAGTTAATAATTTTCAATATAATATGCAATAGTAACAGGAAACGAGAAAACTGGCATACCTGGGTCCTTTAGCAAGCGATGGCTAAAAACACCGTTGTCTCCTAAAGGTTCTGGTTATATAAGGAAGTCTCAGGAATTTCCACACACGTCACAGATTTTCCGCGTAACTGGCTTCAGTTGTTTTATGGCTAATTTTAGCATTCGAAAAGGCGAGGGATTCCAATGAAATCACTTACAAAAAGTTAAAATATCTCATTAAATTATACGAGATCTGGAGGGACTTCCAAAAAGATGCAAAAATGTTTTTAAGCTCCGCAGAGAAATGTTAAGAGTAGCTCTGTATTTGTAATGCCAAAGAAACTTCACCTTTAGTTGTTCGAAATGCCAAAGAACAACGCCTTCCTATTGTGATTTAATTCGGATTTAAAGATCAAATTCTAGCTGTTCCAGAATTGGACAATTCCAGGCACAAGCTGTTTGAAATGAAATCCCCAATAGGTGTCTTGAAGACAAAGTGCAAATTCTCTGGTGCGATACAACGGCCTCTTATACACACGAAAAAAACGTTGGATAGCTCAGCCTAAAGTTAGCTGCGATAGCTCACTCGTTGACTGTCTAGCGGACATCATTAGCTGCCACCGCTTACGCTCTAGCTGCCCTAAAATAGTATTCATCTGATCGAGATCAATTTTCTATCACTACGGAAGCTCACGCTGTTTTGTCTCGAAGGAAGAAAGTTACAACAACAGCTATATCTTACGGGTTTTGCGCACAACTGCTCAGCCTCACTAAACAATCTGACTTAGCTACAAGAACTGTCGTTTGTTCCTCCCCGCCGATCTCGTTCTTAGTTGCCGCGGTATGACACCCGGCTGTGATATCTTCTATGCATTCAGTACGTTGACTCATGACTAAGACGTCGCAGCCTGAGCAATTGTTTAACAGAGTCAAATCGACCTTGGCTTTCGCAACTATGAATAGTTAGTTGTTAGCTTGAACAAAATGATTCATTACTACGACTAAACGACTTCATCCCGACATTGCATAGCCCGAAACTTGGAATCTAGACGAAAATTTAATGTTGTCTCGACGTCGAGCAGCTGTACAGTGACGATATTTTGAATTTCTATACGTTAATGATGGCGAATACGTACTTAATTATTATTTTAAATTTTGTTATTTTCAAATGTTTTAATCTAATAAGAATAAATTTGAAATATATTCCAAATAAAGAAACGTTTGGGTACATAAAAAATATTTTCATGGTATTTAAAGATATATATATTTCAATATTTTAGAGATGATTGCTATTTTATGCATTTACTATTCATAGTACCACCACTTTGGTACCAACTCTAAGACAGCGCAATAGGAGAGAATAAAAAAATATTTCTTGTGGACGGGATGCAGTAGCTCAGTGGTAGCGTTCGCGCCTTCCGAGGAACTGTGGATCAAATACTGGTGCTGTCGGACACATAAAAACTATTTTCCATATTAAAAACGAACGTTTGCAATACACCATTAATTAATCAAGGAATAACCATGGTGTTGTCATAAAAATGAATGTTGTCAATCTGTAAAATTTATTAACACGCTAAAGAAGGACTCTGTTCTCGAACCCACTATCAATGTGTTTACGGACCCTGATGCCGATCTCGAGATAATTGTCAATACAGGAGAAAAATTTCTCCTTGCTTTGTACGTGTCTGGTAAACACTGTACGTCATTGAACAATACGTAACTTCGGCCTGTAAGGTGACGTCAAATATTGTCTCATTCCCCATACTGAAGTAGCATCACGACAACATTCACTGAGGGTATTCTACCAGGTACAGTAATGGCTAGGAATTAAAAAATATAGAAATATTGAGTCACATCATACGTACTACGCGTAACAAGTTTTCAGAAAAAGCAATAGAAAATAATAGTACCTAAAGAAATAACATTTTCTTAAAAAATAATCAACTACTTAAATTATTCAGTTTATATATACATATAAATTATTTGATTCATGTTGAATTATTTCAAATAGGATATTGTGAAAGTTCAACTCACGCTGAGGTGTTCTTAGCATAGCGGCTGCGTCCGATATACAGTCAACTTAAGCACTCTGACGTGTTGACTTCCGCCTAAAATGTTTTTTTTTTTTTTTGGTTGGGGCTTTAGGGCTTGTCAACATCGAGGTCATTAGAGTCCATTCCTAAAATTTTCATCTGACGAAAACTACTCTACAAAAGACATAATTTGAAGGAAATTTGATGTAGTTTATTTTTGTATTGAACAATATTCCCTAAAAATGAGTAAATTTCGAGTTGAAAGCAAGCAACATAAGAAAAACTGGTTTTTGGAGTACATTTCAAAATTTTGACCGAAATTCACCAAGATCTGTTCGTCAGACAAAACACTTTACAGACATACTGTGTAGAAAATTTAATGCACATTAATTTTGCATTCGTATACTATTCTCCAGAAGCGCGTACTTTTCGAGTTATAAACAAAAAGTTCGAGTTTTTTCTCAAAACGCACAGGGTTTACGAGGTGGCGATGTTGAAATTCGGATTCAGCACCTCCGAAAACATGAGTCGATTGGGAAAAAATTTTCTATAATTTCTTCCCCGCCAAACTACCATATGACGGCTACCCGGCCACCCGCAATGCGTCTCTCCCACCAGTCGCTTGCATTGTTGTATTTGTAAATGGGAAATGTAGCGTGCTATTGAAGCTTATCTACATGGAGCGATATGAGTTAGGAGTTGGGACCATTGTTAATAGGTGGGCCGGTTAGCTGGGTTAGTAGAAATAATTAGTAATGAATAGAGTTATTGTTACTAGGAGGAGCTGGATTGAGAAAGGTAGGTTTGTTTTTCAGTAGTTAAAACTGCTATATGAACTTGGATATTAATGTGGAAAGCTACATATTTTCTGACCCCATCGGGAATCGAACCCGGGATGATTCGGTGATGAGCGACAGCACTACCACCTGAGCCACGGGTGGGGCACCAGTCATCTGCTGCGAAGTCTCAGGATTGTATTAACTTCATCACAGTGCATCCCTGCTCATTATGCTCAATTTTATACCTTTTAACGGGAAGAAGATCTTAATTGTGCGAAGGGTTTTCTTTGTCGGCTTTTCCTAATATACGTAACTGGCTTTCGTGGTTTTCGATCAATAATTACAATTAAAATATTAGTAATAACAACCATTGTGTAAATAGATGTCACAAAATTAATATTGCGATATTTTATTGCTGTGTAATATGAATAAACTTTGCTTTCTGTCTTTATTTCAGAGACAATGCAAAAGGGGATACCGCAGATTGATGAATTTAAAATCTTTTCAAGTTGAATAACTAACATGAATTTTCCTGGTACTTATGTCTAAAAAAAGACTATTGCACCATAGAGTCGAGCGAAAAATAATAACTTTTCTAAATACACCTTCATTGAGAATGGTTGTACATGTATGCTGAATTGTATGACAAAGTCAATCGTTTTTTATTAGTTTAGGCGATAGAAAATCTTTTTGCCTTCTTACTTCACTATTTGATCGGGTAAATGTACAGTACACTGATTGAACAGGAAACGTTGACCCTCCGGCAGAATAAAGCAATTGAGTTTGAATACAAAAAAATTGAAGTTGAAGACAGCAGACTCTGATAGTTGGCAACACGGATCAAATAGTCATTTTTCGCTGTGATGTGTACAACGTTTATTAATTTCTTGTATATCCTACTATTTCAGAATTCAAACTTAAAATTCTCAGCAAGGTCACACAAGTCGTGGAAAACCTTGACTGATTTTCCCTAGAAGACAGCTGAATTACTTATTTATGAAAGGTCTTGTGTTGTTGTTTAGGGGAATCAACTTTTATCAAAACCAGAGGCGCAAAACCATTGCACATACTTTCTCATATACGTTTCTCAGTCTGCATTGTTGAGAGACAATAAAAAGTTCTAAACACAGTGGGGTTATTTTTGTTATGATGCTCTCTATTTTGGTCGTCTTCTTCATGTTACTCTATTCTAATTGCTTATTATGGAAACCCTTTAACTACCATTGACATATAAACCGTTTGCACTTTGCAATTTGCAAATTCCGTCATATACATTTTGGAAGAGTATAGCTAAGTAGGATAGATAATCTATTTCAAATCATAAATTAATTATTTATTAAGATATTATTCATGGGACGCATAGCAAAGAGATTTAACTATAAGGTAATTATATCAAAAAGAAATTTCTTTGCGAATTAGAAATGTAAATTTCTGTCGAGTAAAAACAAATAGGATGTGTAAGCACTCACATATGAGAAAGTTTTTTCCCCCGGTTTCGGACGTTAAACCACATTTTCGGAATCAGGGACCACAAAGTGTATATTTCTGGTAAAATCCCGAGATCCAATTTTTTCACTGTTGTATATACTACTTATATGACAAAAGTATGTAACTAAAACTAACTTTTTGTCAGGCTTAAAGTCACTAGATGAACTTTATTACTGTATTTTATATGAGATTTAAAAGTAAAATAAGTATTCAAAATATTTTTTAAGACATTTAGTGATTTCTCACGAGAGAAATTTCAACAAACGCAGGTCGAAAGTTGTCCTTATTTTTAAAAATGTAGAATCATATTGACTATTATTAAGTCCTGTCAAAATATTAGGGAAGATGGCACATTGGAAGGTATTGAAAACAAAAGTACGAATATCTGATTCCTTTCGCAATGCATTAGGGGAACTTGTGCAACCCTGAACTAGCAAGCAAGTGAGCAGCGACAGCAGAATCACGTGTCTGAGCATTGATTCGTCCGACTTCACGCTATCTTAACCATTCAAAGAAGAAAAACAAATCAAAACAAAACGTGATTTCCAGTTTTGCCGATGACTGTTTTACATTTCTTTAAATAACATTTTCAAAAACGTCTTAAGAGAAATAATAAAAACAATATAATTTGAAAAGAAAGAAAAAAGTTAAATCATCTATCTAAACTCTGTACTTCATTCTATTCAAGTTACTTGACGTTTACCAAAACAACATCACCCGAGCTAAATTCGGAATGAAGGAAATAAGGAAAATACGCTCTACTCTGTATCGATGTATATCAAAGTCTATATGAGCCAACAGACATGTCAACGCATAACATAAACTTATTTGATTACGGTTCTTACCATTTAATCGGTGTATGAATATTGAAATACTATTTGAAATATTGTTTAGTTTTTGTTTCTTCATTTCATTCTTTCAGTTTCATGTAAAAATCTTATTTTTCCAACATTAGTAAATTGAAGCTGAAGTACAAATAATCTGAAAACTGGATACAAACTTTCAGTGTTTAGGAGAGTCCTAATATATATTAAAGTGAAGTATTAACAAAATGTGCTCCTTTTTTATTACTTAATTTTTGTGTTGCAGTAAAATTCCACTGATACATTAGACGATACAATAAAATTTTTTTTCGATATTTTAACACCAAAAACAAGAAACAAAAATTATAATTAAGGTCTCACAAATGTGTGAAAGTTATTAATTAAAAAGCGATATGTATTTTTATTTTGTTATATTAACATATTCAGTATGGGAGAAGGGTATTGTGGTGCTTCCATGGCACGCAATACGAAACTTATAGCAGCAGTCCGCGACCTTTTACTACAATAGTTTTCGATCTGTTGACTTTCCTCATTATTATTCAAAATGTGAGTGGAAAGTAGACTCAATACCTTCAAACTTCTTGATTTCTTTTCAGTGCCTTCCGAGATGCTGTCGTCGCTAATATTTTGACAGGACATACAAATAATCAATGTGTTTCAGTATTTAAAAAGTCAGGGCGACTTTCGACCTGCGCTTCCAAGCTCAAGAAGACCAAGTGACAGTGTTGCCGCATTGGATGAAGGCAGCCAAAATGATAATGAGCAATTGAAAAACATAAGAATGAATTAATATTGAATTGAAGAGTCCGTACAGCTCAATTACTAAAGAGAAGAAAATTGTTTCTTATAAACTATACAATTACATCTCGTACCGTAGTGCCATACAAAACAGAAAATTGATAAAGAAATCGTCTGGAATAATTGAGAATAAACATTTTTCGCGTCTTGGAATTTTGACTCTTTTATTTACAATTTAATAATTTTTTAATTTATTCCACAATTATAATGCTCATCCATAATGCACAATGAAAAAATAAAAAAAGTAGGTTAACTTCGAAAAATCATCAAATTAACAAAATATTTCCTTCATTACAAACTCACATTTTTAAAATGTTCTACATGACAGAAAACATTTCAATCTCCAATAATTACTAAAATATCAAAAATTTTTAACGTAGAAATGTTGAAAATTTGTTCATAATACTCAAAGTACTATATTGTTGCTACACATCGCGCAGAGCCGTGAACGAGGACAAATACTAGTTCCAAAATATGATTAAGGAAAATGTGCCTTTGCGTGGATCCTCAAATGGATCCTTGAGGACAACCTCTTCACCCTTCTCTGATAAATCTTTTCCCCCTTTCTAATAATCGAGAACCGCTAAAAACCTATAAACAGCATTACTGAAATGCACTACCTCTCCCGCTGACTTCAATATCAAAGACCCCATTGAACCTTTCAGTACCGTTGTTACTTGCGCAGTTGTATTTTGCAAAATTGTAAATGAAAAATGTAGGGTGTTGTAACATGCTGATATTTCAAAATATTGAAAATAATGAGATTATAAATAATAAATACCACACATCTCATNTAGATGTGTATAAGAGACAGATATATATATGTGTGTGTGTGTGTGTGTGTGTGTTATAATGACAATGTCATTGGTTGTTTAGATTTTTTCATGTTTTCTGAACTTTCTCGAGGGGACAATGATGAAATTCAAAATCAGCGACCCCAAAAGTTCGAAGGATCTCAGAACTTATTTTCTTCATTAATATGTTTTTTCTAAATATCCTCCGAATTTTTCAGTCATCTATTTATCTGATATTTTGCTTACGGTGGATAGTAAACAAATAGGACGGTAAGATGTTAGTTTTGTAGGGTCCTAATCTCATTATCCCTATTATTCATTAACAGATCAAATAACCTGTTTTCATGCATATTTCAAATATCTCCACCAATTTTTAATCAAAGACCGCTTTTGCTCTTTGCAATATCTCGTGGATTATAAGTTTAAAACGGGATTTTTTTCCTTTTCCAAGGTTCTTCTTTCCACTTCATATGTTGTTCCAGTCCCTATGCACTCCGCACGGTAGAACTGAAATTTCTTCCGTTATGAAAATATAGATTAGAAACCATACACTTCTTGAAATTATCACTGACCCGCTTGTAATCCATTTTCATTTTTATTACTTAATTTCTGCAGAAATATTTCTTTTCATAAATATGAATACACACAGATACTTTTAAAAACAATGGTGCAAGGATGTTTACGTACAGAATTATCAGTAAACTTTACTCTTAACGATCTCCTATTACATACACGCATATAATTGGTGATTTGTATTTTTGCTGTAAGTTCGTGGGCAATCTGAACTCCAGAAATAATCACTATTGTCATTTATTCAAGGTTCAAATGTACAAGCGCTCTTAAGGTAATAAAATGTACTTCGTCCCTCAACGAGACATTGGCACGTCTCAAGTATACTCCCACACAGAACATAAAAATTCACTCGTAACTACTTTATTCCTTTAAGAAAAATCATTGAAATACATAAACAATCCTTCCAAAGAACAATGACAATCACCAAAAATCAATTAAATGCCCTTCCCTAAAATCAATTAAAACATTCACACCAAAACACACAAGCCATTCCCTTTCTCAATAAAAGGAGATACACAGTCCCCATAAGACACGCATAATCTTCCCTTCGAATACTCCCCAAATATTACATGACAATTACAAGTCATATCTTTCCATTGATTGCCATAACATCCACTTTTCTCACCCATTAATTACGCCCCTTTTACTTCTTTAGGAAATTACTATTACCAATTACACTCCCATACGGGATTCAAAAGTTAGTTCTTTCGTTCGTAAGGAGTATTAGTGTTCACAGTCAGTTACCTATCACTTTAATGACAGTCATTTAAACACGCACTCATCGTCTTAAGGATCCATTTTCCACTCTCAGATTCTTCACCAACGTTAAGTTAACACATGTTGAGTACCTTACCAAGTAGATGGGGAACGAACCAGACCAATTCCAGACATTTGACCCTGGGTTGTCTTAATAACTAGACGGAGTCGGAATCTCTTGAGCCCTGCAAGCAGTCAAGAGAAACTATCCCTTCCGAGACCCCGGGTAATGATCTTATCAGGAACCACCAGATAAATTTTTTTTGGCAAGCTTTTTAAAATTAACTATAAACAATTCAGGATGTTCAACAAACAAATTAATGAATTTATACTTTACATGTACAACCATTCTACATTCAAACTTATCTCATTAATTGTACACTACTGATAACATAAAAGGGCCCATTTATTTTTCTAAGTCCCACGCTCTGACCATTTTTGGATCTGTTAGGTTTGTAATGGATCTCTCCACTTGCTTTCACTTCGAGAGGGGAAGTTTCGTTCGACCAATCGTAGGTCTATTTGAAACGGCGCCTATATTTGGAAGATATCGAGCGGCGGGTAAATCGTAACGAGATAATTACGTTTAATTACACCGCTATTAAAGAAATATTTTGTATTTTTTTATTATACACATTTTGGATTTCTATAACAAAAATATTCTGTATATTCTTGACTTCAATAAACTTTACCATTCTCTATATTTAAACGACATCTTGAGATTCGTTGTCTCGAGAGGTCTTCATAGGCAATGTAAACGATATTAGACTTTCTATAAAAACCGTTTGCGTAATACTGTGATAAAATATAGTTTTTAACAGAATTTGAATATAATTGCAAGATATCGTATGGAATTGGTATAATTCGAATCACAAATTACTTATAAATATTCCTATAATTTCTTATATTTATACAGTGAAGTAAAGAAATCAAATCTCATTGCCTACAAATGATGTGTATTGTCGAAAGTAATTTCACATAATTTGCGATTCTCTTAAGTTTTTCATATATGTGAAAAGGAATTAAATAAATATAGAAAACGTTTGTCTCAAATATGAACTAATAACACAAAAGTTTAATTCTCGAGTTATAAATAATATAAAACTACTTAAGGAACAAATAAATTACATCTTCTAGTGACATATTTATCCACGATATAACAATTTGGTAGTAATCGTGCAACCTAAAAAAATAATCAGAGATCAATAATATGAAAACCTCGTTTCAGATATGAATAAATAAAAAAGACAAATCCTTTTTATTTATTCCAATCAAATTGTAATGTATTAATTCATATTAATACCATAGGTTCTTTTCTTTATCTTTCTTCCTATATCTTTCTTTCTTTCTTTCTTTCCTTCTTTCTTTCTTTCTTTCTTTCTTTCTTTCTTTCTTTCACTCTTTCTTTCTCTCACTTTTCTCTATCGTTGTTTTACTTTCTCTCTCTCTCTTTATGTGTATTGTCTAACGTAATTTCACATAATTTGTGATTCTTTTATTTTTTCATATATGTCAAAAGAAAATAAATATAGAAAACTTTTGTATAAAATATGAATTAATAACACAAAATTTTATTTCTCGTGTTATAAATCACATTAAACCACTCAAGGAACTAATAAATTACATGTTCTAATAATACAATGATCTACAATATAACACTGGTTATAATCGTGCAGCATATAAAATCGTGATCCGAGATTAATATTACAAAAAACGTGTTTTAGATTACAACAATTATAACTAAAACTGAAATCTCTTTCATTAATTTATTCAAATGAAATTGTGAAATACAACAACAGATTCTTGTTTTCTTTCTTTATTCCTACTTCTCTCTTTCTCCCACTCCCTCTCTCTCTTTCTCTTCACCGTCACTGGATACAACGTCATTTGATGTGAATTCGCGACTAAGGACGTTCGTGTAGGTGGAAGATTGGGTAGTGACTTACAAAGCGTGCCTATCATCACCATTGCTAATGACAAATATTGTTAAAAACTGAGTATCGTGAAAATGAAGCGTAGAACCTTAGGATCTTCACGAGACGTGAGCGTCTTTCTAAACAAAACATCAAATATGTTAACATTGACATGTTAAAATTCTCATTTTAACTTGCCTATCATGTTAAAATATCGTTTCAGAAAGCTAAAGTGAAAGCATTATACAAGAAAGGAAATAAAAGTGATGTTGGAAATTATCGACCCATATCTTTATTGCCAACTTTCTCAAAAGTCTTTGAAAAAGTTTTTTATAAGCCACTTTAAGACTTCTTATCGCGTAATAATGTTCTCTCAAACGATCAGCACGGTTCCAGGAAATCCCTTTCTAGTAACAGCGCCATATTTTTTAAATGATGTAATGACATTTTTAATGACATTTCTCTTGACCGTGGGGATAATCCTCAAGGTATTTTTCATAATTTATCGAAAGTATTCGATGTAATCTATCACGAAATTCTTCTCATTCATGCGTCATTCTTGGATTCGCACATCAATGGCTAACTTTCTACTTAAATTTCGACTTGCTGATGCCTATCTTTTATCATGTTGAAAATAAAGTATTCCAGCATTATCTGTCAAAAACAAAGACATTTATTTGCGGAGTTCCTCAAGGTTCAATTTTGGGCCTTGACAAATAAAAACTGTCAAGTCGACAAAATTTTTAGGGCTCCATATTCAGGACATCCTCAAATAGAATTGTCACAATGATAAACTGAATTACAAACCAAGCAAATTGTTTACAAACATTCCAAATTCTAGTCAACACGTTTCTCACTGCTTGTTTTTTGCAACTGTTTATTCTCATTTGCGATATGGCATTATCTTTTGGAACCAATCCGCTCAGAGCATTCAAACTTTTAGAATCCAAAAGAGGGTAGTTCGGGTTATATGTAAATCTCACCCCCGAAATTCATGTAAACATTTATTTAGAGAATTGAATATTCTCCCTCTCCCTTATGAAGTAGTCGTGTTTGTTAAGATAGAATTATTAAAACCTCACCCCTGTTTTAAGCCAGTCAAGTTCACGAACACAACACCTATAATAAGGCTAATATTCATCGTCCTGGCGTATCGACCACTCTTTGCAAAAAATTGCCTTATCATTGAGGAATAATTTTGTATAATTCCCTTCCAAACAATATAAAATATATTAATAAATTGAATCCCGTCAAATCCCCGGTTAAAATTGTTCTAATGCTCTATTGCTTCAATAATGTGTAATAATATATTAATTTTAACGAAAGAAGTTAATTTGGGATTCAATTTACCAATAAATATTGTTTTCCACATGATTTCGGACGACGTAAGTGGTGTTAATTTTTTTAATAAATAAATAAATAATAAATTTATTGTCAAAAAACAGTACAAACTGCGTATGACCACGTGGAGGGAAAAAAACTAATTTACTCTCCGGAAGCAAGCAAGGGACCATCCCATCAATTCCGATCAAGGGCCCTAAGGCAGAGGCGGATTCAAAAAATTCAGCAAAAATTCCTAGATTAGATAAAAAGTTAGCTGCGAGTTATAATACTAATAGAATGTCAATATGTTTGTAATTTTAAGCAAAAAATTACATGTAAGTTATTATCGAACTATAGATAATAATCGAACTATAATACTTTGTCGAACTATAATATAATATCGAACTATAATACTTTGTCACGCCATTGTTTTAGTACTCTAGATACTGATTAAATACTTTTTTTTGATGCATGTTGTTTTGATCCTTTTTTATTTACAATAGTTTATTTCCTACTGTACGCAATCTTGCATGGTTGTATACATTATCTCTGTAGACCCATCCTGGCCCGGGTTTTTCTCCAGTTTTCCTCCTTGTAGTAGCGAATTTTGTATAGTCAGGAATGTTATTTAATACTTTTGTTATTATTAATCTCGAATTTTGACCACACATTATGTCCATGGTTCACTTTGGAATAATAAATTTAAAACAGTACGTATATTATTTTTTTTAAATTATAAGTACTCAATCCACCACTACTCTTGGGCACTTGATCGAAATTGATGCGATGTTTTCTTGCTAGTTTCCGGAGAGTAACTAAGTTTATTATCCCCCACGTGGTCATACGCAGTTTGGAACTGCTTTTTGACAATAAAGTTTATTTATTAGGCATGAGTGAAGCGTTCTGACCAACGAATGTAACGTGAAACGTCAAACGTAAAAGTGTAAACGTATGACGGTATACTCGAATACCAATCTCATTAAGAGTTCTTCTATTGCTTACTTTATTCTTTTAACGTGCTTATTTGCCTCGAACCAAAACAATCTGGTTGTTTCCCGTAAGTTCTATTTACCCCTAGGGAATACTACATCCTATCTACATGTTGGGGAAAATTTTTCTCTTAAAGTCAATCTTAGGCCTCGTTGTCCGCAAATTTCAATTGTTAAAATCCAATTGGATGACCCATCCCCTTCCTCAACTCCCAATATATCCAGTACTGTTTTCCACCATTAATGCGAAATATTCAACGGTATTTTAGCAACTTGGTGCTTTTCTCCCCCGACCTCAAAAAGAGTTGCCAGTGTCTCTCTATAAAATTGTTCTTCACTTCCAAGAGCCAAAACGGTTTTCCTGCGTTCATTCGTATGAAGCAAATAACTTACTATACGACCTAATTTTATAATGCTTCTTGAATCCGCTCCTACGCTAAGATAGTATAAGTGCGCCAAGAGCTAGTCAAGCCCATAACTATTTATAAAACTTTCAGTTATGTTATCTATTCCTTGTATATAAAAGTATCCATTACAACAGTAATCCATGAATCATTGTATATTTCAAACTGCGAATTTAGTAATTATGCCGTTTCAACTTCAACTCTGTATTTGAAAAATGGTCTCCAGGTTGAGGAGACTTCTCTAGTTTTGCGACAGTTTTCGTTGAACAACTTCCTCAATTATCTCATTAATGCAAGTTTGAATTTCAAAGTCAGATTCTAAGCTGAAATAAAACTATCCAATACGAAGGATTGAATTCTACCGTAGAATAATAACAATTGCAATATAATGAAGCCAGAAAACTTCAAGATAAAAACGCATATGGACTAATATTAAACTGTAAGTCTGGTTATAGAATGGAATATGGTGGTTATTTCTACCACATCTCTTCCTCGGGAAAGAGCTTCAAATTATTTATGTTTTATTATAGACCTAATTCATTCCAAATATTTAACATCAGTTCATTATCATCTGGTCATCAGCTTATTAAAAGAAATTTTTAACAGGAATAGATAAAATACACGAATTTATTGTTAAATTTTCGTCGCACGATATATTACATCCACTCATAAATATTTTTAATAGTTCTTTATCGAAAGGGGTGTTTCCTAACATATTTAAGAGAGCTAAAGTGAAACATTTACACAAGAGAGGAAACAAACTCCATGTTGGAAATTATAGACCAATTTCTCTACTACCCACTTTCGAAAGAATTTCTTTAAAAAATCGCTCTATAATCGTTTTTGTTAAGTATGAAAACAAAATACTCAGGTCCCCATATTCAAGACAACCTGAAATGGAATTGTCACATTGATAATCTAAATTCCAAATTATGCAAATTGTACTACGCCTCTGGAATCTTAGTTACTGTGGTTAATCCACATATTTCCCGTCGCGTATATTTTGCAAACGTTTACCCCCGTTTAAGGTATTATCTTTTGGGGCAATTCTAGACAGAGCCTCCATACTTTTAGAATTCGAAAGAGGATTATTCGTCTAATTTGAAAATCTGGCCCCCAAAGCTCTAAAAAAACTGCATTTAAGGAATTGAATATTTTAACATTTCCCTATTTATAATTATGAAATGGTTGTTTGTTACCCGAAATCACTAAAATGCCACCCGTGCTTCTTACGAATGTGTCTTGATCATGAACACTATACTCGCAATAGGCATAATATTAATGTCCTAGGGTGTCCACTACTCTTTGCCATAAAGGGCCATTTCGTTCGGGAATCGTTCTATATAATTTCCTCTCCAAAGACATAAAAAATACTATTAAATTTAATCTCTTCAAATTCTTCTGTTAAAAGCTACCTGCTGCACCATTGCTTCTACGATGTAAAAGAATTTATCGATTTTCATAAAAGTTAAAATGAGTTTTTATTTCCTATCGAATGTTTTTTTAAAATTATTCTTTTAAATATTAAATACATAAATTCATCTAGTACTTTATCACGCCATTGCTCTTGTTCTTTCAAAGTAACTGATTATATTTCAAAATTATTTTTCTACTTCCTAGTTTTGTGTCATTTTATTCCAATGAACTTAGTTTTATCTGTACTCAGCATTGGCCCTTGCATACTTGCGTGGTGTACTGTAATAATAAATCTTAAGCAGAGGAAAGAAGGTTATAAAGATTAGATATTAGAGTTAGGGTGCAAAGCATACAATACACTGATGAAACAAGGACGAGTATATCATGAAATGACAAGCTACAGAATAATGGAATAAATAATACCTTTGCGTTGCTTGTGGTGTTTTCGATACGGACATCTGGCCAAGTTTTGTAAAAAAAAAGGAAAACTTCCGTGGACACCGTGGGGAGGAAAAGCATACGTTTCTGGGTAGCGAAAAGAGGAAGACAACAAAGCCAGTGTGTATAAATTGCAAGAGACGAGGAAATAGTTGTAAACATAGTCCTTTGAGTACACATTGCTCAGAGTTTAAACGAGCGCAAAGAATTCTAAAAGAAGAGATATATTATGACATATAAAATATACCGACATAATGTGCAACGGAATAAGACAGCATCACGGGAGATGGGATAATATATAACAAGGATATTGATATTGCGTGCTTTCAAGAACATTATACGCATAGGGGTAGGCCACAAAATATACCAATAAGAATGCGAAGTGTTCCGATTGAGAATTCATGGGCAATGATATTAGTAGGTATTGAAAAAATAGACGTAATGGAACTAGATGCATTAAAGGGGAAAATCATCAGATAATTTTGTGTAGTAAATAAAATGTAAATTTAATAATTGTTAATATGTATTATAAATGTAAAGAAAATATTAAAAAAGATTTACAAAAGTTAGAGAGAATTCTGCAAGCACAGCAAAATGAAGATGTAATAAAAGTTGATGTCAAGATAGCCATAAAGGCTAAAAAGAAATTGTAAAAAATGTAATAAAAAACTGAAATTCAGAGATATTTTAATAGTTACGATTTATAAACATTTTCCGAATAATTTAAAGATTTGCTAATAGTATCGATTTGTTAAACATTTATTTTGTATTCTATGAATATACATTTTTTGGTATGCTGCTAACATTCTAATACCTAGCTAACTATTTTATTCTTCTCTTAAAAGAGAATTGTTAAATACGCCTCAGCCTTAGGACATTTGATCGGAATTGATGGTATGGTTCATTCCTTGCTTCCGGAGAATAAATTAGTTTTTGACCTCCACGTGGTCATACACTGTTTGTAACTGCTTTTTGACAGAAAATTTATTATTATTGTTATTATTAAAAATAATATAAAACCGAATAGTGATTCCCCTGAGTTATTAAGACAATACGACATTCCAACTGAAAAGGTTAAAAATTCACTTCGAACGTACCAGAAAGTTGAAGTTTTCTTATCTCAGTTTCAGCGTTTCCACAGTTAAGAAATGTAACTCATTTGAAAAAAATACGGCGCAATTAATTCGGTGGCTGGCCCTTTGCGAACAGGAAACCTGAAACTACTTCTGAAAATGTTTCCCTCCCGAAACTTTGCGAACACCTTTTTGATAGGCAGAGGAAGACCAGCTCTGGTATAGTAAGAAGAACTGATCTGACGGAATTAATAATATAATGAATCAGATAGGGCTGCGCACATAGGAATGAGAATATCCTGGATCATGTGAGGTTATTGTTTGTGCTATTTAATAGCATACCTGCAATTGGACATTACTACGTTTCACGGAAGCTTTCTCAAGAAATATCATAACTTTTGGATAAGCACCTCCGATACCATGTGAGTACAGCATTATCACGTCTGTAACTAATTTCAATAAAATTATAAACATTTAGCAAACCTATTTTTCATATTTCTTATACTTTATAATGATTTTTTAAATTATTATTTACATCTTGTACGATCATATCGTTGGTTTTCTGATGGTTTAAAGTTGACTAATAATGTAAGCCGAGAAGAAAGTTTTCGTAAAATATGGAACATTATAGCTCTGAATCCATTTGAAGCCCAAAGTTGTAAGTTTTACAGTAATATAATATCATAGAGACCTCTAGACATTATAAATATAAAATTTTGATTAGGTCCCCCAACAAATGCCTAAAAAAAGGGAAAAATTGAAAAAATTTGATTTTTCAAAGATTATAAAATGGAAAGGAAACATGTCTCAAGGATGAAATTGTACGTAAAATCTATGTAGGGGAAAGGCTCCATCTTTTCGACACCATCTCTACAAATTGATATTTCTCACACATTAGTAATATCAGAAATACCGTTTTTGGTTGTTAACAAAACCACACGGAGTACTTTCCGGCGGATTTGGCTTCTCCGATCACACTCGGGAAAGAGACAGGAAAATTATAGAATGGGCCCTCTGGTCTTTCTTTGCATATGGAGGAGGAGTATTCACAAAGTTCCGGAAGGGAAATATGTTCAGAGTTTCCTCAAACTCATCCCAGGTTAAAAAAATTGTTTCCTGTTCCCAATATTTTGCAAAGGGCCGGCAACCATCAATTCATTCGTATTTTCCTGAAAATCCAAGTCGACAAAATTCTGGAACCGACTATTTTTGTATACAACACAGTGCATTTAAAAACATTTGGACATCGTACTCTTCACATGATCAATGTCGAAGCTCACCTGACTATCGAATAACCATTCTCTGATTTCGTTTGTAGTAAAATTGATTTTTGCTGGTACTTCGTTGTTATTGAAGTAAATCTGCATCAGAGACAGACTCAATTTTTAATTAATTTTTAACTAACTTTTAAAGATATAACCACGAGCGCATAATACATCAACAATCGAGCAATCTTCAGGTAAACCGGTTGACGGAATTGCACGGCAAGATAATCAAATTCTTGTGCGTGAAAATTCATTCGATTTGCTATGCTTCACGGAACATTGGCGTTCTATTAACAACATTGATCATTCTTTTATTCCTAATTATTATTTAACAAGTTCTTTATGTCGAAAAAATTGTAAAGGAAAATATCCCCACGGAGGTACATGTATCAATTTTTGAAATGGTATTTTATCTTCTTTATTTTCAAATTACAAGAATTTCTATGTTGGTAGTATACTCGAACTTTCTGCCATTAATTTTACCGACACAGGCATCATTGTTTTGTGTATTTATAGACCACCTCCATCAGATCTTGATTTATTTTTTTCGGAATTTAGAAGTTATTTCAAAACGTTGCGAGCTAATACACAAAAATCTATCGTTATCCGTTTTAACTTCAAAATTAATTCCCTGAGTAAATCTGATTCTACACCTCCCAAAAATTGATTCAAGAATCTAATCGACTCCTCCAATCTTGTAACTACAATAAACGACCCCAAATTCCTCTCTGGTTCATTCGGAACATAATTAGAGCATGCTATTTACAATAATGGTATCTCGTATTCTTCTCAAGTCTTTAATGCGGGATATAGTGCTGGTATATTGAACCTTGCTCAAATATTAACCATTTAAGATTCACTAAACCCACTTAAAAACCTGACCAAGATTCAATGACACAACTTTAACCACATTTACAAATTATTTGTATCAGGAAGCTTGGAATTACGTGTACAATTGTCAAAACATAAAAGATATAAAAAAAAATTCTTAAAATATTACAACTCCAGCTTTCTCATAAAACGCAAGTTAACTTAAACAAAGATATACCTTAAATGAATCATCCAAATGTGACACCCGTTGGTTGCCGTATACTCTGACATCCACCGTTGCCACTTAAATATTACTATGACGTAGTCGCTAGTGCACCTACCA
>NNCF01127733.1:1754670-1776520 GCA_002313205.1 Laupala kohalensis | reverse complement strand
TACCCAGCGCTGAACACTCGAATTCCCCATACGTCGCTCTTGTGCACTAAATGATGCACACATCGGATATAATTTAAGGTCGGTATTGCAATGTCATATTTCTAAGTCAAATATCTGTTATCAAAGATATGATTAATTTTTATATCGGAAAGTATTATCAAACAATGTATAGTCCCATGACACTACGTCACATATGGTCTTATTTAGTGTAAAGCTAAATGGATGACAAACAATTTTTTGCTGCTGTAGGTTCATGAATGAGCTCTGTAATGACTTTTAGGCTACAACTTTTAAGGTACAACTGAAAAACTCATACAGGAGAATTTTGTACTCATTTATTACTAATTAATTATAGAAATTAAAATTTGTTGCTATTGTATTTTAAAAATTAGGGGATTGTTCCAGCTTCACATAGAAGCTGGAACTACAACCTTCAAATTCAAAAATTTTCAATATTTTTGATGCATTTATTACTTTACGTCTATTATTAGTTTATTACTGATACAAGAAGTTCATTACTATTGTTATTAAACAAATAATTGAGGTTTACCACAAAAGAGCAATTAACACAGCTATACGAAGGTGGTATAACAATTAGAGCACGACTCACAAAAAACATACGTAAGTTACAATAATTACAAGTTATTTACAATATTAAAAAATCATTCTAAATGTAATAAGTTATGAACAATATAACCGTGCATTCCTGACAAAGTAAACAAAATTTAAAAAATACACTTTCAAAAAAATACAACAAAATTTAGAATTAGTAATACAACTTTTAAATTGTTTCTAGACAAAAATAATGTAAATACAAACACTACAATAAAAATATTTCAGATTTATTGTGATCGCGTATGGAAAATAAAAATAAATCTCCTCGTCCTATCCGACACATTGAATATTCTTGACATATCATTATCTGAAAAAAATATATAAATATTTTTAAAAAAGGGCTAAATAAGAAACATTATCTTAATTCACGGATACCTCCTAAATCGTTGTACAAAATTTTCCTAATGTATAAACAATTAAATCTATTGCATATCAGTCACATTAATTTAGCTTTAGAGGTATATTTTATACATCCTGAAACTTATGGAAAAGGTGATAGAACAGTAATAAATTCAATAATTCGTATGAGGATATAATCTTTCAATTCATCGTATTTTCATCTTATTCTTATGGCCTACTTAATAAAAAAATCATTTAATAATCGCATTACGTCGCGTTGAATATTCTTAAATCATCATCTGGATAAATATTTATGAATATTTTAAGAAATTTCACAAAGCAAGAACAATAATAATATGCTTATTAGGTAACTATGAACTTAATTGTATTTGTTTTTCCACATGTTTGAACATTTATAAATGTTTTCAGATGACGATTTGTGAAGAATATTCAACGTGTCGGATGGGATGAGATGATATTTTTCGTTCGCGATCACAATAAATCTGAAATATGTTTATTTTAGTGTTTGCATTTACGTTATATTTGCTAGTAACAATTTAATAGTATACACTTCTATATTTTGTTGTAATTTTTTGAAAGCGTATTTCTGTTACATTTTGTTTCTTTTTTCAGGAATGCAAGAGGATATATTACTTTTACAATGATATTTAATATTGTATATAATTAGTAATGATTGAAAATCTGTTATTTCGAGTCGTGCTCTAATTGTTATGCCAGCTTCGTATATCTGTGTAGTTGCAGTTTTGTGGTAAACATCCGCAATTATTTGTTTAATAACAACAGTAATGAATTTCTTTTTGCAGTAATAATGTATAATAAATGGGTAGTAACAAATGTAACAAAAGATTTTGAAAATTTTTGAATTTCAAGGTGGTTGTTCCATCTTTACTGTGAAGCAGGAACACCCCCCTTCTTTTTAATACAATAGTAATAAATGTTAATTTATAGTAATTTATTAGTAATAAATGAGAACAAAATTCTCCTGTATGAGTTTTTCAGTTGTGCCCTAAGTTTGTTCCAGCTTCACAGAGCTGCGTCCGTCGGTCTGTGGAAGATTCCAATCTCACGGGTCGTCGCACGATTCCAACATACGCTTGGCATCTCCGGAAGATGTTACCACATCTCGTTCAACTGAACGCTCCCCTAGCACGATTCAGTACAAATCTATCATTCGCAAGCTTGTCCACGTTTTGCTGCGTTTGTTGTTCACGCCCGTGTACCCAGCGCTGAACACTCGAATTCCCCATACGTCGCTCTTGTGCACTAAATGATGCACACATCGGATATAATTTAAGGTCGGTATTACAATGTCATATTTCTATGTCAAATATCTGTGACCAAAGATATGATGAATTTTTATATCGGAAAATATTATCAAACAATGTATAGTCCCATTACACTACGTCACATATGGTCTTATTTAGTGTAAAGCTAAATGGATGACAAACAATTTTTTGCCGCTGTAGGTTCATATATGTGCTCTGTAATGACAGTTTGTTTATTGCTTAAAAGACAAAACTGCACAAAATAAAAAGGAGCGGTTTTGGGTTAGACCGTGTATTGCAAGACGCGATAAGTCGGGCTTCCATAATTTATTGAAAGAGTTTCGATGCGCAGATCCCGAATATGTAAATTATTTAAGAATGGATGATTTTTTTGTTTTGTTTTGAAGTAAATAAAGTGCACAAATTGATTTCAAAGAAAAATACGCATATGAGAAATAGTAAAAGTGTGGACTAGTGGTTTATGGTAACACTTCGATTTTTAGCAACTGGAGAATCTTTCTCTAGCTTACAGTAGAGAACGCGAATACACCAATAACGAGAGTTGCTTATATCTATTTTTGTACTCTTTATGTTTAACATTACAAAGAACCTGTCATAACGTGGAATGAAGAGATTCGTTGCCGCAATACTCCAACTGAACTTCGCCTCCAGCGCCATCTTTTCTCATAATATAACTGTAATATGATCAAAGATCAACGAGAACTTGTGTCATAGATGTTGAACTATGACCAAAGCCTGTGCATTACAAAGCCTGTGCACTGTCATAAAGACAATACCGTGCAATAGCGGCCTAAGTCTACGCGACCAATGCACGCGTTAGTCACTCAGCTGGTAACATAGTTCTGATGGTGTGTATGTTCACTCGCGTTCCCATTAACGCGTTCTAAGTTTTTGTACCATAACATTTGAGTGCGAGACGACTCTCTACATCCAAATAGCTGTCCGTTTTACCTTCTAGTCTCCAAATTTTGAAAAAGGTTCATCTCCACCTAAAAATCCCACTACTGCCAAAATTCAAAATTTCTTCGCCTACCCGTCCCTACTCGCTTATCTACGCCAATCACATTTCTCACTCCTTTATACCCTTCTTCGAATATCCGTGTCTTGCGACCCTTCAGTCAACAAAAATTCTCTTTCAACTTCATTTTTTGGTTTTGTTACAGAAACCACAAATTTCATACTTCAATTGAATCGGCACATGCTAGAAGACCTCAGTCAAGACGAGCTAGCTTTGAGGAAAATAAGAACTGATTCTGGACAATAGAATAAAAATATCACACGCGAGAAATGATGTTTTTGAACATTTCTATTAAGAAAAAACGTGTTTATGACTTTTAAGTATTGTTAAAAAAATGTTAAAAGTCCCGAACTGATGTCCTTTTAGCACATAATGGGTTTTGCAATAAATCATTGTATTAGTAATCAAATTTTTGGCTATTTTCTTATGTATAATTAGAGCTGTTTGCTTTTTTTCATACATAAGAACAAGTGAAGAAATAATTTGTTAATAATAATATATAGGCGGCGTTGACCTGATGGATTGACTGATTGGATGACCGGCTCTTTCATCAACGCAGAACCAAACTACTAAAGTTAGAAAAATAGTTTTTTAGAAAATTCAATTTTTCATGTAGGTTTTCGATTTTTCACTCTTTTTTCTATCTGCAGAGTGATACAGAATGCGAGGTTGGAATCTTCGAGAATCAAAGGTGCGTTAGTAGTTTAGTAGTCAGAGCGCTTATTCCAGATCATAAAACACTGGTTGAGTTCAGGAGAGTTCAGTTGAAAATTACTTCAACTTTTCAACAACAAAAATCTTTGTGTGTTATTTGATTGTAATGAGCGTTCTTCAGTTTCTGATCAATCGTCCTGCTTTGCAACCACAGGAAAGTCGATGCTGTCCCTTACTTGATGTACATGGGATAGTATTGAATGCTTCCCTATAGGATAATTAGAGATATAAAACTATGATCCAAGAAAATGATCTTAAGAGTTCCGTGATAAAATTGAAGAAATGACATAAAGCGTATGAATCAAAATACGAATTTAGTATTGTAACGTTTCAAAAATAACGAAAAAAGAGTACTTAAGAGGAATAGAACTAAAAGATTTTAAATTTTAACTTCGGAGGGGAGCGGAAACATCTTCAGGAATAAGACAGAATTGAGGGTTGTGAAGTTCCAAGAGGGCAAGTAAACCGGTGGTACAGTCAGTACATTAGAACTCTTAGTCTGACAGTCGTGGGTTAGTGTCTCCATGTTGGACGCCAATTGTAAACTCATCTCTCATTCTACATGAAAATCAGTATATAATGCCTCCGAATAAATTAGAATTGCAAAATGAATTTAATATATAATGAAAAAATTAACTCTATTCGCAGTCTGATTTATTCACAGACACTGTATTAACTGATATTCACATAGAATGGTTAATTTCTACATGTGAAACTTCCATCATCAATGGGTCATATAGGTGTAATATGAAAACAAGTGCTTCGTGGCCTAAAAGTTGGGGTAACACTGGAATAAACATGTCCTCTTACTCCCAGGGAGATAGTTTTACAGATCGATGTTTATACAACTGGATTGCGGACTCAGACACAGAGACCGTGCCGAAATTCGAGGGGCTAAGCGGCTAAAAGTCTGCTAAAGTATTGTAAGCGGTACGACGCAGTGGAGTTCTTGCCCGCCTAACCCCTGTACGTAGTATCGATTGCAACCCGTAATACGCAGGTGTAAGAGCTCGGTAATCACAATACACAGGTTTATGGGCAGTGCGCGTTCCAGCGGAATAGTTTTCGAACCGCAAATCCCGCTATGTTTCCCTTCCCGTATGAGCGAGTGTCTGGAACTGCAGAAAAGAGCATCGTCACCAGCCACTTCACGACGAGGAATCGATGGCACGAGGAGCGATAAATTGTCTCCATTCGCTGGAGCAGCGAAGAGCGTTGCCCTCTCATCCTTTCCTTCTGCCCATGAGTGATATTGGACATCCAAATACTCTAAAAAATTTGAGAAGCGTGGACGAATTATTGAATTTTCAACTATATATAAATAAATAATTTGCCGAAAAAATTATGACAAATGTATGACCTCAAGGAGGACAAAAGCTAATTTACTCTCACCAATTCCTATCAAAATGGCACCATGGTGGAGGCAGATTTCACATTTCTTCACAAAAATCATGGCATACGCCACCCTATAAAAAGTTAACTGGTTGTTATAATATATACAGGTTAGTTTTAAAAATACCAACTTTGAATTTCAAGATATTTTAATAAGAGGTATTTTTTTAAATACGGACAGTTACCAATCAATCGGATGGTGATCAACATTGTTTAGATGACAATTAATTTTTTGTTGCATAGTATGCAAAGTAAAATATTATATGTGCTAAGAAAGAGAAATGACAGTTATGTACTTAAATATGCAATGGGTCCAGAGATACAAATAACTGCAAGGATATACTCATTTTCTATTGCAGGAAATGTCAATCGAGGATCTAATGAACGAATAGAACATAGAGATAATCGTTTAGAAAATATCGAAGCGTGATGGGAACCTCAAATTTAGAAAACAAGTATCATTCACTCTTGTCAAACAATAGTCAAAATCAACGTAGAACTTCCTCCAACTGTGGTGCCGTAGAATTTTGGTGCCAAGTTACATTTTTCTCTCTATTAAATTACTATTTTCATTCTACGTTAGAACACTTATTTGTGTTTGAACGTAACAAACGCAGACAAAGGTTCTCTCTCAAAAATAATGGTGGTCTATAATTACTCCTAAAAATCATTACTATAACGATCACGGAATTGCAAAATGAAAAATAGACTGGATGCATTTAAAGAATATGTTAAAAATATTTTAATTACTGCATATTCGAATCGCACTTAATGTGTAAAGTGACAACGACATCTTCAAATAATTGCCCTAGATATTGATGCACTGATTCCAGGGTGTAGGAAGTGAGTGAATGACGTCGATACAGAAACACTCAGTAGTTCACGAAAAACCCACAAAAATTGTTCACGAAATCCCCAGGTTTTCTTAGGTGATTATTTGATCTTTCAATGCTTTATTTTTTGTGAGGAAGGCAAGAGTCACAGGGGTAAATCGGAGGACGTATGAGGACTTGACATCGGAATGTTTTCAGAAGGTCGAAGAACCCCTCGAGCACACATGGCTTAGAGTTGTCCCATCCTTTCGAAACTTCCCTCTGCACTTGTATTCGAAAGAGGTTAAGCTTCAACAGCGTGTTGCTCTATTGGATAACAGCTCTCTTCACTAATCTGGAGGAATCCATCATGAACCGACCGCGCTAAACTGCTTTCCGTTTCTGAGGAAGCCGTTCGTTACAATTGTAAACTGGGTAAAACACCACTCCCTCTATCACCCAACAGGATAACCCACATCGATTAGGAATAATGCCGATCAGTAACAGTCTTCTTTTCATGGTATAAATTGGACGTTTTACTAAAATTTCATAGGGCATTCGACTGGAATGAAAAAAGAAATTGTGTCGCCAGCTACAGGCACTATCCTTTGGGTACTCAAAATATATTTCAAGAGAAAAATGGAGAAGTTACTACATGCGCATAATGGAATTATATTATATTATAAGATATTATAAATATTTCTAATTCAATATTATTCTAATTCTAATATTACAATTCAATATTAAATACGACTTTCCTGAAACAGATGAACCATATAGAAATTTTAAAAAAATAATACACGACATGAAGGATAAATTTGGTGGAGTGGATAACATCAGCACAAAAGTACTAAAAACAATGGCTGAAAATATTGCAGAACCACTAGCCCACATATTTAATATGTGTATAAAACAATCTGTTTGGCCAGATGTTCTTCAGACGGCAGATGTAATCCCTATACATAAAGGTAATGATAAATAGAAACCATCAAATTACAGACCAATTTCATTAATTTCTAACTTATCAAACATTTTTGAAAAAGTAATATATGATAGAATCTATTAATTTGTAAAAGAAAATAATATAATGAACTCAAGTAAATTCGGTTTTGTAAAAAATAAAGGAACGAAGGATGCTTTAAAATGCATAACAGAATAAATCTACAACAAGCTAGACAAAAGCAAACCAATAATAAAATCTTTTCTAATAATAAAATTTAGCGAAAGCGTTTGATACAGTAAATCATGAAATCTTACTAAATAAGCTATATAACTATAGAATGCGAGGAAATGCACATAAACCGATAACTAGTTACTTAACTGATAGAAAGCAAACTGTTAAATTATATTACTAAATGCGAAAAGTAATATTGCAAAATTACTACAGGAGTCCCACACGGTACGATACTTTGTCCACTGCTTTTTATACAATATGTTAATGATGTTTTAAATAATTTACCTAAAGGCTCAATAATGTCTTATGAAGATGATACAGCCATTATAACCGAAGAAAAGTGGTGGGAACAATCGCAAGAAAGAACGAATGAATATTTAAACTATATTGATTCATAGCTAGCAATGAATAAATTATCACAAAATGTAGAAAAATCTGTCTACATGACTTTTGGCAATTATAAGGATAGTGTGCCGGAAACACTTGAATTTAAAATACGTAACAAGCATTTCAGTAGAGTAGAAAGTAACAAATATTTAGGAATAATGTTTGATTATAACAGGAAATGGGACAAACACTTAGAAAGGTTAATAAAGAAAACTAATTAACTAAGAAAGCTTGGGGTGGAACATACGAAAATGCTAGTATTTTGCTACAAAGACTACAAAATAAATTATAAAAAATAGTATATAAAAACAAATTTGTAACTAAAAATAGACCTCTGAATGTAGATCAATTTTGTATATACGAATCATTACCCTATCATTATAACAAACTAAAAATTGAATATACTAGTCAAATGAATAATAGTAGAAAAAAGAGTAAACGCATACCAAAAATGAATAAAACTAAAAGTAACAAAACCAGTTACATAGTACCAATTAAGAATATTAATTTATTACCAAAAGATCTCAAGTTATTAAATAGTAAGAATGCAATTAATAAAAAGCTAAAAAAGGTGGATCTCAATAAATATATAATTTATCTATAATAAAAGTCTAATAGTGTTTAAAGACTGCTTAGCCCTATAACTGGATTATAGGACTTAAGTAAATATATTTTGTTTATTGTGATAAGTATAATTGGAATACTACTAAGAAGTTACTTAATATATGAAAATAAAATGATAATAGCATGTAATTTAGTTTATAAGTCTTTTGGGTACCAGACCTACGAACAGGGATCTTATGCCACTGTAATTTACCTGAGTAATTTTACTGATTAAATAAATACATAAATAAATACACATGTCGAATACAACCAGTCGTTTTGAATATATGGACGAGGCAAGGTTACTTTCACTCTTTATTTTATTCCTATTACAAATTCAGTTCTTGGAGGAAACAGTTGATGCCTCCCTATTTACAAACGTTCCCACTTACGGACATGCCGTGCAGTATAAAATGATTTCGTATAATACTTCCACGAGTCTGAGTTTTGAGATGGCGTCTTCTTGTGTCTCGCAACAACCTACACGGAGTAGTGATGCCCTAGGTCTTAAATCCAACGACCTCTACCCGTCACTATTAATGGAATCAGTTATTTTAGAGGTTAAAACTCTACGAATCCTAATTTTCGACACATCAAAAATAATAATGTTATCCATTTATTATTTCCAAAATAAATCGAAGCTATTATTGTGAAAATTATTGTAAAAATTCGACTTCAATAATAACAAATGTATTAATGACATTCCGCTATTTCATAAATATTCCTCATGGAAAACTGACTAGCAGTTTTCTCAGCAAAACACTCAACTTGCGTATTTATTGACTCCAGAAAGACCGCACGTTCCAAATTATTTCCCGAAACTAACCCTCATTACATTACTTTAAAATATTCCCAACATAACGACGTTTTCCGCAGGTACTGATTATAAGCCGAGTTCATTAACGTAGGTCTCCTGTAAATACAAGCTTTATCACAACGAACAGGAACAGCAGAACCAGTATAAATCTTTCTTCCACGTTTTCTCAAGTAGAGGAAGCAATGCGACAACATATGAAACTACTCATACCAATAACAATAATAAATTTTAATAAATTTATTGTCAAAAATTCAGTACAAACTGCGTATGACCACTTGGAGGATAATAAACTAATTTACTCTCCGGAAGCAAGCAAGGGACCGTCCCATCAATTCCGATCAAGGGCCCTAAGGCAGTGGCGGATTCAAAAATTTAAGTAAAAATTACCAGATAAGATAAAAAGTTAGCTGCGTGTTATAATACTAATAGAATGTCAATACGTTTGTAATTTAACACAAAAAATTTATTTTACATGTACAAGTTATTATCGAACTATAGATTATTCTGAGTGTAGAGTTTAAAAATCATAAGAATTGAAATAACACTAAATTCACGATTTGTTGTTACAATAAACACGCCCCTAGACAAAGCCAAGAGAACCTGTATGAGAAATCTGAATCAAATTGGTGTCTTCGTGTATGAAGTTGCGCTTACCATACTGCCGCTCGCTCTCCTTCCGAAGGCGACATAAGTATCCAGGTGTCACACAAGAACGTAATACTACACTCGACGTCGTGTAACTTTACTCAGAGAAAATGAAGCCTAAGGGAGAAAAGAACATTAACCGGAACGCACTGTTTGTCAGTTTGTCCTGAACAGGCAGTTGGTAACTGCTTTTTTGACAATAAATTATTTATTACCAGTCTAACTGGCTTGAAGTTGGTACAGGGCTTGTACACAGTGTAGCCAACGCTATTACTTCACCATCGTCCATAAGAGTAAGGGTAAGTGTTTCTCGCGTTACGTTGGCAGTACTTTCGAATTTCTTTAAACTTAAATCTATCGCCAACATCAATTTAATTAATTTGGTCTTGTAGCGCTATTATGTTCTTTCTACATCGAGCGTATGGAACAAATATTACGTTGTCTTAGTTCGTTCTGTTATTAGTTTTTTTGTCAGAGAATATTCGTTTTTGAGACCACTATTAATATTTATTCGGGTATTAAATTTATTTGATTTGTTTCGTAGAAGTTGGCAATTTATCAATGAATTGCAAAATATTGCATTTTTTTCGGTTAAGTTTCATGACTTTGAGAATAGTTTCCCCGCACCCAAACCCGAACCCAAGCAAATTCAGAACCCTTATTTCACATGGTTTTGAGTCTGTATTGGAACCGTAATTTTAAAATATTCTCCAACTTGAACATTAACCGGTAATATTACTAAAATGAAATCACGTTGTTTATATTCATCTAAAAACATTTGACAAAATAAGAGTAAATCATTTGTAATGTAAATGAACATTCTCAATGTTCTATTATATGTGTAAATGAAACAGTGTAGCGATAAATTAATATTTCACCATTCATTTCACTTGAAAATTGAAAATTAAAATGACTGAATCATTGAAATCTGTAAATCTATGATTTGTACATGTTAGGATTGATACTGTAAATAACCTTAATTATTTTCGGTTCTCGGACCGGTTCTGATACCGGAACCATGGAACCGGTCCTATTTTCTTATTCCATCCGGGTCCTTGCCAGTTTCACGCGCGGTCAGACTTGTTCTAATCATTTTCAGTGTTCCATCCATGTAAAGAAAGTGATGTGGTAACTTCAAGAAATAAATATATTACAACTTACGACGACCCTTCTATGGACGATTACGATGTACTGCATTTTTGAAACGATATTTACAAAAAATTCAAATGAGAGTTTGACATAAAAACTATCTAGTATTTACAATTTAATTTTTATGTGATTTCTGCTTTTTTGTAAACATAATTCGAGTTTATATTTACGTTTAATATCATGTTGAATCCTTCTGTTGCTTCGTTTATGTTGCTTTTTGTACAATTTGTTTTCACTTTACGGTTTACTCATATCAGAAGTCGAAATTGTGTATTGAAAACGCACAAGATATATCGTAATCGTAGGTTGTAACTTATGTATTTATCTTCATTATGTAATGGATTTTGTAGTGGAATATGGTAACTTCACCCATATGAGCACATCACTTAGCTACTCCTCTAATTTATGATACAATGAATAAAACACAATTCAGATCATTCAGTCCAGGATGATCTCGAGTTCATGAATTCTCACTGGAAAGTATTCCAAAAGCGTATTACCTGTACCAATGTTAGATGTCTCATAGACTTCCCCCACAAATAACATTTTAGGAACAACTCCCTAGTGTCCACAGGGAATGAAATTCCTGATAACATGACCACACCACAGAAGGCCCCTGACTCACATCATCGTGACTTAATATCTTACGCGAATAGTATGATTCTTCCTTCGACTCCAGTGAATACGTACAAAGTGAGCGCCGAGATATCACATTCCTTGGAATAATTTATACACTTTCATAATATTTTAAATACAGATATAACGCAATATCTTAAACTATAACTCGTGACGTTTCGACTCTAGGGCGGAGCTTTCATGAGAACACCAAATGAGGTCGTATAATATATAATTTACTGTTCTGATGGAAAATTCACCATTAAAATAATACGTTGTATTAAATAAAAATATTTTTGAGAAAAGACCACGGTTAGCAAATTATTCAAGTGCACGTAACTTTGAGTGCGTTGAATTAAAATGAACACACTTTGGGTTCCAGTCTTTTTAAGATACACACTTCCAGGTGTCACCCTTTCATGAAATGCTGAGAAAAACTTTTACACCCTACATCCTAACAGCAACACGGAAGAATGAAGAATAATTCATATGTAATTGTATTTATAATATAAAAGAATCAGTCGTAATTAATGTTTTAGGTTTAGTTGGTGTTATATGAATCGCTTTGGTTCGAGTGCACACAATTTCTACATCGATGGTTGGAGTTCGAAACCAAAGTGCACCGAGAATGTCGGATTTCCATGATGTCATGTTAGCTGAGAAACTACTTGTATCGGTGTTAGATACATGCAAATAACAAGATAAACGTAATTACTGAAGCATATCACCGATCCACATTTTAATGCCAAAACCACAGCAAGAAATATAAGAATAGACTTATTAACATTAAAATCGAGTGTAAAGAAAGTGAATTCGGATAAGCGAGTAATTTTTCTCCTTCCCTTCTGAATCGAGTGATGCGAGAAACTGATACACTATTAATAGGATAACAGAGAGGATCAGTTTCGAAAAACTAGCGCGCGACTAACCAGAAGCGCATAAGAACAGGAGGCGCAACTCACTAGCTCTCGTGAGTCAAGCGCGAACAGTGAATGCACTGGCAGCTTTTGTCGTTGGTCGTGAATAACATGTATTCGTGGGGGAGAAGCTTCTCACTCTCTTCAGTCCTCATCACTTGCACGGACTTCATTAGCATTGGTGGGGCTCCACCCCCCTCCCCTCTCAAGAAAAGTCAGAGGTTCTCAAATATATTTTTAAATAATTAAATCTATGAGAGTTCAACGTAAGTGCATTCAACACAAGAGTACCTTATTTATGACACCGGAAGGAACGCCCGCCTGTCCCGGAGGATAAAACTACGACGTCTGATTCTTGCTTATGCTGCTGAGAGTTTGCTCAACCGGTTCTCATCGCGAGCGTATTTCACTCGACCAGTATTGCTACTTAGCGTTAGCTGAATAAATACCTTGTGGCTTCCATAATTTTAGAATGTATTGCATACAAAATTGAGGTTTACATATAATATAAAGTGTTGTCATAGGATATAACTAAATCAAATGAAAGGCAAAAGTAATAGACAACTTCTGAGAACTCAGAGCAAGGAGACAAATTTGAGGTATGCTTTTCTTATGGAATTTTACATTACTGAGAAAACATCAACCTTATATATTAACTATGTAAAAAATATTTAGTTTTTATACAGTTGGTAAAAGAAATAACGAGTCCGTTATGAAACGAGAAAAGGGAGGGAAGAGCAAATAAGTTCATTTGGGTCCTACGAACCTCGAGGTCTTGTCCCCCACCCTCCACACACACAATATTTTTCTGGAGTCGACGTGAGTGGTCCTAATTCCAGAGACGGCAGCATATCTCCGATGGTAAATATTTGGTGTAGGTAGGCCAAACTGCCCCAAGTGGTATACACTACATCCTACAAGATAATTCGTTGATTTTGTATATGATCCATGTATTCCATATTCTGTGACTTGTGTGAACTCTTTTTCTCCTTTCCGGCATGTAAAACCGTTACAATAATTGTTTGTCAGTATTGGCCTGATGATAACCCAGAGTGGGGGTCGAAACATTGTGTAGTTTCTTTAATAGATAATATATCCAGTTTGTGAAAAATAAGGTCATTAAATTCAATAACTACTGCTATACATTTGTCTCATTAGGTGGGGAACTGGGTTCACTGATGAACTGACTGAGATAAATTATTACAGTCATTCCAACACCTGTTGTTTTTTCAGAACAAAAACGAAAAATTACAAATGCTTTGGGACAGTAATTGAATCAATTGCCACATTACTTCAATCACATTAATTGGAAAAACTTCACTACGAATTATTATTTATAACAAAAACGTTTTGAAAGTATTTGTCACTACCTTCAGCAAAAATAAAACAAAAACAAAGAACAATATAAATATACACGTTTGATCAGGATAAATAAATAAGGAAAAATAAGCAAATTAAGTTTCTAATTATAATACATACATGTAAAACAGTTGGATGATCAGTTGATAGACAATTTCAGATATGCTACGCAACGGCTGTACAACAACATACGAAATGATGTAGCAACACCAAAGAAATCATTATTTTTGAAGTTCCATTTTAATTTTCGGAGAATTTAATTAGTCCTTTATTGAATATATGGCGTCACTATCCATGAACCAAGTTACTTACACGACGACAAGGACCATCCCACGAGATAGTCCAGTATGATATCCTGTCTTGAAAAGGATGGTGCAGTCTGAGCATACGCCGTACGTTTATTCCTAACTTCGTCCTCTGCTGACCCGCCAACGGCGTGTAAATACATCTTTGCAACCAATATTTTCTTATACTATGAAGCGATTGAATTTGGTACTGATTGAGCCGCCATTTCCGGAGTTCAGCTCAGGGACACCTCTTGGGACGGTCTCTGTTCTGTGCCTTCGGATTTCCAAGGAGTCCGGTGGAGATTCTCGAAGACGCAGACTCTTCGCGGGCAGCTGCAGAGGACAAGAGGTGGTTGGAGGAGGAGACAGCGGCTGTGGCACGCGTCCGACGCCATCGCTTCCCGTCTGCCGGTAATCACTACTCCCGGCGGCGGCAGGTGGGCACAAGGTGGCGGCGGCGGCAGGTGCCTCATCGACGCAGCTCCTCGTCTCACAGTCCATAGCACTGTTTCCACATCGACATCCGCCTCCTTTACTACCTTCCCGCAGGCAACTCCATCCTCTGGGTACTTCCCGATGCTCCTTCTTCATTTAGACCTACGTCAGATTTTCTCCACGGCTTAATGGAAGATCGCCTCGCACGATCCGAAATCTGTCAAAATCATATCTCACTCTCCCGAATTCTTTGATCTACCATCTGTCAAGCTGTCATCAATCATTTTCTTCTGCATTTTTTGTCTTCTCATGCTGCATCTCGGCTCTTCTTTTTCCTCTCTCCCAGTTCAAGCTTTCTGGTAGTTCCGGTACAGAGCGATTTTCACATTCCAATTCTTTGACGAGTCGTCCACGTGCGTATGATGAAGATAGAGAGAAATTATTACTTTCATTCTCTAGCTTCAAGGCTCAGTTTCATTAAAGTTGATTCGAAATTCGATCCTCATTATTGAGTTGAGGTCGTGGTTGCCCGGGGAAATCTCTTCGTCGTAATACCATTTTCTCTCTCACTTGTAGTGTGTTTTATGTTCATCGTAATACAAAAATTAGCACTTACCACGTAACTCTTAGGAATCTAACATTAATAACACTGATATTTTTGAACCTCTAAATAACGGAGCAAATGAACGAAAATAAGGAGCACATTGAGCTTGGCTTATTGACTTAAGTGCCACGAAGGATATTTCCAGGGACATCATCGGGTAGGTTGAGTTTCTACTCTACTGTAAAAGACTACCAATCAAAACCAATGTTGCGCTGGAGATGTTAATGGGCGTGAGTTTTCCCCGAGAAAGCCCCCGTCAGAGCATTCTGCCATCTCAAAATTTTTGCCCAGTTCATGCCAATTCACAGAGGACTTCAAACGTTTATTTGCCGAGTAAATGACTTTTTGAATAGTTAAATCCTTTCACTCAGCACGAGTGATCCGAATGAAACAGGTTGACAAGAAAATAAATTTTATAAAAAAACAATACCTTGTTTGCCAGTTATTTCGGGGAAAACTGTTCAGTTTGTAAATATCCAATAACTGAGCATTTCTCTTACAAAATATTAAGGTATTCGTAGCTCATTTGATAATTGATAGTGTTCACGAGTTAAGGTGAATTCCATGAAGAGTAGAGAAAGATGTTTAAATGAATAATTTTAAACAGTTTAAAATTGAATATTTTACTCAAAAGTTTTATTCCGTTTTCAAACTTAACACAATCTTCTGCTCGGGGTAATTAATTGAAACAACCAAACGTAGAGATACTGCCACAATACTAATTTTTTGCGTTAATTAAGCAATCTACATTCACTAGACGATCATTCTCTGAGCAGGTCACACTATCTTATTACATCGGAAGCAGTAAATACATCGATAATGGTTTTCTATATTGTGAAAACCAAGGAAAGAAAAACTTATGACGAAAATTGGGACCCTTGAATGTTTATAACACTGGTCGTTATTTTTTCCAGACAAAGGTTTCGAGATGTACCAAGAAATTAAGAGTTTAATTTTTTTAAAGACCATTAACTTCTTTATCGCCTCGTCAAAAATTGCTTTCGATAAAATGATAAAGAATCATGAATTAAATTGTAATCGGAAATCAAGGGCAACTCGATCTTCAGATTTTTTATCGCTATCGCTTCTCGCCACCTTCTCTTCTTCCTCCTCCTCCACGCCGCACCTGCCTGAGACTGAATCGTGACTGTCCGGCACAGTCTCTCCGTGCCTTGCGTCTTCTTCAATAACTGGCACTCTTCACTTCATCTTGTACATTCAAGCGAGAATCACAAAAAGATATGAAAGGGATTCCTTCATACAGATGCTTTCGGTTGGTTTTATGGAAGATGGAGTCTCCCCAAAGTTGATCAGTAAAAGCAAATTATCATGTTCCAGAAAAACTTAAAGTTCCAAAGAAACTATGTTGAAGAAAACAAAGTACTCGTAGTGAGAATTGAATTTTCTTTCATATGTAACAATATCTTCTGTAGTACTATAGAAAATTCTTCTGATAGTAGCCATTGGGACCACGGAAATATTTCATATTTCATACTTGGCCAATTTATGAGATTTAACAATCATGATTATACCGATATTGCACGTATACTAAATCTCGCAAGTGTAAAATCGTCACATAATTATAATGATTCACTACTTATGCGACGCATATTATAAAGAGACATAGAATATGATGAACCTGGAGACTTGTTTTCTCAACGTACTCTGAATCATAACTTCTGAAATCTCCTATCTCTCCTAGAGAACTGTACTAATACAAATTACTGTTTTAATGCATCTAGCAATAAATTAGAAAAGACTTGGAACTAACTATCTGTGAATTTGGACAATGTGCGAGATTGGCTGAATATAAGCGTGTGCTGAGGTCCAATACGGCATTATATGAATAATGATTCTACTCATTTATTCATTTAATTTTGTAGTGAAATATGGTAAACTGCTTGTATTAATTTCTGAACCACTTTGATTTTATTATATATGTTATATTATTTTCTGTACCTCAGATGTAAAGGGTAAACCTTGATTTTTCAAGGGCAGCTCGTTGACCTAACAACAACACACAAACAGAGAGTAAAACCTAAAAACATTAATAAAAGAGACTTTCATGACAGGATTACGTTTATGTATCCACACAAATATCACTGTCTGTCCTCGGATTGTTTAAAATACTTCTGGTTACATTTTCACTGTGAGTATCCTTGATCAGTTTTCTTGTATGAGACACGTTCCAACACTAAAATCATTAAAAAGGAGAAATATGGATGAGGCATTAGCTGCCACAGCACATATGGAATAGGGTTTCCACGTTAGACCTATTTCTGTGAGAAAACATTCCTTCTCAAGCTCATAAACTTTCCTCCAAACTTCCCCAAAGAAAATAAATTATAAACAGGCATAAATGAATGTCTATGAGTATTTACCTCATTCCATTGTAGTATTTGTAAATGGGAAATGTAGCGTGCTATTGAAGCTTATCTACGTGGAGCGATAGGAGGTAGAAGTTGGGTGGTAGGCAATTGCTATTAGGTGAGCCGCTTAGCTGGGTTTACCAGCAACATGGCCCACGTAGAAGTAGTTAGTAATAGTTCGAGTTATTGAAACTAGGAGGAGCTGCGTAGAGGAAGGAAGGATTGTTTTCAAGTAGTCACAGCTATATGAACTGAGATATACATGTGAAAAGCTACACATTTTTCTGGTCCCACCGGGAATTGAACCCGGGATGACTTGATGAAGAGCAAGAACGCCGCCACCTGAGCCACCAGAGACGCCATTTACCTCATTAATAGGATTCACGCAGCGAAATACGAACTGTCTCAGAATATACAAACCATTGTCATGTAAGGAAAGAAAAAATATCAAAGAATCGTAGTCAATCACTGATAAAGAATCAATGTAAATCAGAAACATGTGTCTGAATGGGTTAAAGAAATTAATTTAAATAATAAATTTATTTTCAAAAAACAGTACAAACTGCGTATGACCACGTGGAGGACAACAAACTAATTTACTCTCCGGAAGCATGCAAGAGACCGTCCCATCAATTCCGATTAAGGGCCGTAAGGCAGAGGAGGATTCAAAAATTTAAGCAAAAATTACTAGATATGATAAAAAGTTAGCTGCGAGTTATAATACTAAAGAATGTCAATATATTTGTAATTTAACACAAAAATTTACGTGTACAAATTATTATCGAACAGTAGATTATTCTGAGTATAGTGTTTAAGAATTGAAATAACACTAAATTCACGATTTATTATTACAATAAACATGCCCCTAGACAAAACCTAGAGAACCTGTAAAAGAAATCCGCCTCTACCCGAAGGAAAAACGGAGAAAAACCCGGGCCAAGATGGGGCTACAGAATTAATGTACACAACCGTGCCAAAGTTGAGTACACATAAAACTAAATTAATATGAATCATAAGACACAACACTCATGCAAGAAAATAGTTTTTGAAATTGTTATAGGTTATTTAAAAAGTTCTACAGCTATGGCGTGTTAAAATCAAGACGTATTTAAGTTTTATTAAAATCAATAAATTCTTTAACATTCAGAATTCATAAACAAATACTTTGAGGTACCACAATTGTAGAGCGGATTTCACATTAATTATAAAATATGTATGATTATAGATTTCTAGATGTCTGAGCTGAGCGAAGGCATAGCTGTGTAAGTGGAATACACTGAAGCAAATAACGGACACGATAGGGAGGAAAGAGGATTCAAAATGTCTGGGAGTTTTTGTTTGTTTATTTAATGTATTTTGACTTCTGTTTCTTAATGTGTTTTAAATTGTTTCTAGATCTTTCCTCTTCATTAAATTGTATTTAATGATTTGATTTCTGACATTTAATGTCTTTTGAATTGTGTCAAGATAATTTTTTATTTGTTTACCTCTCAATTCCATGAAGTATTGCGTCATTGAAATGTATAATTACTGACTTCCTTTCACTTCAATACTGTATTATTATTTCCAATTCTACCTTTATCATTTATTTCTTCATCTCTTCCTTCGCTCTACGCAGTTGAATTGTCACCATGATTTTCATTAATGTATAGGTCTCTAACTAATAGGAGGTACACGTGAGGACTAATAAACAACATCCTTCCAGGATATCATCGGTTGCCTTGGGTGTGCTCCACGAGAGAACATGCGTAAGCAACCTACTCCCTCGGAATGCTGAAAAAACCTTTTGATACAGCGGAACATTCTTCGGAGAAAACTCTTATAGACTATGCCGATTGAGATATTACGTTTCTGATCCCAGTGGCCACGAATACTGGGATGGCGGGGAGGGGGGAGCAACCGCCAAGGAAAGATAAAAAATTCATTTTAATCGTCTACAACTGGGAATCATAAGAAAAATTACACCCTCCTTGATGTGGTAATCACCAATTGTATTTTCTTTGCTTTATTTCACTATTTAAAACATACTTAGTGGAAACATGCAGAAAATTTCATGCAAATGAAAATAGTCAATATTTCTTTGCCCTCCCCCACTTTTGATTCCCAATTGCCGCCACTGTCGGGGCCCCCACTACATCGACCACGTATGTACATTATAAGTTAATATATCTATTTCAATTTACTGGGAGATTGAATTACTCTTGGAACTTCAATAGATCCTTTCGAATCCTTCCTCACGAAGATTCCACAATATAAAAAAAAAAATTGAAAGGCAAATTAATACGGAAATTTTTTCTCTTATATTTTCTCTATCTTTCATTGTAGTGTTTCATTGTCGCCCTGAAGATTGAGATTATGATATTCGTTCAAAACATTCGTACATCGATTGTCGGATCAGAAATTAAGGCATGAAAATGCAAAAGGTTCTAAGAGCTTTAAAAACATGTTTTTACAGAAGAGACAAAAAACTAATTAAACGCCATAGTTGACTATGAAAAATCGTTGGTCAGTCTATTGTTGCGAAATTAATATATGTGTTTATTGCATTACCTTATTGTTTTCTCTGTATTCTGATGTTTATACCCTTTAGACCACTCGCTAGTGAAACATGGCTGAAAAATTCCTTAAACTCGAATATAGTTGATGTTCCTGGTTATCGCTTTCTGCAAGCGGATAGAAGTAGGAAAGGCGGTGGTGTAGGCATATATCTCCGTGATGACTTAAATTACAAAATTATTTTCACTTCTGAAGACAATCGAAATTGTATTGCAGAATACTTATTTGTTGAAGTTGAATTACTGAACAAGAAATGTCTTTTAGTAGTAGTATACAATCCTCCTAAATGTGGTAGTGTCTATGATTTAGATGAATTATTCTCATCTTGCGTAACTAAGTGAATCTATAATAGTTGTGGGTGATTTTAAGTGCAATCTCGTTCATAGGGCTACTAATCACGCAATCACTTTTACTCGTTTCTTTGTCAGTATGAATTTAGAAATTCTACCTCTTGACCCCACCCATCACACACAAAAATCTCAGACTTGGATCGATCATATTATTATGTCGAATCCAGAAAAAGTACGCTTTCACGGACAATTTCCTGTTCCAGGAATTTCGAAGCACGATCTCATTTACCTTTCGTACAGTCTTAAATATCCAAAGTATAATCCTAAAATAATTCTATACCGAGATTATAAGAACATGGAACATGCTTTTTTTCTTGAAGGTCATCGCCTTTCATGGCATCGTGTATATCAAGAACATTCCCTTGACGGTAAAGACTCAGTTTTTACAGAATTAATAAATACCCATATAAATCGTCATATACCGTTAAAGAAAGCACGTGCAACACGTCCCCCAGCTCCTTGGATAACGACTGAAATCTGGAAATTAATGAAACAGAGAAATATTGCATACTCCACTGCCCGCCATACTAAAAAAGAAATGGACCGAAAAAATTACAAATTCCAGAGAAATAAAGTCACTCAGAAATTGAGGAATGAAAAAATTAAATCACGACATATTCGGTGCAAAACTAGACAGTAGATCGCTTTGCAGAACTGTTAAAAGCATTGGATAAGGAAATGTAAAAGTACTGTGTGATATTAATATACCTCTGGATAAATTAAATGATCATTTTGTGAATCAAGCACCGTGTATTGATAGCTCGTTAAAAGAAACAGTTCTAAATAATCTGCATAATCAAGATAGGACCATAAGAAATTCTTGTTATTTTTCTTCTGATAATCAATCTGATGTTCTGAAATTAATAATGAGTATTAAATCTAATGCCATGGGATCTGATAACCTAAATCCAAAAATAATACAAATATGTTTCGACTGTGCTCTTCCCGCAGTAACAGAGATTATTAATAACTCTTTCTATAGTGCTGTTTTCCTCACGGTATGGAAAACTGCTTTTGTACATCCTATCCCTAAAACAACACAACCTAAGCATTCGAATGAATATCGCTCAATTAGCATTTTACCCGCTCTCTCAAAGGTACTAGAAAAAGTTGCCCGCAAGCAAATACAAGACTTTCTTTTACCTAATAATATAATGAATGAATTTCAATCGGATTTTCGAACAGGAAAAAGGGCTGGGACAGCCCTATTAAGTGTAATCGAAGATATTCGTAATGCAACTGATTCAGGAAAAATTACTGTTTTAGTTCTTCTTGACTTTAGCAAAACCTTCGATTCGGTCGATCATGATATTCTTCTTGCAAAATTAAGATCACTGGAATTTGCAATGCCGACTGTAAATTAGTTCTCGGAATATTTAACAAATC
>NNCF01127733.1:1484185-1754583 GCA_002313205.1 Laupala kohalensis | reverse complement strand
ATATATATATATATATATATATATATATATATATATATATATATATATATATATATATAAATATATAAAAGCGACACACCAGCTAACACAAGATCAGTCACTAAACGCATAAATACAGACCTGTAATCGCTACACAAGAGGGCTACATCGTTAGGTCTTCTCTTATATCCCTCTAAATCACAATGTAATCTCCTTGGTACAAAGCAATCTATGGAAAAAATTACAAACGCACAATTACCTGACATCATAGTGGACCAAACACCAATAACGTGATGAAATAGTGTAAAAAATTTAGACATCTATATTGACAGCTCACTTAGCTGGCAAAACCAAACTGATAAAACATGCCGGAATGTGTACTCTTCGATTCATCGAATGAAATGTTTACGTGACAGTTTACCAACTCCTATACGAGAAACCCTTATCAAATCCCTTGTATTGCCTCACTTTGACTACTGTTACTTCTTGCTCACAGATATAACGGGAAAATTAGAACGTAAATTAGAAATAGCACAAAATGTATGCATTCGTTTTATTTTTGACTTAAGGAAATATGATCATGTTTCAGAATTCTAAGAAAAATCCGGTATCCTCACACTTGAGAAACGACGCTCGTTACGTATGTTACACCTTCTTTATAATATCCTCAATAAGAAGCCATTTAAAAAATTAGCTGAACGTTTCTAGTTTTTTAAATTAAAACGCGCGCGAGACTCATTCCTTCTCACGATCCCAAAACATAACACAACCCTTTTCAGTAAATCATTTACAGCACAGTCTATCATGGCATGGAACAAGTTACCAACTCAAATTAAATCTCTTCTTTCATTCCCTTCATATAAGCGACATCTATCCATGTGGTTGCAACATTATACACCTTAGTCACTTTACAATACACTTCCCTCCTCTTCCTCACTCATTTCCAGTCTCTAACGCTTCTTTCACTTCCATGTTCACTTCTCCATCTTTCACTTTCTTATCTCCCAACCCCCATAACCCTTCTCACCCGTTTAATATTCATGTTTTATGTAAAATGTATTTACACCCTATGTACTATGTAAAAATAGAAAACAAAATTAAAATTGTCGCAGCGTATAATTGTATTATTTCTCATCGTGTTGAATTTTTTTATAAACTAATAATTAGTTATGGATATTATTATGTAGAATTTTTAGTTAGAATTAATCATTATTTTTTTAGTACACAAATTTTACATCTTAAAATATCTTTGTTTTTTACGTCTTGTTGATAACAAAATTTCCTGAAACAGCGGTTGGAGTAGTCGAGCGGTTGGAATAGTCCAGCGGTTGGTATAGTCCAACCACTGGAATTCTCAAACCGCTGGACTACTCCAACCGGCGGGCTCTTTCGACCGCTGGACTATTCCAACCACTGGAACTTTCTTTAACCGCTCGAACTACTTCAACCGCTGGATTATTCCAACCGCTGGAACTATTCCAATCGCTGGAACTATTCCAACCGCTGGAACTATTCCAACCGCTGGAACTATTCCAACCGCTGGAACTATTCCAACCGCTGGACTACTCCAACTGCTGGACTACTCCAACCGCTGGAGTACTCCAACTACTGGACTACTCCAACTGCTGGACTATGCCAAACGATGAACTATTCCTACCGCTGGAGTACTCCAACTGCTGGGCTATTCCAACCGATCGATGTCCAACGAGAATCAAATACATGCTCCCAATTCCCTATGATAGTAATTCGCTATCGAGCCACTATTGCGGTTTGTATGAAGTCTGCTGTCCCACTTGACCCGTTCGAATCTTCTACAATCTTCTGAAACCCCAGCTTTTCGAGACGTCGACTAGGACGAGTGAAGGATCCCGGCTTATAAGGGATCAATCGAAAGTCCCTCACCTTTCGGATCTGAGGTGAGGGTTGCAGGAAAATCCTTCCCGCAGTTCACCTGCTGGTGTCAATCCTGCCAAATATAGAAATTAGTTGACAGGTGGCTACAAGCTGCCACCTTCTGAGTAAGGATGTAGTTAGACAGTTACTCCTGCGAAAGCGATAAGCTTATTCTCCCTCAAGAAGAAAACCAAGAAACACAAAGCACAAACGAAAGAACAAGTTACCAGATAGATACTTCACCAATCTCAGGTCGTTGTTCTGTTTAATAGCAAGGTTTAAAACAGAAAAAAGGGTTTTCTAGAAGGACAGAGTTTGATTGGAAAGCAAATATTTGGTTCGGAACAAAAATAACAAATGTCAAATTTAGAGAATTTTTGTAAGTAATTTTCTTTAAATTCCTGTACGTAGTTTTGAACGCAACACCATCCAACATGGTCAGATGTTCGTACATGTGCCCATGTGTTCGACGGATGTCACTAAAGAAAGTATTTTTTTTGTAAATATTGTATCATTCCTAGACAAAGTTTTATTCCGCGTAAATAAACGTTCAAAAGGGACAACAGCAGCACCGCACTCCTCAGAGCACATCGCGTAGTGAGCGAGGAGAGCCCTCATAAGCCACTATTTTAATTTTATAAATAAAATAAATCAATTGATAAAATGCGGAGGTCTGTGAAATGTGGGCAAAGCAGCTGTAAAGAAAAATGAAAAAAAAATTCGTGTCTTCACAATCAATTTTCTCCGTTTCAACAGTTTTTGTAGAATTTTATATGCTTTTCTGCAGAACGTTTATGCTGATACAGCAAATACAATGAGAGATATAATTTTTAAACATTCTATCACTCATTTTTTTCTTTCCTGTACCATATCTTAAGACATACTCTTAACCCGGGTAAAAATAACCACAGACCTCAATATTCAATTCATAACTTTCTTTCCAGAAAATGTAAATATCTGCCGTTTTGCGTAGCTACTTTCTGATGATTGTCTAATGCATCCGCTCAATTGCATGCATTTCGCAGTGAGCGCTTCGCTACTGAGGATTAGCGAAGTCAGCCATTTTTGCCTGGTAGCGACCTCTTGCGTACCGAATATTTCTATTATTAATATGAATTTTTATTTCTTAAAGGTAATTATTCTGACTTTAGGGTATAGTTAAGTCGAATTCAGCCTTATATGATGAAGGCCTAAAAGTATCATTTATAAAAACTAGAATTAATTTTATACTTGGAGATGATAAACAAAAAGAGATAGACCGAGCAAGTGCTTCAAAATTTCATTATAAAACATGTTCTCCGTGCGAAGTGTGCACCTGGAAAAAGATCGAAAGACCACTACTGACTGCAAGTTATGTTCTAAAATGATGTGTCGTGAACATACCATACCAATTTATGGTGAACAATACAAAAAGTTGAAGTAATGCGGTGTTTTCTCCAGAATTCTTGAAAATGTCTTTCTAAAAAAGGACACGCAGATTGATACATTGGTAAGTCAGTAAGTCTGAAAAAGAAACAACTGACTATCGAAATATCCAAATTTCAGCCATGGATGCGATAAATGTAATCCCGATCCACATTCGCTGGGCGAGTTGAGTTTCGCCAGTGTTAGCTCCTTTCTCTGGGTCGAAAGCCTGGATGTGGAGGTCAACCAAATCGTGCAGTGATAGATATTCCCAATGATCGGTGATATTCACAATGTTCCAGAAAAATCTGCTGGCTCTTGTCCAATTAATACACGTAAGAATGATCTTGTGCGTATCGTGGCTCGTATGATACGTTGGGGCTCTCGCATTCATTTGGGTGGGAATTTCATAATAGAAAACGTCTGTAAACAGAAATTTATTTCCACGTGTAGCCAAAAATTTATTGGTGTTAACTTTAAAGATATTGTTAAAGTATTTTAAATTTGTTCAATTGATAAATTCATATAATTAATGTACCTACAAAAGGCACATTAAAAAATTACCGAAAAAGTACTTCATTGCAAATTTCGGGAGGTGCCCGGGAAACCCGAGCAACCCCCTCCTATGTGCAAGTAAAATGTTCCGAAATATTTGCCATGTTCATTTATGCGTCTGGCGAATTGCATCCTCTCATTGATTTGAGTGCATTGTTAAATAACACTGGAAATCAATTGAAAACGGGAAGGACCGTAGAAGGAAATGATGTAACTACAACGAGACGAATTCCTTGAGATCCACAGGTCCTTGAACTCATCAAAGTAATTATGGAGTGACGGTTCACAAGAAGCCCCTCACAAAATCTTTTGTTCATTATCCGAGTACGATTAAGTGCTCTCTGCTCGTGACCTGGCGTTGCCTACCTTCCTAACGAACCGAGTCACCCCGTCCCCTGTGCGTCATGAGCGGCGCCTCCCCACCTACGTCCCGTTGTGAGCGACAAGGAAGCCCCGCGCTCAAAGCGCCGCCGCTGCGCGTCGCGACGCCGACCAACAGGGACGCCCCACAGCGTCCAATGCGACCGACGCCCAACGCCACGTATACCATTCTGTCAGGCAAATTGCGCCGTTTGCATTTCCTCCGTTCCCGTTTCAGCACATTGGGATTGCAAGGGGATTCGCGCTATCGCAAATCCAAACTTCTTTCTTATAAGGGTATTCATAATACTAATTCCGCATCTCTTCCTTAAACCGTTTTCATTGAGAGGATTATTACTGAGAAAAATACAATGTGATAATGTTCCTCATTCAATTCAGGAAACTTACTGGAGTTGCAAACGACCTCCCGGTTTTTCTACGGTGTTTGTCAGAAGAAAATTTCCGTGTAAAATTTAATTGTAGTACGACCAAAGAAACTGAATCTGTTTCTCGGTTAACACTTTCCAACGAGAACGTACGGCATTGATCACCTCTTCTAGAATTAAGGGAAAGCGTATTGAAGGAGTCACCAATCTCATTCTGTTCACCGTTATTTGACGTAATTTACATTTCAAACCCATTAAAATAATTAAACAGGGATTTTATTTACTTTTAAGTAAGAATTCCACACAGTACGGGGTCGAACTTGTCAATCCGGCTGCCCGGTAAACGTCAGGTGGTCCGCTTTGTTGGTGGATTAAAAGACACTAGGACTATAAGTGAATAATATGCAAACCTATGCTGTTTAAAATATTATCTTACTTTATTTCTGTTCTGTAATCAATAAATTTGATTAAAAAGTTAATTAGAAACCAAAACAGAGTAAGCCAAAATATTTTCAATACATATTGGTCAACTAATTTACCAGTCCGGCCATTATTACTCAAAACTACTTTTCCTCAGTATCATTTACGCGTAATAGAACGCACTAGGATTTGCAATTTTTTGTAGTTATACTTGTTTGACTTTCAATTTTATTGAATATTACTTCTTATTTTTATTACAATACTTTATGTTTATTTTATAATTTACTGAAATATTAGAAAAGGTACAGAAAATAATGGAACCGTGGCACGAGTATAGAAAATATGAGAGTATAATTTGCTTTAATGAAAGTTATTTGCTGATGCATACGGAGGTAATTTTTACGTAAACAAAAACATACGAAACATAAATTGTATACTTTATACAGAAAATCTTAATAATTTGCGAGCGAAATTAACTTTTTTGAGTGATTAAATCGCAAGGATTGAGCTAATTTTATTCTTAAAATAAGTACATTTGTCAAGAAAGTAGTTACAAACTGCGTGTGACAACGTGAAGGACAATAAATCAATTTACTTTTCGGATGTTCACAAAAGACAATCCTATCAATTCCGATTAAGGGTCCTAGAATTTATCATTTTGCGATGAACTTTATCATTTTTAAATGTTTATCATTTTACTTCATATTTCTTTATATCATTTATTTATGTGATTTATTTCCTTTACATGGTACTTTCATTCACTTACCCAGCGTTGCCCGGGATTTGAAAAGTACTTAAAACTATCATTACTGGACATTCTAAATTATTTAAAAATTATCAAATAAAACGTAAAAATAAAAAATCATTTCTTTTCATTGTTAAGCAAGCATACAAAAAAATACATCAACATTAAAAGAGAAAACTGAAGCTGTAAATTGATATATTTTACCTCATAGAGGATATTAAAACCCCTGCCAACAGGTTCGGATTTTTTACGTCACTTTGCCCGGCGTTGTCCGGGATTCTCATAAAACATTATAAATTCGTACGTTACTTCCCATATTTCTCTATTTTCGTGATATGAAACTTTCACTTTTGTTAATTTCAAAAATTAAAAACATCGAAGAAAACCTACAAAAATACATACAGTTTTCAGTATTGAACGCTAATATGTGCGCTAAACGAGCCCCACCGGTGGCTCAGATGGTAGTATTGTCACTCATAACTAAGTCATCCTGGGTTCGATTCCCGATCAGTAGGGAATTTTAATTGTTTTTCTGCTCTTGTAATTCATAAATATTCACTATACTTTGCGCCTTTAATAGTAACCTATGAAACAGGAGAGAATCTGAATAAGCCGAATGCCTAAAGTAAGAAAAATAAATCGATAAATCTATCGAGTTCATGAAGCCGTGATTCATAAACGTGTGAGACCATCGAGTTACTAGAGAACAAAGAATTCTCTTAAGTAATGAACATGCCCCGTCCCGTCGGAATGGAAAATCAGGCACAATAGCACGTATATAAATATGACAAACCACAAATGGCTTACCTTAAGCTGTTTTGGAGAAATTAATGCTATTTTGCTGCTGATTTGCTTTAGTGGAATATACTTTCTAACTTTTGTCACTTCAGCGAAAATATATCTCATTTTTATCAAAACCAGCAAAATTCATCAGTTCTATGGAAACTTGAGCAGTTGATCGTCACATAGTTCAAAAAAATTGTCATTATTTTATTTTTTCCACAATACCAAAGGTAATCACTTCTTCCATAACAAATAAATAGCAATAGGACAATGAAGTCATTTTCACTGAATTGAGGAGATTAGCAAGGTTTTTATTTAAGTTAGAGGTTTTGTATTTTCTCTGTAATGACAAAAGTTATAAAATTACTTCTCCTTCAATCTATTCTTCACGTGTCAGTTTTCACCAATTCCATTTTTGATTGAAAGTGCTATTTTACTTTAGGGAAACTCCTTGTTTTAGAGCATCGCAAATCTTTTATGAGCGTAATTATAACCATGTCGCCTGCTATGAATATCGCTTTCCCATTTGTCAGAGTTAACCCATTAGTTAACCACTACCTTCTTTGACTTCAAGAAGTTTCCTCTTTCCACTTGCAACGATGATCGAAGTCAGTGGCGCAATGCCAACGGCATGATGTAAAATTGCACTCGCAAAATAACACTACGACCGCGAGTCGTACACTACGTCATTTGCGCTACGTAATAGGCGTTGCCAGGCTCCAGCATAGGCTTGGATGGATTGGATCGCCTTCAGCGCTGGAATTCCGAGGGTCGTTATCTATCATTTATCGCATTGAACATCGGCAACCCGAGAATGGAAACGAATCAAGTTCAGTCAATCACACAGGCGATTCGGTAGCTCTTGCGACTCCCCACGTTCCAACGCATACATTATCCATCGTAACAGAAGCGCTCTTCTTACACTCTCTAATAGCGTTTTCCATTTACTGCTCTGAGTGTCCACTAGAACCGGACTAATACGTCATTGCTCCGCGCTAGTTCCCCGCTCCACCGGGAGAGTCCAGCAAGTAAATGAAACATTTTTGCAGCACGCAGGCTGCATGATTCTGACGTGGTCATTGCTAGCCGCAAAAGTTAAGGAAACTACAGTAATTGAATATAAACAATTACTAATGTATCAACCAATAGCCTTTTCGTGTTCAATGCAAATATTGCCTGTTCATCGTTGTATAATCGGATTAACGAAACAAAATCCAACATCTAAATAATTATTTCTCTTTTGGAAAGACTGATTCGACTGACACAACTCATGATCTTCATCTGAGGAGCTTTCAGAGTAAGTCAATATTTGCAATAAACTCTTGGATGCGTTATCCACAGACTAACCTAATCTCAACAATTCCCAAAGCAGTCCCTCCACTTAGAAAATTGTCAGAGCAAGACCGGTTGCTCTCAGTGCATGGAGAGTGCGTCTCGATAGTCAAATGGAACAATCATATCCCCGCACTGAAGCGACTACTCTGTCAAATGGAACAATATTTTTGCACGGGGTGCACCAATGCACAACCCGAGTAGCAAATGGAAAAAACCATAAGATGTTAAACATAGCCTAACCCAAAACGAAATCGATATATCCTCGCAATATACAGAAAGTTACGGCATTAAAATAAGCAGGGAGTGATGAATCGGAACGGACAAAAATTGATCGATAGAATAATATTAACGATAGAATAGTTATCTTATTATTCGATATTACTACGATTGAGCCAGTGACCAATTTACCTGTCTCTATGTGAATTTAGCATTCTCAGGCTTAGAAAAGACAGCAGTGAAGGCATAATGATTTTCCTTTAAGGGAGAGTAAGGTAGATAACTTTCCTCATGAAAACTATTCTTTATGTAACTTCAGGAAATGAGTATTCTTCCATTATAAATTTGATACCAGTGAGTTTATGGTTAAAAAATAACACTTTCTTTGTTATAATGGTAGTGAAATGAAAGTAATGAGAGTACTTATGAACAGTACACGCCAATACTACATGACTACCAACATAATTAAGTAACATTTTAGTAGATTTCAGTGGGAACTTACTGGCTTACGGCAGAAAAATCGCAAAACTTACCTTACAGAAAACAGGTGAAAATAATCAGTCGGTTTTGGATATCTGCACTCATACTCGATGTGTTTCTCAAGTATATTTCCCGCAGCGTCTCCATTGCCATGGCTGCGATCCACATAGAATAATTCTCTCTGGACAGGAAAACTAAAAGGGATCATAAGTGTGTAGCTGGTAAAGGAGATTATTGACTCTAGGATACAGTCGGGCGATGTCCCTAAAACTAATCCTATATGAGCAACAGAAGAATAAGCAATTAAAGATTTCGTATCTTATTGACGTAAACATATTAATATTGTAATTACTCCTCCAATTGAAATTCAAATATATCCAACCTTCATTAAAATTCCCACTATTAAATTTATTAATCGTAACAATCCATACAAATCTTCGCTTTGGCGACTGTGTGCGCTCCTAACACGAGTATTAAATTTCTGCGCGTTCCTTACACGCGTTCCCAACACGTACTATCACCAACACATGTCGGGAGATCCATCAATCCGACTGGGGTGTTTATATCGGAGACAAGGAGAGGAGGGATCGAGGTTCGAGGGAACGAGAATGTAAGCGAGGATTATTCTTTTCCGATTTGTAGAGCGCTTTTGAGTGTATTATAAAATCCATCATAGTAGTCGCAAGCGTCAAGAACCTACGCAACTATTAAACGAGGGAAGTTTACAGGAAATTGTGTTTCAGCCAAAGAAGTTATCTGCTCGGGAAAGTGATGACGGAAAGAAGAAACTTTATTAAGTGAGGTACCACCTATCTATTAAATATTTTAAAATTGAATTTTAAATATTTTTATATACATAATATAAAAATATAAATATTTACTCTGCCTATAAATATTTTTAAATTGATTTTTTCTCTCTCCAATTCACAAATTCCAGTGATCAATAAAGTTTGTAAATAAATCAGAAAAACACACGTTATCACTTGCAACAATTGCTTGCAGGAATGTGGGAACGAGTTGTAATGAAAATTGTCAACACTTTCTCAAGGATTGAAGAAAAGATAGCAATTCTGAATAAAGTTGAAAGAAGTAATTCTCAAGAAAATACGGACTAAAACTGAAATATTTCCGAATGAACGGCACACTGTCAACATAACCAGGGTCATAACCCCAGTTGACAACTACCATGCTTTATTGAATAAAAGGCAAGGGTCACAGCTGCCGAAGTCAGGAAAAAAGAACTCTACAGACGACATGATTAGGACCTTACAGATACAAATTTCAATATGGTTTTTTGCATAACTTACCGTTCAACTCTGTTTACGATAAAGAAATACAAAATAAATCCTGGAAATACTAACAATTATCGAACACATTGATTGTCGCCCAGTTATTGCACACAACAATACAAAAAATATAAAAAAGTTATCTTCGCGTGTTAAGTTCCAATTTATTACAGCAAATTATCCTCCTAATTATTAATATGAAATAACGGTCAAATCTTCGAACAGCAAGCCCACAAGTAACAGAACGACTTGGAATGGTATGACAGCGTTGATAAGCTGAATCTCGTGAACTGAAAATCTGTGAGAATACTAAATGCGTAGAAAAATAATCTTGAACATTACATCACAAAGAGCTTTACTTCTCAAATCTAATACGAAATTTCGATTTTTTAATATCTTAGTAATTATTACATCCAAAAGCTGGATTACTTTCCTATAGTAGGCCTACATACTGAGGGTTTTTTGTCAGATCCAATTGGCTAAATGGTCGGTAAGCTATATTACTATTTATGTACTTTCAGTGTCGTGACTGCTCTAATATGTCACAATACACTTGAACCATATATTTCTTTACTGTTTTTTAGGCTCAAATTCCTTGTGAATAGATATGGTAAGTCATAGAAAATGAAAATAATTACGTAGTTGAAAACACTTTAAGGGAAATTAGCAGCATATAAGTGTTATAGCTGTATTTCATGTTCATACAAATAAAGGAATGAACCATAAACGAATCTAAGTCGACTACCAGTTTAATCCTCCGCATATGGCGTGACGCACACTTGAGACTAGTCTCTTTTGCATTCATTGAGGCAGAATTGGCGAGGAATGGCTCAATTAGCTAATAGCTATCACACAATGCTGCAGAGCTCGCGCCAGCGCGACCTCAGAACGTGAAATGAAGGTCATACGCGGTGAAGGACGTTTGCTGGCGCAGCCACCTCCGAGATCAAAGAACGATGAACAGACGCTGCGAGGACTTTATAACTGCATCACGAGAAGAGAAAAGGCCTTTTGTTTTCCGAAGTGAGTCTGGCGTCGTTTGAAAATTGCAAAGAGTTTACTTTGCGGAGGAAATGTTTCTATATATGCACATTTGAATGTTTGTCATTCTCTAACGACTAGCGTATCTTGAGGTTTCTGATTTACCATTACGACTAATTTTGAATTTCGAGAATTTCCCGGAAACAAAGGCAATAACGAGGCAGACACTCTCGAATCAAGTTAATTTTACCCAGTTGACACAATTTGCGTAAGTATTGTCGATAAGGTTTCAAAAAAAATTATTTTTTTCTTTTGATATTCGTGTAGAGTGTTTGTGGGAAGGGAGAATGCATTTGATCGTCGTATTACAATTTATGAGGTTACAAGATTCAAGTCGATGTTTGAAGATACAGGAAATATGAGAATATGAATACGTAAGTTCAAAAATCTTATGAAAAATTTCCTTTAAATTTTTTTCGCGACTTATTTAAATACTGACCATCTACAGTCAATATTAGCATAATCTCCAAAATAATGCACTAGTTAAATAGGTTTAAAATATTAAAAAGGTAAAAGAAGTGAATTTAAGTTCATGGATTATCAAGGTTTGTTATCGGAAATAACTTTGTAAAACTGTGTTAAAAAATCCCTGGATGTAAGTAATATCGTCACAGCTACAGATCGCTCGCGATTCAAAACAATAATCGAATATAAATAAAGCTTCGCGCCTGAATCATGACCGTATCATTAAGTGGACAAACAGCTATGTTATCACGTATGACCCATGACATCATCACGGAATTATTTAAATTAGATGCGTGTGAAAGACATTTCTATCCACTTCAACTGATCTATTGCTATAAATTCTACTACTATTGACGTCCATTATATAACATAATTAAATAAATAATTAAAACTTTCGACTTTTTATGGACGAATAATAGTGAGCTCTTCACAGAAAATATAAATATTATTCCTCCATTAAAGGTCGTAAGTTTTTAATCATTTATTTAATTAGATGCGAGTGAGTCTATTTTTCAAAATGTAAAGAATTCTCGGAATTGATTTTAATAGTATTTACGTATCCTGACGTTGGTCACAGACAAAAACGAAGTTCCCGTGGCATCTCTAAGCAATTTCCTAACATTTTGACTGGTGTGCTACATTGAAGTTGAAACATTACCACATATGAAAAGAATCACAATAATAAAATAGGTCAAGAAATCGTTTGCACGAATAATATTCGTAAATATGTAGGAAAAGTAAGACAAAATTATTGAAAATATATTTAACAATTCTTGAAACGTATAGACATATAAGAGTCATTTGAAATTCATGCACATTTTGTATTTTATTCACTATAAATTTTGATGATAGCCATGATGATGAAAAATTAGTAAACAAAGTAATTAAAGAATTCCTTTTTGTGAATAAGAAATTAAGGAGTCACTTAACCATTGACAGATCGAAACCTATTTCAGGTGGAACGAAAATGTAGAAATAATAAAAAAGAAGCATTCGTTTTCAAATCACTCAAAACATAATTCCATGAATTCCTAAATTATTTATTTAATGTAATTTACAGCGATTCTTATTCACTAATCGGTATATTGCAATATACGATGAATAACTACGAGAACTCACGACAAGGTTCGATCATTTATAGGGGGGCTAATATATTAAATAGTTCATCCGACGCAAATCTAAAATTAAATTTTCACGTAGTTATCGCTCACGTGCATTACGATCTAAATTACAGCAACAAACCGTAGTAAAGAAAATACCCTAATCCCCCCTTTTCCACAATTAGAACAATAATTACAGTTTACTACTTCTGGTAAAGTTAGCGACAGAATTAGAATTAACACTTTTAACTGACATCTCGTTTCCGTTTGACATATTTTTCTTCGGCGAGAGATATTTCGACCAAAAATCGGTCATCTTCAGGCCCTAACAATGCCGTAGCATGGCGTTGTTGCCAAAAAAGAGATGTCATTTAAAGATTTTGATAATAATAATATTTTTGTATCATTAACTTCAACGTCCTTTTTCAGATTAAAATGTATATATCAAACACTACGTTTTGTCACTGGTTTGCGAATTCGTCAGGTTATACAAAAATAGTACAGTATCCTAGACACACATCATGAATGAAATTGTGTATTAGTTAACAATATAAAAAGTAAAAACAATGAACAAGAAAAAAATAGAAAAAATACACAAAATTGTAATTATACATACAGATACAAGGACTGAAGAAGTCGCAAACCAGTGACGAAACGTGGTGATAGAAATATATATTATTTTCTGAAAAAGGTCGTTCAAGTTAAAAATTTAATAATGCGATTATGACAGACGTAAACAGCACAGTAGTATTTTTAAATCAAACAGAAATACTTAATAAATCTACCTTTGAAGTAGAGTTGTTTGTTTTTCACGATCACAATAATATTACCGTTCACCATGACCAGGGACCGGATTTTGATGACCTAAAAATATATAAAAAATGATCAATAAAATGGTCTAAAAAATGACTAATTTTTTTTCTTTATTTCAGAGTATTAGAGTACAGCACAATACTTGCTTCTGTAACGTTAGAACTGAAATTAAAAATTAATATTAATTTAAACTCGCAAATTTGTATGGTCTAGGAAGATGAACGTATAAAAAATCTACCTTATTCAGAATTATTGCAGTAGATAACCAGCAATATGCGCAGGTAATCGAAAGTTAGGGAACGCCTGTTGTCGGAAAGCACATTTTTGTACTGTGAGAAACTCCTTTCCACATCCGCTGATACAACTGGAGCATACATGAAATACGCTAAATCAGTGGCAGTGCGATCTTCAATGCAGGAAGTATCAAATGTTTCACCAGTTACCACTTGAGAAATGCGACACACACTTTTGTATCCGAGTTTTTATCAAGAACATTTTCCACTTTCTTAGATACCCTTCTTCCAACTTCTCCCCCTACACTTTTCAAATCAGATGCAATTTTGTTAACTAGAGTTAGAGAACTTTTCAGACTTGCACCTTTCTCCTGTACACCTGTGATTCCTTGTGTTAAACAACTGAAATTTACCTTCATTAAGGCTAGCTGTCCTTCAATTTCGCTGTTTGAAAATAGTGTTTTAGCCGCATCAATTGCAGTAGCATCGTCAGGATTTAGTTTTTCGATAACACTCTTCACCATCTGGAAATGGTCTCAACAATATATTGCTGAATCTATCCAGGTGCCCCATTGGGTGATGACAGGTTCTGGTGGGAGTGGAATACCGGGAGACATGGACTTGAAGAGCAGATTACGAGAGGGAACCTTAACAAAAAAAATCTTCGTCTTTGACACTAGGCAATCCACTTGAGAAAAATGTGCTCTAACTTCCTCTGTCACCCTATGCATAGCGTGTGCTAAGCAAGTAATGTGCACCATTTTCGGGTAAAAAGATTGTATTGACTTTCCTGCTTTCACAATGTATGGCGCTGCGTCAGACACAAAAAGTAAGACGTCATCATTTCTGGTACCCTCAGGCCACAAAAAAATCATACATCTTTCAAATCTACAAATTGCGGAGTGATTATCAGTTTCTAATACCTCACTTCTAAGCAGAAACACTTCACCTGGTCTGTCGATCCCCAATATACCAATGATCATGTTAACCATATAACGATTTTCTACATCACTCGTATCATCAATGGATATGAAAATCTTCTTTCCATGTTTTTTCCCCGTATCTCATTAATGATGTTGTCGTAACATTGTGACAGGCAGTTCTTCCGAAGACTTGTTTCGTCTGGGATAGTACCTCCGAAATGTAGTTCCAGAAAACTCTTCAATTTAAATTTGTTCAATGTTCAAAATGGGATGTTTGCAGAAACTAAAACTTCATAAAAGTCTCTGCACAAATCTGGCGATTTATTCTCCTTCATGGATACACTTTGTTGCAGTAAAAGTTGCGTGGATTTCTTCTTACTTGCGAGTTCCACTGCCCGTACATGCTTATCGCGACCCACATGTTGCCGAACAGAAAATTTTCCTTTGTTTCGTACATCTTACAAAATAACACTTCACGTCCGTAGGGAAACAACATCTCCAAATTCAGATACACTTTTTCTCGAATGATAAAATTTAGATGGCTTTATTTTAGGCATGGCTGAATGAAGCTACGAACACTAAACTAAACACCAAACTTTCCTCTCAGAAAATCTGTGACAATGAAAATAACGGATCAAACGCTTGCCGTTCAACTTGCACATTATCGAGGGGTCTTTTTTGCTACGACAGGTACATTGGAAATAGGAGAATTGCTTGCTGCGATAATAATATGTACGGTATAGGTAAGATACCGACTCTCAACACGTATATTGTTGACCCACTAATCAAATATCCAATTATTTCGTTAGATTAAAAATAAATGTTGAATAATTTAATCATTTTAGTTAATTTAATTTCTTGCAAAAAAGAAAGAGATGAACAGAAAAGGGAGTAAAACGCAAAAAATGACAAAAAAAATGACGAAATAATTAAAAAATGACCTAAAACTTAAAAAGCGGAAAATATGACGAAAAAATGCTCAATAAAATTAATATTTTTATAACCAGAGATTAGTGTTCAGGATTCTAATACTTAAGAGCAATGTATACTACACAAGGAAAAGAAGATGACGTGTCATCAAAATCCGGGCCCCGACCATGACAATATTATCAAGCAGAAATGTATTATTTTATTCATAAGAGAGCTCTGTAATTAACATAAATAGTGGCTTCATGTATATTTCTAGCCTTCGTCAATTCAGGAAGATTTACTATTACAGTCTTCTGAGCAAAACATCCGCTCGGAGATCCACGATTTTCATTCACAGCGTTGGTTCAATGTCTTCAAGTTCGATAGTAAGAGGATTCCGGAATGCAGTAGTAACATTATTTCTAGCTCTTTCTCTCCCATTTACTAACTCGATGAAGTGGGGAGCTTTCTATTGCGCGCAAACGGAGTAACCATGATAACTGAAACACGAAATTATTGTTAAGTAAGATTTTTTCCAAACTGTGGACGCGGGTCGGAGTCAAGGACCGCCCCGAGAGCCGAATTTTGAAGACCCCTGGTAAGTCCCTCTGGTGGCTCAGGTGGTAGCGTACTTGCTATTCACGAAGTCATCCTGGGTTCAATTCCCGATGTGGTCAGAAAAATTTGTAGCTCTTCATTGAATATCCCAGTTTATATAGCTGTGACTACTGAAAATCGAACCCTCCTTCCTCTATCCACCTCCTGATAGTATCAATAACTCTTATTATTATTAACATCCCCTACTAACCCCTGCACGTGGGCCAAGTTGTAGGTAAACCCAGCTAAGCGGCCCACCTACTAACAATGACCTACCACCCAACTCCTACCTCCTATCGCTCCATGTAGATAAGCTTCAATAGCACGCTACATTTCCCATTTACAAATACAACAATGGAAAGACCACTGGTCCACAGATCCCAAATTGCTGCCCTCAAGATGCAATGAAACTTGTACGTGTAACGTTAGTTATTTTTGAACTTGAACTGATGACAAGACTATTATCACCAGAAATTTTGAGTATTAATACAATCGAATTTGACTTATTCAAACTTGTTGTTTCGTCCCTAGTATCTTCCATTATAACAATGTAAAACCCGCAGTTCCTCACACATCTGCTGTCTAATACTTCGAAATTGCTATTCCATTAGCTTCAACTTTGATTATATCTCAGTAAATCTGTTTAACTTCATTTTAAGTATTTTGAGGGTCAAATTGGGGTATATAGTGTATGTTACTGAACTTTTGCTGATGTCTTGAGCTAACTCCATCTTAAATCCTTATTCATCACAATCCCGGATATTTGTAAACCCTTCCATGTGCAGTACTGGCATACTACATGGAGGAGGAAAACACTACCACACTCTATGGCACCGAATAGTATGCTCTACAACTGAATTTATATAATAATACATTTATTGTCAAAAAATCAGTACAAACTGCGAATGACCACGTGGAGAACAATAAACTAATTTATATAACAAGATATAAACTTAATGGTTCTACGCTTGTCTGTGGTTGCACATAGTTCTTTTGCTCAAATAAAAGACTTTTAAAGCGACAACCGTGAGTCTTCACTGATATTGCTCAGACAACCGAATATCACAGCGTTCGCAATAAAACGATTTTTATTTTAATAAACATTTAATGAGAAATCAGATGAGTGTTAAAATTAAAAAATTAATTTATTTTATTTTTTTATTAAGGGTAACTTTGACCTCATATACTAAGACAACCCACCCGTGATTTGTTTGTTTTCATATCATGTTTAATAAAAAAGACCCTTCTTTAGAAAAAAACGGATGGTTGAAGGTAGAGCTTCCTCACGACATTGTACTATTAGTAAAGGCGCCCCAAGACGAGCCCAGTTTGACTGAGGTTACGAACACAGAACGGTGCGGTGCGATCCGTTGCGAGGCGACGCGAACGTGGAACACACAAAACGCGGTGCAAGGCGATTCTCAGTTGATGGGATGGCGCAGCAGAAAAAGGACACAGAATTAACACGCAAAGATACAACCTGCACACGCCTGTAAAATAAAAAATCGTGACCGGACGCACGTCTATAATCACCGGTCCGTGAATCCAAGAGATTTGTTTTGAAATGTGTGTTATTTGTCCGTAAAATAATAAATCAATTTGTTAACAAGCTTTTATTTATGCCTTGTACTAAGACGAATAAAATAAGGCAAATTGTTTATTAAGGTAATGCAATGCCAAATGCTAATTACTCCATACGTATTTCACATTAGTAGACCCTAATAAAAATAAACGAACTCTGTCTTTGTGGCTGAATGATTGAATATCTTATGTTGAATTATTTGTCTTCAAAAACCTTGTGGTACGAAATGTTCATAAAAATAAATACCAATTAATCAATCAGTAATTGGTTGATAAGTAAGTACTTGCCAAAATATGTATTTTCTTTCAAATTCACGGGACAAGAGTTTTGAAGACAAATAATGCAACATAGAATACTAAATCACTTTCAGCGCTAAAGAATAAGAGTGCATTTATTTTTATTACGGTCTACTAACGTGCAAATATGTATGGAGGAATTATCATTTGGCATTGCATTTCCTTAATACAAACCTGAACTTATTTTATTCGTTTCAGTGCATGGCGTAAATAAAAGCTTGTTTTGAAAGAGATTTTTTATATATTATTTTATACTTTTCAGTGGTAGAATTTGTTTATTCATTTGTCGTAGCAAATAAACTCGCTTGTTCACATGTTCACAACACTAAAAAAACTTTTTAAACACAAAGTTTTATTTAATATAAATAAATAACACAATATTGTCCGTTTGATACACCTTCCGATAGCATAAAAATCCAATTGAGAACAGATCGTAATAATAAGGTAAGAAGTTCCTCCTCTGTTCGTAATGATTAGATAATAAGTTATAATGAAAAGGCGTTGGTTATGCAATTTGTCATACTCATTTGTTTGAAGAGACGGATTGTATTGCAGGGGACGCTGCCCGGAAATAATCCGCCTGGAGTTGTCTCGGATTAAAATCGCAATATAAAAAATAAAATAAAAAACGTTTTTGAGTAAGATATCATAATATTGCATTGTCATCGAGTCTGTATATGTGCGCCAAATTTCAGCTCAATCGGTAGGAGGGAACTGGTTTAAAATCCAGTAGCAAGATTTGGCCCAAGCATACTAACAGGTTAAGTTAAATAAAAGTTTGCAATTACTGAAAATACAAACTTATTGTATTCAGTACATCATGACCAAAACAGTTTTGACCCTAAAGCGTGACTTCGCGGGCTGCAGTTTGCAGACCCCTGTTCTAAGCGGATTTGTCCATCTAGTATCGTAGTAGTTCATTGGGTATTTTTGTGTGAGCCAAAACAACTAGTCTTCCAGTATGGATCAGAAAAGTTAAAACGTTGGACACAAATTTTTCCACCGTACTTCCTGCTTTAACGATCATAAAAACAGGAAGTACGGTGGAAAAATTTGAAGTGAAAAGACTGGAGTAAAAATTTGTGGTAAAAAGACCAAAATACTCCCTTGAAAGTCATGAGTTCTCATGAGTCGTGTGTTGTAGATCTGTTTGATTCAGTCCCTTCCACCTCTCCCGCGACACAATGGCGTTTGAAGGGAAAGATGTCGCTGAGGATAATCTGAAAAGGTAGCTGCAACCAGTGGACTTCCAAAGAAGTCATTGGGAAGACATTTTCTAGACATTCGGATCCCGAGTCTGCGCCCCTCCGTTGACTAAGGGGTCAGCATGCTTGCTCACCACGAAGTCACTCCAATATCAATTCCCGGCGAGGACAGAAAAAACTTAGAGCTTTTCACCTCAATGCCCCAGTTCATATAGCTGTGACTACTAAAAAGTGAACCCTCCTTCCTCTATCCACATCCTATTACTCCTAGTATTAGTAACTCTACTGTTACTACTACTGCTAACACCTCCACGTGTGCCAAGTTGTTGGTAAACCAAGCTAAGCGGTCCACCTACTAACAATAGCCCTATCACCCACCTCCTGCCCCCTATCGCCCCATGTTCTTCAATATATCTTCATCGGAGTGGGAAATGTTCAATTCATTTTATTGTTCATCCTTTTTTTCTTCAGTAGTTTGCAAATTTCACACGTTACTGAATTCTATAAAAATCTATGCAAGCACTCGCATTGACAAACGTGTTCCACAGGAAAACGTCCCGCGCAAAAAAAGAACACTGTTCCGCGGAATAAATAAAATTGTAAGTATAATAAACAAAGTTACATTAATCGAAAAATGATACTCGTGCAACGTGGGCAAAATATCCTCTTCACTACACTGCGAACCCCAGTCTCAGCGTGCGCCCGCCTACGACGCCAGTTGGAAGAGCCGCGTATTTCCTAGCCGTTTACGTCGCCATTACAGAGCTTCGGTAACGATGGACTCCTACGGGGAATGGAGCCCTAGCGTACAAGGCAATGCGCGCTCCTTCATTCTCTCACAGAATTGCTAACCATTAGGTAGGAAATGTCCCAGATATATTCCGAGAGGAGAGATCGCAGGGAATGTCTGCGTGTTCATGTGTCTCACTCAAACACGGGTTGCGAGTTGTTCTACGGAATGATTACCCGTGCAGAATGCGGACGTAAATCCTTTCATCTCGCTAACACTGTTCATGGGAGGAATCTGCTATGCTCTATAAATTAATTATCGCAATGAATCTTATTGAATTTTAGAAGCATTTTGGTGCAGAATTTCCGCCAAGATTTCCAATTCCGATCGAACAAAATACAACACTCCGAATACTGCTGTAGCTTTTAACTATTTAGCTTTCCACGTCAAGGTTCTGAAAACCAAGAATCGGCACTTCACAAACTTTTATTGTAGAATCAAAACAATGAAAGGCATTTTGCCTGTCAAGGACGATTCTGTGTAATAGGATTGTCACTGCGGTCGCGCATCAATTATGTAGGAAAGTGCCTCAATTGCGCAGAGACCGAGGCAAATAGAAGAAGGAAAGTGTCTGTTAGCATCCACCCTCTCACCATTGCCATGGTCTGTGGCAGTGTCAAGCGAATACTACCGTACCATATTACAATAATAGCACTGACTCAATCCTTTGGGGGGAAATTTGCGAGCGAACCCTTGCTCCTAGAAAGGTGGTCAATCGGTCAGTTGTGCCAGGGCACCGTGGTCCGTTTAAAAATTAAGATTCGTTTCGAATTAGAACTTTTGCGCATTTGGCTTTAATCCTTTCTTTTTAGTTATACATTACTTGACAAAGCTACTGATATGCGCATAACTTATATGCACTTTAAGAGTTCTCTAGTTCTTTAAGAGCTGTCAATGAGTAAAACAGTGTAATTAATACCCAAAACTGATAATCTTAGAAAATACTTAGAAGTAAGTTATAGGCCTAAGAAATTAATCACATGGAACCGCATGGAATGTAGTATTTTTGTTTCCAGATCGTAAAATACATCAAGGCATGGTATGCATGTGAGACATCCGATTCTATGAATCCCGATCTCAAGGACGGTCGGATTTCTGAGCAATTGAGTACCTCTGTTGACTTCCTGGAGTGGCAATGGAGGAAAACCCTTATACCTGACCCAGGGGATTGTGCGCAATTGATGCCTGCCCGTCAATGTTTCCACCACATCAGAAACTTGGCGATGCCCTTGAGCAACAACTGGGATTGACAAGGTGGACTGATATCGCGGTCTCTCCATTGCGTGTGTCAAGGTGAGAAATTATTCTAACGGGCTCTCTACCGATTTATCTGTACCTTTCTAGTTTTATTCAACTGTAACTTCTGTCAGCCAAAAAAATTCAATTCCACCCGATTCAGATTTCAATCTCTTACTGCTTGTATATAATTTATCTATATTCTTTAAAAAGCGTTCCCTATCTTCAACAATTAAAAATACCGAATTCGATAAATGGGTAAAATTAGAATTTTGAAAAAATTTAAACATTATTCCGATTTCCAGATCAATGATAAACGCGAGGAGGGTTTGTTTGTATCGACCTTCCTTCGACAAATTCTTTTTATCGAGAATAATCTTGAAACATGCTTGTACGTGCAATCTTCCGTAATTTCAAAGCACTTGGGATCATACATGCTGGGGTGAAGTTTGAACAGACGTTAGAAGACATTAGAACAGCATATATTATGACGAAGGGTATTTGCTTTCCAAAAAGAAACAATAAAAACATTGGTTAGCTGGGAAAATAGTACGATATGATCACACGATTAGTTTTGACACATGTGCAAATTTTCAAGAAGTATCCTGGTGAAAAATCATGTTCAAGATTGGTATTGTTGTCCCATCTATCAGGACCAATAATCTGCAGTCAATGAAATTTTGCAAAGTTTTAAATCTATTGAGTTTATTTTTACTGAGGGAGAAAAAGCGTTAAAACGATTGCTTACGCTAGTGAAGCACTTGCAACTTATCAGACTCTCCTCTATGCAGATTTCCCAATGTTTGAGACTTTACCACGAAAATATTCACCTTTAACTAGATTTATTCTTCAAATATTTATCATCAACGACATCTATTCATTATATTACAAACTGTGATTGCCGGGAGGACGATTGCGTTTACACCATGTTAAGGAGTATTTTTCGTCCTTACGAGAGGTTGATCCTAATCTTCTCGAATAAAATTCACAAAAATAATTGTTCACTCTAATTTACGGATTCTTACGAAACAGAGAAAACGGAAGGAGGCTTTTAAATGTGTGTCCCAAAGGAATGATGGGCCCAAGAAAGTAATTGTTCGCTCGAGGTAAATACACTCGAACGAAGTGAAATCCTGAAACACCATGCATATCTGCAGCGGGGTTTGATGCTTAACGGACACGAGGATTAATCACTCTAAAAGAAGTAAAATAGAGGTATTGTAAAAAATGGATGAGTCTCATACACTTCCATCGTTATTTTTCGAATCAATGTATCATGTAAACCGTATTCTCTTTCAACTTTAAAATTTTGTTCTGAAAGTCTTCTTCAGTTAAAGTATTGTAGTCGATGTCCTCCCACAAAGACTTCAAGGTTCAGCTGCACCATTTCATCGCATCCTGAACTAGAAAAATGTCGGCTTTATTAAAGAAAAGAGCCGTCTCAATGGTATGCCGCAAATTCAGACGTAAAATGTTCCTCTTGATGGACAGAGGTGAGATGAAGATGCAGCAAGGACAGTGACGACGACGACGGCGCAGCGCCGGCGACGTGAAAAGTCAATAGGAGGCCCGCGCGCTCCTCCAGGACTCGCCAGACACCGTCCCGTTCCCCTCCTCTTCCTCCCCGCACCCTGCCAGACGAGGGTGCACAAGGGGGCGCGCGTATGAGTGTCTACTCGCCGAGGAGGGGAGGGTGTTCCCGAAGCGTACTCTCTCCCCTCCCCATCGACGCGCAGCCCGCCGACTACATAAAGCGGCGGTGGCGAGCGCTCATGGCCTGTTCGCCGAAGGGTGCATCGCGAGCGTAACCTTCCGCCCAGCCCCGCCCCGTCGCCCGCGACACCGCGCCTCTGCCAGTGCCACTGCAGACAACCGCCTCCCGTCGCCATGGCAACGCAGCGTCTCCGGGAGAGACCGCCGTAGTAGAGTAGTACGGAAAGTGAAGCACGGGTTTGGGAGGGGGCGGGGGAGTGGAATCGGAATTCGCAGAAGCCACGTCTGCTCCGCGCAGATGAGAGACATCTCGACACGCCGACTGGATGCGCTTTCGGAGGTGAGTGCGGCCAACTTTTGCTTTTCCATCTCCCATTCATCTGGTTCTTGTATCCAGTAATTAATACACGAAGTACGTTTTGATTCTTTTCTTCTTAATTATTCTCAACTACTCCACTTGTATACTAAAATAATAATACATATGTGTGGAGAAGGTATCAGCCTGGTACATTCCCCATTCATGTATTTAAAAATTCCAATGTCTGGGTATATGACAACTAGATAAATTTTTCGCGCAGATTGTTTGGTTATCACAATTCAAACCGTTCTTTGTCGTACGGCGTACAGTTATATGGGAAGATCGTATCAACTTTTTAAATGGCGTGAACAAAGTTTCGCATGAATTTTTCTGAAAACCTTCATCCAAGCAGAACGAATATATTCCTTGGAAAAATTACACGAAAACACGAGATGTAATTATATAGCACATAAAATTTGATTCACTTCCACGACGGTTGCCATCTGTCCTCCAAAGAGAGGACGTGTCCTTTTTCTGTACCTTCCTCACGACCTCACACAAAATCACCCTTTCTTGAGCAGATAGAGTTCGCCGACACAATCTACTTTCGTATGTAGAACAAGACGGGTCGCAATTTAATGCTGTGCGTATTCCAGCACCGTTCATGGATACAGCGGTATGGATTCGTGGGAAATGGTAGATCGTTGAGACTACAGAGACCTCAGATAACTGTTCTGATCCATTGATTTATGCATTATTGGATTGCGAGCTCAGCCACGGAGACCGAACCGAAGCACGAGGTTGCGTCTACAGGGGCTAAGCGGGTAAAAGCATTGTAAGTGGTAAAACGCTGTGGAATTCTTGCCCGCTTAGAGCAACCGTTCGCTCCTCTACAATAATACGTAGGTGCATGAGATCGGAAACCACGATACACTAGCTTATGGGCAGTGTGCGTTCCAGTAGTATAGTTCGATGTTTCTGAACTGCTCAAGATTTGTGAATATTATTTTACTATTTGTAGCTCCAATTGTGGCATTGAATGCGAATTTTTCAATTTCGAAAATATTTACCGAGGAAAATATCTAAACGAAACTTTCATATCCGGCAACACACATGAATAAAAAAATATTAAAATATTGTCTATTCTTGGTATTCCTCAAATATTTCAATCGTGGATTTACAAAAAATAGACTCTTTATGCTTTGACATTGTTTAGAACATAGTCTTCCCATCGAGAAATAAGATTTTATAGTGTCCTACTTTTTACAGTAATGTCCTACTTTTTTTAGTAAGTTCTCCTCCATCGAGAAAAATTCTCTGGTGACCCTCTCCCACGATGAGCTATTGCGTAGTAAATAAAGGAAAATGGAGGAAACTGTTGAGAAGAGACTTCTTCGGAATCGAGGTACATTCATCACGCGACCAGGTGGGGGTGTAGCCGATTCGTCTCAATGGAGCTTGCTGGTGACTCCCACTCTCCTTTCTGACACAACGAGAGCTATTGATACGTGACATTGGCGAAGAATTTTTTGCCTACAGAAGTCGTTGAGGGAGAGAGAAGCCAACATAACTCAGAAAGGAAGAAACGATACCTTCCTTCTCGAAGGAAATGCGCCCCTTCCTGATTTCTCTAACTGACCGTCCATAAATTTCTATTTGGTATTAAAGAAACCTAAATACACGGCGTGGCTCATTCGCACTTTAATCACATAGCACGTTGACATCATAAATTCATTGACGGTTTTCACTCTCTTTTCACCTGCTTCACAGCATGTTTTTCACATAACTTGTGGAGGAAAGTCTACCACGAAAAGAAAAGCATTAAAAGGTAACAAATGCTTCAAATGGTTAGTTATCACATACTGGTCTTGGTTCGTTATTCATTCTTGAAGAAAATGCAAGATCAAGAGCAAGGTTAACATTACTAGAGGAAGTTCGAGATAAAATACGCAAGAACAAGACCAAAACTAGGACTATAGTAAGTAGTCTTGGTCTTGTTTGTGCTACGCCCAAAACATATTGTGACCAACCCGGCAGCGGTCCATTACGTGGATGAAAAACCTGCGATCCCACAGCGCGTACAAGGGTCGAAAGTTGGTTAACATGAAAATATGTATTTACCAGCACCATTATTTTCAAACAACTGACAAGAATACGATGTGAAAACTACATTAAATGCATTCAAGATAGTCACAAGTCTGTGAATTTATGTCAACAGATTTTTATGGACCAAAATACGGAAAATAATTTTTTGAAACAGTTGATTTCGAAATGTATTTACTTCAGTGGAATACGAGAGGTGCGCGATAAAATTAGGTCAAAAGCCAAACTATCCCACAACAAGCCCAGAAGGTGCCCAAGGGTTTCACGGAGGGCAGAGCTCCGCAATAAATAGGTCTGGGCACTAAGAGGAGATGCTCCAGTCAGTTTGACCCCACGATACACCCTGTACTCATATTACATCATGCTGAGTAGGCGTGGGAGTCAGTTTGGATGTTGAGATGTGATTAAGAATCCCCACCCCACCGAAAATCGAACCCTGGCCATGCAGCCAGCAACTCAGCGCTCTTCCAAGCAACGCTGACTCCCGATAAAATTAGGTATATGATGGAAATAAACATTATTTGTAAAAACTGATGAATTGAACAGCATATGTATTTCTTAATTGCAATTTGAAGTAATATATTGTCACTTATTGTCACGGGACAATAACTACAACAGAAGGTAAATAAAATTGTTGTAATATTTATACTTCTTATAGCTCAGGTAACTAATGTTTTGTCACTTAAGCTTAAAGGAACGTCTAATAAAAAGAAGTTAATTATCCACAAATGGTGCACATTAAAAAATTTACTATTATTATTATTAGTGCTTCGTGTAATGGAATTAATGAGAAAAACTTGACGCTCAGCTCATCAAGCATGGAAGCATTCCTCTCAGTATTAAGCATTCTACCAGCTACATGTACGGCTACGATGTTTGAACAGTTAATAGTACCAACATAGTCTTTTTTTTTTTGGATGGGTGGTGGCTGGAGGGGGATTATTTGGTGGAATCTGTACGCTTTTAAGTGATGAATTCAAAACGTAAGTTGAAGTGATATTTTTTTCGCGAAACAGAAGCAATAGGTCATAAAAATTCACAATTCTTTATGAATAATTTCACCCAATTACCTTATAACTATAATTAATAAAAATATCATATGGGACATTCTTAGTCAAAAAGAGAATTTTTTTTTTCAATTACCCTTTCCCAGGTATTTGGAAGTCACTTTTTTATGCCGAATTTTAAAAATTAATCTAAAGATAATTTAAAAATAAATCAAGTAAAATTGTTCAATCTCGTAAAAAACTGTTCTCCATTACTAGTTGTAAAACAAGGTATTTTTTAACTTTCGAGAGATTTTTGCATGAAAATAAATCAGTCCAATTTATTTACTATTATTATGTACTTCTGAATTTTGAACTGTTAACACTTATTTTATAACAATTTCTCTCATTTTTATCCTCAATATTACTATAACTAATTGTTAATAAGTACAATTCCAATTATTAAGAATTACTTAGTTTTAAATGTGTTGACATTCGTGTTTTCTTGTTTTTTTAATATACTGACACAGGTTTGTTTCATATACCATACCATTATGAAAGTTTACCTTTTTCAAATTTTTACGACGTATTTTACTTTAAACTTTACAGATTTAGTCTACTCTGAATTTGAATCACTGTAGTCTTATATAAAAATTTGTATATTTCACAGCAAATTTAATTATCAGGTCCATGCATAGGTTATCTTCACCTCGTAAATAAAATAAATTATTACTACCTCAATCCAAACTGGTGGTTGAAAAATATTCCTTTTTGACAAAGAAAATCCCATATTCTATTTCATTTGTTTATCCGACTATTATCTATTCTAAAATAATGATTTCTGAGGTTTATTAATCCTTTAATTTTAAAAAAATCTATTCAATAACAACCTCGAATACCCCTGGAGTACCATTTTAAGATCCAGTCAAGTCTATATTAAACGTGACAAAAGACAAAACAACATTAGTATGAGCAATAGCGCCACTTCTCTATCTTTACGCGGTCGCTAGTCTGACGAACGTATACAAGCTCCTCGTGGAAGAGAGTGACTCGCCATTTCAGAGAACGACTTCCAGCATCTCTGAGGAAGAAGCACTCGAACAGCTCTTACGCTTTACTTCGCTCCGCAACAATTACAAGGGTATCAGAAACTTTCTTTTTGTATCTCGTTGTAACACATGCAACCAAAGCCACATACGAAATATTAATGTCTTCATAGGCACGTTTCTATTTGTTGCTTATTACTTTTATTTTGCTCATATATTACCCAAACAAAAAAATCTGTTTGCAGAAATGTCAATGGATTCTCCCCAATTAGTGAAAGAATATGCATCTTAAAATTCAAAGGACAATTTAACAACATATCATTAATTAATGTGTATGCTCCCACCAATGATTACTCTGAAGAAGACAAAGAATTGTTTTACAACCAGTTTCAAAACGCAGTTGATAGGATACCTAAAAATGATACATCAATAATTTTAGATCTCAATGCGCAACTAGGTAAGGAGGAATCCTTCCGCAGTGTTACTGGCAAGCACACTATGCACAACAAAACAAACAAAAATGGTGAATTATTATGTGGATTCGCTGCATCTACTTATTTAATAATAATGAGTACTCAGTTCCAGCACAAACCAATGCACAAAGGTACCTGGTTAACGCCAGACCTTAAAACGTTAAACCAGGTCGACGATGTTTTGGCGAACACTCAACGTAAGGAGCTTATTGAAGATGATAGATCTTTACGAGGTCCCTATATAGATTCTGACCACTATCTGCTAAAAACCATCGTTAGATAGAGACTCACAGAAGCATATCAAGCGAAAATAAAAGCAATAATGAAATCGATCAAAATGAACATGCAAAACCCGCAAAGGTTATTGTCATATAGAAAGTTTCTATCAAACAGTTTAAAAGATCGAAACGTAATAGAAGATATAAATGAATACTGGGAAGACATTAAAGGAAAAATAATTAAAGCAGCAGAGAAATCCTTAAAGGTAATACAGAAAGGCAGGGAAACGAGCGGTGGGATAATGATTGTAAAGAAGCCATAGAAATTAAAAATAAAGCAAGGAATAAGATGCTACAAACAAGAACCAGGACCGCTTATGAGAAATATCAAGTTCAAAGAATGAAAGTCAACAAAATGTGTCAAACGAAGAAGAAAAATTGGATAAAAGATAAAGTTAGAGCTATAGAAGCACACTATAAATGTAACGAGTCAAGAAAACTCTTTAAGGAGGTGGGTGGACTGAAGGTGAAACAAAATCCTCCAGGCCTATGTAAAGACTCGACAGGGAACATGCTGACCCAGGATGAACAAATATTACGGAGATGGGGAGACTTCTTTAAAGAGATATTTAACCCTCCTGATAAAATTAAAGAAAATATTGTCATAGACAATCAGACAAGGCCCGAGGGCGAAGTCAAAGAACCAACATTTAATGAAATTTGTTATATCATTAATCATTTAAAGCACAACAAAGCAGTTGGCTCGGACAATATTCCCACAGAGCTAATAATGTTTGGTGGAAGGAACCTTAAAAGGGAATTACACCAACTAATTCTTAAAATATGGAGGACTCAGGAACTCTACTAGAATGAAATGGAGCTATTATATTCCCTGTATTTAAAACGGGTAACAAGTATGAATGTAAGAAATACAGACCCATAACACTTCTAAACATAGCTTATAAAATCATCGCTATTATACTGAATAATAGGCTAACTGTACTAGTGGAAAAAAAATTAAGCGACAGTCAGGGCGGATTCCGTCAGAATAGATCCACTATTGATAATATATTCCTGACCCGACAGGTATACGAGAAATGTCACGAATATGGCATTCAGTTACATAACATGTTCGTTGACTAAGCACAAGCTTTTGATTCCGTGCTCAGAGATAAAATCATGCAAACCCTCGCTGACTACGAGATCCCAGGAAAACTAAGAAACTTAATAAATCTCACACTAAGTAATTCCAAAGCTAGAATTAGAATAAAAAATCAGTTAAGTGATGAATTCAATGTTGAGTTTGGGGTCAAGCAAGAGGACCCTCTATCGGCGACTCTTGTTTTGTATAGTAAAGGACGTAATCCTGGTCCATTTAGATCTCAGGGGTAATATTTCCATTCGATTAAAACAATGTATGGCTTATGCTGATGAATTGTTACTAATAGCTAGAAACATAATAAATTTTATAAACGCACTGAGACTTAGCTGGTTTGGGCATCTACACAGGATGGACAATGGTAAAGCAGTGAAGAAAATCTTCAACTGGTTCCCCTTATCCACCAAAAATAGAGGAAGATCAAAAAACAGGTGGAGAGATGATGTGCTGAAAGATATCAGGATCATGAAAATCAAGAATAGGACCACTAAAATAATGGAACGAAAGGAATGGAAGGCTGTGATAGAGCAGGCCAAAACGTTCTACAAAGGAATGTTGTAGTGCCTTAGAAGAAGAAGATTATCTCAATTTTTTTAGTCTAACTATTTTTATAGTACACATTACCTATAAATTTAAAATCTTACAATTCGCGTTAAAACTTCGAAAGCGAAAATCAAGATTTGATGCTTCAAGGAAAAAATTATAATAAAGTTTAAAGCATCTAAAATTAAAGTGGGTGGTCCACAAGTTACAGTACGTAAAGTCAAGGAAAGTCCACAAACTCAATGTGACTCAGTAACAAGGAAAAGTATTGCACAGAACACACAATACTGGATTAACAAGATGTAGGTCTTCTCTAAAAAACTACGCTATGCCAAGGTTTCATCCTTCAATTATATACAGCGCATTTCCGTTTCTAAGAAAATTTTGTATCATTGGATACATTTATTTAACCTATGTGATACATAATTCAGATAATATAAAATTCAGAATTTAATAAAACAAACATTCAAAGTATTTTGAATTGGAACGAGTTTCGTATAATCTTTTAATATAATATTATTTTTACTAATATTTTAAACACGTGGTATTAAAATTTCTAAAACGTATTATTCGTAAAAAGTTGTCCATATTAGCTATACCAATTTAACAACGTTAGTGAAACAAAAAAAGAAGTAAAAAAGGTATTCGTATACATTGTTCTCAACTCGAGTAACAGCAGAAACATTCCGCACAAACCAACTCAAAAGCTTCAGCGACCTCAGTTTCTATTCATGTTAACTCAAAATTACCTGTATTGTTACACCACGCACTCTAACTAAGAATATATTTTACCTTGGTTTGAACTGCTTATGATGACCTGTTTCTTCATTGTTATCAGTCATAGCGTTCCTTATATCTAATGAATTACTAAAAATATATATATATTATAAATCTATTTCCACAAAAAAAGGAGAGATCAGAAAGTGCTCGAAGATAAGTCATCGATGATGGTAATAGCAAATGAAAAGCATACTTTGTCGCTAAATGGATACTACCGCTGAGGGGGATACTGTTCGACGAAACGATGGTTATATTACTATCATGTTTCCAAACATCGACGCTGTAGAAGACACCCAGGGAAATGTCCTATTTCCTACATCAGACTTAGCTCCAGCCGTTTAATAACGACCCGGTTCATTTCACCAGTATTCTCTAGTACATCTATCATTTTCAAGTTTCCCTTTCTACCCTCACCTCTCTCATCTCCACTCTTCTCGTTCTCCGCGCAAAATTGTTCACGGGGCTCTTGCCTTCGTTTTATTGCCACCTCAAGTCGGAATCAGGGGCAGTTCTTCGAATAGTTTCTGGCCACCCCTCTCCACACGACTCCACGCAAACCAGATGGCGCTCGCCCCGCCAGCTCGTCGCGCAAGCTAGCAAAAAAAGAAGAAAGAGGGACTGTCGCCTCCCGACGTCCACTGTACAGCCATCCACGGTCAAAACTCAGCCTCGGAATACGTGGAATTACCCTATCTCGGTATTTTAGACTGCGCCAGCAAAAATATAAATGCTTCAGCACACAAAATTCAGCATTTGATGTACAACCATATTGTATTTTATGTCCAAACAAATGTATTTATTATAAAATGTTCAGACGTAGAGGAAATAAGATTAGTAGCTTTTAAAATTTATCACCTCTCTAAAAATGACGTAGAAGAAGGGTCTTTAAAGTGGGGAAGTGAGGAAAAAAGAGAAGAGGGATGATATGAGGAGAGCGGGATTGTGAGGGGAGAAGACTGGTGGAGGGAAGGAAGATGGCCACACAGTGCAGAGGAGACACTGCGCAGCCTTGCGGTCGACGAGACGTTCCAGAAAAAGAAAACTCATACCTTCCTCACATTAGTCGAAATAGAATGGCTTTTGATAAGGCTATTATCCATCCATTCACACACACCCCGCCGCCAGTCATGTGGTTCCATCTCCAAGAACTCCATCAACACCTCTCTCTCGGTTAAGTCAGAGTTTCCACAGCTAAATATAGTCAGTCTCTTAAAGACATTCTTGACTGTCTTCCCGAAGGAGGGTATTCAATTACGTCCATCCGGGAGCAGAAATATGGGAGCACAAGGTACAGTTTCTACGTGGAAGCACAGTATGGAACAGTCAATCGGTTCGAGGAAAACTGGCAAAGAGAAAATGCAAAATATTTTGTTTAAGCATGCCCTCGTATGTGAAAGACAAATTAGTTATACCAACTTGAAAATCATAATCCAGGTTGTTAAACCAAAATTTCTGGTGAAAAATAAACGTCCTATAAATTGTACAAAGAAGTTTCTAAGACCCACTGAGGAATTATGAGACGATCATCATGTTTCCCAAGCCGCTAACGAATATAGTAACACGTGGTTCATACGGACTTTGAAAATAGTCAAACTGTCCCATAAAAGGCCCCGAAGATGTCCGGGGGATTCACGGTGGGGAGAGCTCCGCAATTGCTTGTCCTCGGCCCTAGGAGGAGGAGGATGGCCAGCACCTCGGTCCGGCAAGTGTGACCCCAGGAATAGACCCGTTACTCATTTTACAGCAGGTTTAGTAGGACTGGAAGTCTGTCTAGATAATATCATGAAAACCATCTCCCCACTGAGCCACGCTGAATCCGGACTTATAAAATACCTTGTAATAATAATCAAATTGGGCTTCGAACACTGCGAGAGTTTCGTTATACTTCCTCCTTTCTCTCTATTCACATACCTCTTGTAGTTTTTTCCCGAAAGACCGCTATATCATCGCCCCCTCCACAGAGAGAATGTTTTTCCGACGATTCCGATGCTATGAGTCTTTCCTTGATGTACCATCGTGTACACTGTTTTCGTTCGTTAAGAATTGACAACTCAGAACAAAAGAATTCAAAAGATTACCCAATCGCCTCTCTCAGATGATGCAAGTGAAATTACGTCATGGTTGAGTAACACTTCAATCAGGCCACTTCAGCAGATGCAATGTCCATGCACATTGTAACATGCAATGTCAATTCTGTGCTCTCGTCGAGTTTCGCTAACATTTTAATATAACATGTTTTTGGTCAGAGTCCAAATTAAAGGGGGAAGAAGATAAGGAATTTCCCTCCCCCCCCTTTGACTTTTTTCTCCAACTTTACGTTAAAGATTCTAAAACAACTTTAAGAAATTGAAAATCAGTTTACTATAAAAAATAGAATTGAATTTATCAATAAAATAAATGGATTGAAGATACCTAAAGATTATGTGATGGTTTCACTTGACATTAAAGATATGTACCCTTCAATGCCTCATGAGTTGATAATTGAATCAAAAAGAGAGAACTTAAATAATACTAATAGTGAAATAAAATTTCCTGTAGATCAAATAATTATAATTTTAAAGTTTGTACTAAATACAACTAATTTCAAGTTCAATAATAAATATTATAAACAACGAACAGGGGTACCAACAGGTGGAACATTGAGTAATATGATGTGTGAAATAGCAATGAAGAAATTAGAATCTGTATGTTTGAAAAGAGTTGAATACCTGTACTATTCAAGGTATGTACATGATACGTTCCTTATTGAAAAAGTAACAGAAGTTAAAAAAGTCCTTGAGAACTTTTACTCATTTAATGATAATATCAAATTACAATAGAAGTTGACCAAGACAAAACACTAAACTTCCTAGATACAAAGTGACTAATGTCGAAGGAGAACTGATAACAGACTGGTATATGAAACCCTCAGCTTCCGGAAGAATGCTAAACTACAAATCTAAACATCCTTATTTTATGAAAATGAATGTAATAAATGGCCTACTAAGAAAAATTGATTGTTTGTCACATGAAATGTTTTTGAAACGTAACATTCAAGAAGTAAAGAACATACTTGTAATGAACGACTATCCATTAAATATAATTAATAGACTGATTAAGAAATGTAAATGGAAAAGATATAATGAAAGAAATAAAGATATAAGTAATGAAATTGCAATTGATGAAATGAGTAATAAAAAGGTATTGAAGCTAAAAGATAATGATATGATTGTGATACCATATGTATATAGTATTAATAAATAAATAAATAATGTATTAAAGGAATTTAACATCACTAGCATGTATCGTGTAGTGAATAAGGTTGAATTTGTTAAAAGTCAGAAAAATGTAAATATACTCCATTCCTTGTAATGACTGTGATGTTAAATATGTAGGACAGACGAAGAGGAAATTGAATACAAGGTTAAAGAAACATGAGAGAAAATGTAAGAATATTAATGATGATAAATGTGGCATTGTAAGACATTGCAAATATAATAAACATGAAATGAACTTCAAAAATACGAAGATTTTAAGAAAAGAGGAAAATTATTTCAAAAGATTGATTTTACAAACATGTTATATTAAAATAAATAAAAACGTTAATACTCAATTATAATGTAACATTTTTACAAAAGATTATGATCGTGTTTTATATATGGTTAAATAATAAATCAAGTTCTTATTTTATGTTGGTAATGATTGTGTATTGATAGTACATGTTACCCATACTGTGCGTATCTTAGTGTTCAACCACGTAATGACGGAGAAGGTTACGTGTGCACGAACCTTCCATGATATTAATTCTTAACAAATGTTTTAAATGTAATTGACTATATTAATTTTAATAACAAAATTTTAATTGTGTCTGCACCTCAGGTATGTAATATGGTTCTAGTACTTTATTATTATAATGCATTGAATGTAAAGTAAAACTGTTAAGTAAAAGACTACCATTTCTGTATGTTGTCGTTGTGAATTGTAGCTGGCCCTGATGAAGAGATGAATAAATCTCGAAACGTTGGTAGATTAATAAAGTAATGAGATGAAGACTTGTTTATTGTTTTTAATAAAGTTTAGTATTTAAGTGAATGTCAAGTGAAAACGTAAAATAAAGAATGAAATGATTGTCTGAAACAGTGACACATAGCTTGGCGGTGTTTTAAAGTAAACTTCTATAATATACAATCAGAAAAAAACCTCCAGTTGATACTTCAATTTTTATGTGAAAAGAAACTTACGACTCACTAAATATACCTAGTGAAATATCAACGTGCAGGATTAACTTTTAACGGCGTTTCTTTATGAAAACCTTACGCAGGACAACGGGTCATTTAGGCCTACCTCCCTCGGGCTGTGTTATCACATTTCCCCCTTTGATCAATATTATAATACAATACTTGTAAACGAATTCGGGAATAAATAGCTTTTATCGTACTCTCATTTACTTCGTGATATGTAATCAGGCTATAACGATACTTCAAGAACGATTTTTATAACTGTTTACGATACGATAGACCGTCTCTTTTCCGCGTTCGTTAACATGTAAGAGATGAAAACGCGATAAATCTGATAAATAAATATTCAAAATAGTAAATAAAAATTCCACATTCGGATCATAAAAAGAACATCCCAACATATATACGATATGAATGTCAAGCAAATAAAGCTTGACGTTCACGATTCATCCTCATCACGGTAAATGCACAGATAAGCAAATAAACTATTTTCAATCTTTAACCAACTGCCAACATCGGGTCATCTGAATCATGATAATAAATCTATTTTTACTAAAAATACGAACTTCCAGCGATTTAATCATCAATGGAAAATAAAACATTATCTTCAAATAATCTTCACAGTTTTCAACGGAAATTATTTAGGAGTGAAATATGAATATGCTATGTGAATGGGGTATGGACAGAATTGTCACGGCTAGGCGTACAGTCACCAAATTCAAATTGGAGAGGGGGGTATAAAAAAGGTATCATCCATCATTACTTTATTAATTCGAGCTCTACCTTTAGCATTTAAATTATTAACTGGAAAACGTAAAAATGTATGCAGTATTATTTCATGCACCTAGAACTGCCTTGACGGTACATGGTGGAATTGCGGTTACTTCTTGAGTCACGGCCAGGACGTCGTCTCCAGAAAAAGAAATTGGAGGAGGTGCATCTAGGTGATTTTGCTCAGAATAAGGAGTTATTTTCAGAATAATTACTATATATACGGTTTTATAAAGTAATTGAGCAGAATACTGTTTTATTCTTTTCCCACCAACGTGAAACTAGTAAAGATATCTTGCACTAATTATTTCTAAATACTTTCGATCAAATAAATAAGAGATGCGTACAAATAAAACAAGTAAAGAACTAAGAAACCGTTAAAATAAGTTACAACTTCTTGTGCAATGTTGAAAAATTAATCTTCCAAAACCCTCCATTCAAAACTCTCCAAAAAAATCCACCCAATACATTAGATTTTGGGAACATCACTTATCTACTCAACATTTGATAAAACAATGAAGATTGACCGGACTCTTCTAGTGACAACTTGTCGCATTCAACTTAACATACGCATTTAGATGCGGTAAGATTTGGAACCCGTCGGCAATTTGTAGTGAAAGGTAATCTGGCAAGGGAATGGTTATGGACAATGGTATCTGGTTTGTGTAGAACTATCTAGCGTGGGTATGTGAGGTATTCCATGTCAAAATGTACCTTAACATTTTTAATCTGATCGATTTCAATGGAATTATTTTACTTATTCTACCTATGATGTGAACGTCTGCGCAGTACCTCAAAAAATTTGGTTTGTTATTGCTTTATTGCTTAAAAACATTAGAGTGGAATATTCTTTAAAAATTGCAATTAGTAATATTTCAATATTATTTAATTATTTTAACATTATTTAATATTGAATTTTATAGATTTTTGCAGATAATGCTATCAGTTTTTAACAATTTGGGGTTTCATAGAAAAAAAATATTTATCTATACCTATCATTTTAACTCATTTTGACATTTTAAATTGTTTTTCAATTAACCCTCAAAAAATTATTTAATTATGTTTAAGATAAATCAGGTTTCGTAGTGGTTTCAAAATACAATTATTTCAGAATGTCGGATCGCCTACTGCCTCGTCACAACGCGTTAATAACATCGAAGGCTAGCCGAGTTGTGCTGTTTGCAATGCATTTGCGTTGTATCGCTGACACAAGTAAAGCAGAGTTTAGCCTGCACGGAACACGCTTAGTGTTGAGAACCGCTTCAATCAGTACATGTGATACGCAGAAATTATAATACAAATTTGTATTACGTTCGCCTATGACATGTAAATTTAGGGCGCGAAATATCTCGTAACACTTTTACGAAGTATGCCTTTATGTTTGGAGAGGGGGAGGAGGAGCTACAGCTCCCTTAGCCCCCCACCCCACATAGATCCGCCTCTGCGCGGAAGTGTGTACGTGAAAGTGGTTAATTCATGCAAGAGAAAGATATCGTTCGTAAAAACGATGACACTTGGAACGTATTTCGATCATGTAAGAAAAACATTTCCTAATACTTATACTAAAATTAAATCTAAGTAATGACCAGTGGCGGATCTAGACCTTAATCAAGGGGGGGGGGGGCGGACGCTAAACGGGGAGCATTTCGGTTTAAAACTTATGGTTTTACAACATAAATTTTATAAATATTATCTTTAAATAAAATACATCAAATAAATAATTAACAATCTGGTATTATTAACAAGAGAAACAATTATTTATTAATGTCATTAATCTGGTATTATTAATTTCATTAATCTAGAGTTATTAATCAGGTATTATTAATCAAACTAACGATTGTATTATTAATAACAATTATAACTAATTACAATTATTAATCTGGTAACACTTTTACAAAGTACGCCATTTATCAACTTAAATTTTAACTGCCAGATCCGCCACTGCTAGTGACTACATGAACGCGAATGCGAGCATTCCAATTCCTTGTTCTAAAACAGATTTTGAAGTGCCATAAATATGTGTGAAGTATCGCAATCGAATTAGAATAGAGGGCAGACAAACAACACGCACAGTTCCACTCGATTTCATAAGAAGAGTTCTGAGAAGGAAAGTTTTCTGAGACGACGACGAAAAACGCGGGAAACGAGGACACACGAGTGAAGAAAATGGGCCTGAAGGAGGAGGGGGGGATGCTGGCCAGCGGATACAAGGCCCTTCTGGACCGCTGCCGGCAACTATTATCATAACAGGCCGAGGTCGGAGGAATCACTAGTATACGCTGCTCTGTGATAAAACAGATTTGCCTTGTTTCAACTTACACCAAACAAAATATTTCAAATCGTAGCTTATCAGAGTTGTGACGTTCATTCTCGCTTTATTCTCAAAAATTACTCAACGTATCATCCTTCTTCGATGCAAATGCAACAACTATGTAATGGGGAAATGCAAAAATGGTAAAGACAGTTGACGCTCTCATTTCGTATAAAATTAAGCATATTAAGGGGAGACAGTAGGTTACCATTCCCCTACGCCGCTAACGCTAATGTTTGACTTCGTAAGGTAGACTTTTCGAAAAAATTACTAAAGTTAGAACTCTGATTTTTTTCTTATAGATAGATAACATATTTAACAATAATCCCAAATAAATTGAACTACACTAGATTTATAGAAACTGGGTAAAAATATTTTGATCATTTTTTAGCTATTGTTAATTTTTATTTTAACACGTTATAATTTATCAATAATTTTTTACCTAAACAATTTTTCTCACATTACTAGGGGATATACATTGCTATTTTGCACATTCACAGTATGAATCTTAATGTTTTATCGTTTTTAGTTTCTGAGATAGTTGTACCTGAAAGTGATAAAATGTAGTTTTGAGGAAAATTGATTTCAAGTCATTGAAGTTATTGTAATTAAAGAAATTCCCAATAAAAACTTACATTAATATTTTCCTGAACCATATTGAGCTTCATCTGAATCATAACGGTCTTCCTTCTTTCTTTTCAGCGACCATTTCTTTTTCCTAGTTTTTTTGGTGCAAACCAAAAAAATTTTTTTTTATGAATATATGTTCAACTGTAGGGGTTTGACATTTAAAGTTTTGCATATGCAAGTTTTCGGAAAAACAATATAGATCGTGAATTAATTATCAGATTCAAACGAAACAAAGAACAGTGTAGGCAGAAGAGAGCGGGTTATTCGAATCCATAAAAAAAAGAAAAATCGATTCTTTTTTCAATTCATTTACCTACTGTCACCAATTAAGCTTAATTGAAGAATTTGAGTAAATGTGATAATGTTGTCCTAATGACTTCACATGACGCTTAACACGAAATTATTTCAAAATATGAAGGTAGATGAAGATAATTGAAAAGCAAAGAGAAGATTTAGCTGCCAGGAGAAGATAGGAAGACACGTATCCAAGTAGATAAAAAAGAATTTAAAAAGTTAGATATTTGCTTGCGTGAACCTCATCATGCACAAAACAGGTTATCAAGCATCATCACATAATTTATAATTATTTATTATTAATATTAAAATTTATTATTATTAGGGTGTTTTTTTGATTTATCCAAAGCATTCGATGTCGTCGATCATGAAATTCTCCTTTCCAAATTGCATTCTTTAGGCATTCGTGGTCTTCCACATCAATGGCAAACGTCTTATTTAAAAGATAGATATCAATAGATCGAAAAATCATTAAAAATAAAATATTCAGCGTTGTCTTTCAGAAACAAAGCCACTTACTTGCGGAATACCCCAAGGTTCAATTCTCGGCTCTATACTCATTTTATTGTATGTAAACGACATGTTATCATCCACATCAGATTGTAAAATGGTTCTTTTTGCTGATGACACTAATTTACTAAGTAAGCACGCCAACGCTCAAAATGTTTATTCTAACCTTTCGGCTTCGTTCCATGCAAATCGTCTCATTGTAAACACTGACAAAACAGTGTCTATGTCATTTCACTATAGTATCACAAAATCTGTACCCCAGGTTTCTCTTTCTTTAAAGAGAACACAATTGAAAACTGTTACGAATATACAAAATTCTTAGGTCTCCATATTCAAGACAACCTCAACTGGAATTGTCACGTTGACAATATTAATTCTCAATTAAGCAAATTGTGTTATGCATTCCGAATCNTGTGTTACGCATTCCGAATCTTAGTTAATGTAGTTAGTCCACGTATTTCCCGTTGCGTATATTTTGCAAACGTTTACTCCCATTTACGTTACGGCATTACCTTCTGGGGTAATTCCGGTCAGAGTATTCAAACTTTCAGAATTCAGAAGAGGATAGTTCGGATAATTTGTAAATCTCACCCCCGAAACTCTTGTAAACCTTTATTCAAGGAATTAAATATCTTCCCTGCATTTATATTTATGAAACGGTCGTGTTTGTTAAGACCGAATTACTGAAGTGTCACCCTTTCTTTATACGAAATAGTCTCGTTCACGAACACAATACTCGCAATAGTAGTAATATTCATCGCCCTAGAGTGTCAACCGCTCTTGGCCAAAAAGGACTATGTCATTTGGGAATCGTTCTATATAATTCCCAGCCCAAAAATTTAAAAGATATTATGAAATTGAATCTCTTCAAATCCACGGTTAAAAACTACCTCCTGCACAAGTGCTTCTACAATGTAAAATTATTTATTGATTTTAATAAAAGTTGAAACCGTCTTGTACTTTATCATGCCATTGCTGTAGTACTTTTAAAATAACTTATAACAATTTCAAAAACTATTTTCTTGCATGATTGTGTTGCCGTATGGCTCATATTAATTTAGTTTTATGTGTACTCAACTTTGGCACGGTTGTGTACATTAATTCTGTAGCCCCATCCTGGCCCGGGTTTTTCTCCGGTTTTCCTTCGAGTAGAGGTGGATTTCTTATGCAGGTTCTCTAGGCTTTGTCTAGGGGCGTGTTTATTGTAACAATAAATCGTGAATGTAGTGTTATTTCAATTCTTATGATTTTTAAACACTATAGTCAGAATAATCTATAGGTCGATAGTAATTTGCACATGTAAAATAAATTTGTTGTGTTAAATTAAAAATATATTGATATTCTATTAGTATTATCACTCGCAGCTAACTTTTTATCTTATCTAGTAATTTTTGCTTAAATTTTTGAATCCGCCTCTGCCGTAGGGCCCTTGATCGGAATTGATGGGACGGTCCCTTGCATGCTTCCGGAGTGTAAATTAGTTTATTGTACTCCACGTGGTCATACGCAGTTTGTACTGCTTTTTTGACACTCAATAAATTAAATAAATTAAAATTATTGTTATAAAATTATCGGACTTCTTATTATTGTTATAAAAACGTATAAATAACATATATAAACACTAATCGCTCTTATTTTTATATCACATATAAACATTACTCTCTTAATGTTATGAAATAATAATATAATAATAAAAAGTCCGATAATTTTATAACAATAATTTTAATTTATTTAATTTATTGAGTAAAAAAAAGCAGTACAAACTGCATATGACAACGTGGAGTACAATAAACTAATTTACTCTCCGGAAGCATGAAGGGACCGTCCCATCAATTGTTGTCAGTTTGTGTATTAGATTCTGAGTATAGATATACTGATTAGTGACAATTTTTTTAATCTATGTACAGAAGTGTCAATCAGTGTCTCAAGTGTTTTTGGTAAAAATTTTCTTTATTTTTGTTCTGATATTATTCAGCAGTACATTAAATAATATTCTGATGGGGATCTTTGAAAAAAGGGTTGTTTTTAATAAGTAAAATTTAATTAACAAATATTCTCTGGTGAAGTTTAAGTGTCATTGTGTATTGCAGAGATACATTATTGTAATTTTTCTCTTGGTTTTTACCCTCAGCATTGTTGCTGATATAAGAAAAGCACAGCCAAGCACATCCGTCTTGATACCATTGAAAAACGTCCTTACTGTGTTGTAGTGTTAAGGATGACAGCTTTTTGCATGAATATATAAATATTCTTGTTTCAGTCAAAATCTCGTTCAACTGCCTTGGTATTACATCTGTGATCGATAAAACAGTTGGCAAAATGCCAACTTTATGAAGCTTCTAGGTGTTCTTAATTTCGTTACTCGGGTCCAAAAACCTGGTTTTCTTTTGAGCTATTGTATTTTCAATATTTTGTGTGTTCGACCCAACTATGTCGATTAAAAATGCAGTTTTCTGCCCATATCTCGAAAAAATATATCGGGCTAATTGTTACGGACACATTTGTCCGTATTTATTGATCTTACATAATGCAAGGTGAAAATATCAGTGTCCAGTACAGATGATGGAATAAAGATATTTGTAATATTATTATTTTTGTTGTGCACTTGTTGTTGTTTTTTTGTTCAAACAATTGGGGCGGACTTATACGCCAAGCCGGACGTAAAATTTGGTCTTAGTCGAGACTTAAAAGTTTCCTTGTTAGGTGGCATGTTTGTAATATAACGGATTTCTGCATTTCTGGCAGTACATTTCTAGTCAATGGCGATTTTGCAAGATGGCCTTTCAGTGTTTTGGAAATGATTCCAGTTGCGGAAATTATTAGGGGAATAATTAATACTTCATTTTTTTCCAACTCTTTTGAATTTGTATCTTAAGGGCCTGATATTTTTAAAATTTTGTTTGTTCTGTCTTTTGTAATTGCTAGTAGAAGGAACAGCTACATCAATAATAACAGTTTTTCTTTTAGTTGTGTCTATTAATATTATATCTGGGTTGTTAAGATCTACTGTTCTGTCTGTAATGATTTGCTTATCCCTGTACAAAGTGGCATTTCTATTTTCCAAGACAGGTAGTGGATCGAATGTATAGTAGGGGGTAACTGTTTCAACGAAGTTAAAGATTTTAGCTAGCTGTTGGTGAATTATTTTGGCCACTTGACTATGTCTGCAGGTGTAGTCTAGAGGGGCGAGTACTTGGCAACCAGAAATAAGGTGATGGATTGTTTCATTGCAGGTGTGGCATGGTCTCCATAATCCATCGACGTTCTCATGCAGAATTTCTTTTCTGTAATATCTAGTTGGGATTGCTTGATCTTGTATAGCACACATAAACCCTTCAGTTTCTGCATGGAGTTGGCCATGTTTTAGCCATAAAGTTGATTCTTCTTTGTCGACATTGGCATCCTGCAGAGAATTTGGGAATTGTCCATACATGGGTTTAGCAAGCCATTTTGCACCATGGGATTTTATATCATTTATTGGTAGTTCAAGATTTTCCGATATCTTTAGGGGAGTGTAATCTTTATCTAAAGGAACAAGTAACTGATGAAGAGGGTTGTGACAACTCTTGAAATAATTTCTTAATTTTGTAATCTGCGAATGACAAAGATTTGCTACGTCTAACAACCCCCTTCCCCCTTCTGACCTTGGCAAGTAAAGGCGGTTAACATGTTCTTTGGCATGGTGTCCTCTAAATTTTGTAATTAGTGTGGGTGTATTTCTGTTGATGTTGTCCAGATCTGACTGGAACCAATTAACAATTCCAAATGTAAAAGTTAGAACAGATACTATTTATTGCCATAATCAGATTTTTTTGCATTTAATTGCGTTTTCAATATTGAAATGAGCCTTTTCTTCATACTTGCTCGGGAAATATTTTTTGAAGTCTGAGTGGTCAAATTTGTGATTTTGTTGGAAGCCAAGATACTTAAGATAAAGTGGGTAATTTTGGATGTTCTTTGCTTTGTTTCTAATTTGTAACCAAATTGTGTTTCATTGAGGAGTCTCGACAATGGATTCAAAGCCAGGTAAAACCATAACAGACGTAGTGAATCACTTAGATAAATCCCCCTTCGAATTGGTATGTTACAGGTAGTGGTAGATGCATGTTGTACTTTGCTCATCCAGTTTTTCATCATTCGCCCCATTAAATTGACTATAGTTGGATTGATCTTATAAATTTTGAGAATCTGAATTAACCATGAGTGAGGAACTGAATCAAATGCTTTCTGATAGTCAATATATGCTATGGATAAATTTCTTGATCTTTTTCGACTTTGTGTTCAGATAAATCAGTCAATAACAAGTTGATTTTTGCAACCCAAAGATCTCTTGACACAACGTTTCTGCTCCTTTGCCAGTACCGAATTGTTATCCAATAATAATAATAATTATTATTATTATTATAGTTGTTGTTGATTAGCTCTAAAGTCGCAATAATATCTAGGTCATTAGAGCCCTTTGTAGAGTTGCATATCGCCATATCGAGTTACGGTAGGGTAATCTGCGTCGGAATACTACATAGTGCAGTCCTTCATATTAAGCCGTACGAATATGCAGTTAACACATACAACCTCATTTAGTAGAGTTTTATACGCATCTCAAAGTAGCGCGACGTATCAAAGTAGATCCAAAGTAAGAACAAGGATGAAATTTTGCGTTCCTTGGATAATGACCGTAAGTTGCATTGAGGACGTACATGGATATTTATAAGGTTATGGAGTGCATGTGGGATCAGCTTACAATATACATCACGTAGCGATCTAAAATTACTTTAAAATTAAAATTGGGCAATTTACTCAACAGTGTCCTTTTGTACAGTCGATTTCTCGATATAACTGAAAAATATGTGACAGAACTGTGGAGAACTGGAAGGAAATTACAAAATTAAAAGTTGTCCACAAATATACCTGGTTACTCGTATTATGAACCATTTTAATAGATGCTTATACGGCAGTAACAAGTAGCAGCCAACATATTTCCAAAGTAATAATCACCTAAAACGAAACAAACCTTATCCATTGCCAATGTTAATTAACAATTACACAGTTTAAAGAAATTAATAAGGAAATTAAATTAAGCAAATTATGAAAAAAGCGTACAAAAATTAACAAATAGAAACAAATGATGGAGCAATTGAATAAAAACCAAAGCTGCATTAAAATCTAAGGTCAGGTAAAACCAGTGTGACTTATGGATCATTCCACTGACGGAAATGTCAAGTAATTTGCGAATATGCAGCCACCCGACAGAATACCCCTTCCAAAACTATCCATAATTAAGATTTTTGAGTGAAATGTTTAGGGTGTCCAGCTTGAACTTTAAACCACTTCTTTCTAGATCTTGGATCCTAAGGGCGTCTCCTTCTCAGTGTGGAGAAACAACCCGCCCTCGGAACATTTCTCACACTTTTTGCATGTTGAGGGCGACAGTGACTCACAGATTTTTCGACTTTGCAAGGACAATCAAAATAGAAATTAGCGATTTTAAAATAAACCAAGCGTCATTACGTGATTCTGCTACATCATTACGTATTCTTCCACATCGTTTTTCTTATTCGCAGTCCCATACGTCATTCGTTGAATTCTACGTTACGAAATAGATTCTAAAGGAACAAAATCTTCTGAGAGATATAACGATTTCAGTGTAAAAGCTTGGGAAGTACACAGTTCCGTGTGAAATTACATGCAAAGCACGGGCAAAGAAAATTTGCTTGGTATCTTAGTATTATCACACAGAATCACGTTTCCAAAGATCTTTTAATGTGCCCCATGAAATCCATATGAAGCAGATGTTTCACGTGAAAAATAATTAATCATCCTCAAATAAGAAGAGTGAATGGTTTATTACTAAGATAGAAAGAGTTACTATAAATATTAAAGAATAGAATTAAAAGTAGATGCTCAAACGTACTTTTATGTAAGTAGTGCCAGGAACTCGCTTTTCCAGTCCATCTCCCAACGCCAAACCACCTCAATTCAAAAATATTTCCTTATCACAGAGAACAATGTATATTCTACGTAAAGAATATCTGATTTGGAAATCCATTCAATTTCAAATGACGTTGAACATTTTTAGAAGTTTTCTGAAACAAGAACTTTATTTTCCATTGAAACAAGAAAAATCGGGCAACGAGAGCAAAACTATTCGCCATATATCAGTCATCAGCGTTATCGTAAAGGAAACAGACAAATACGCAGAATCTGCAAATAAGGAAAAAAATCGCTTTGCGAATATATGGTGCGCAGGGCGTGTATCGCGCGGCACCTCTGTTTACTTCGCGTATCGCACATTCTGATGCGCTGTGTCACATTGCATGTGCATTCCGACCACGTGCTGTGACAGGTGGAACCACAGTCCAATTACTCGCCGGATAACGATAATAATGATAATGACACACTGAAATAAGTTTCTTTGAAGAGGTAGAGTCAAATTATGACTTTCTAAATTGTCAGGATTCGAACGTGAAAGAAATGGAATATGTTTCATAGCAACTTTCATCGCAAGACTTTTTTGAATCGAAGTTCCAAAATTCTATTCTTATTGTATATTGATTTTACTTTCTCATAGACGTATACAAAAAGTTTTGTAATCTTGAAAAAATTCGAAAGCGAGATTTTGACGGAAATATCCGTTTTCGTTATCCCTAATTCAGAAAAAGTGGTATTTGGCATAACGTCCGTCAATCTGTGCGCAGCGATTCTGAGTTAACGGATGAATATATTTAATTCATATTTCGTATTTACGGTAGAATTTACTTGTTGTCGATGCACATGCTCTATTTTTTTACTTTAAAACAAAGGGTACTTCACATGAAGGTCAAAGTACTCTTTCGAATATTTCTCAAAAACGACTCCAACGATTTTGCTCACGTAATGTAGTGCAATTAGTATGCATTACATCCGCATTAGCAGTATTTCGCTTGAATGTTTGGTATAGACGCAGTAAAATAATTTCTGACTGCTACACTTACACATTAGTTTACTGTTTCAAGAAGCTTGAATAATATTTAGCAGTATAAATGAACCAAACAGACGTAGAATACACTTTTCGTAAACTGAAATGGAAGATACGATAATGGTAAAATACAGAGGAGGACAGCAAACGCACTGCAGATACGAAAATACATCAATTTCTGTCTACAACGAAATTACATTTACAAAAGACTTACACGATATTTTTGTCACCGTATACGGCAGATGGAAAACCGTATATGATAAAGTATGTGTAATGATTTTGCACCACTAGCTTATTTATGGCAAAAGCAAGCGAACCGAACAAAAACTCGGAAAGAATTTTGGAATTTTTTTATCGTATAAGAATGGAGTAATTATAGGATTCCAATACATCGTTCAAATTTTTTAGACTACGGTATCCGTATCACCTTTCTTCATTACATTTTCTACGTCTTAGGATCACCAATCGAAACATTTTAAGGTTAAGTAAAATGTACTGAATATTTATTGAGTAATTATGTTTGAAAATATTTTTCATTCATTTAGAATTACTCTAAGAAGGTAGAATACAAGGGAAAGTTGTTGCGCCCAAAAACGAGCGTACATAACAATAAATGACCTTAGATAACTCGACACATCTGACAGTAATAAAATAATATTATAATTACGTCTGTAGTACTGAATATAATCATTATATAAAACGTGTGAATTCTTTTTCTCATTTCCGTCATGTCAAACAGTTACAATAATTTTCATCAGTAGTTGTCTGATTTTATGCTACTCCCTATCAGAAATTCTGAGAAAATGAGAAGGATTTTTTTTCTAACCTATATTCTCCAATTTCCTGCGAGAAAATAAAACAATATTAAAATTACAAGAAGAAATACAAAAGTACCAGGGCACTTTCAAATGATTAAAATCTTATTACGTACTAATAAATAACGCTCCACTAATAAATACAATACAGAATCCTAAGTACGGACTACAAAATGGAAACGGCAAAACCGAATTCTTGAAATTAATCTTCTTCAGGCTCTACATTCCGCAAGTTCAAGACTTCAAAATTTGAAAACTTAATTTCGTTTCCAACCTCTTCTCCAATGATTGGTTATCACAATTCTTCTGATTTAAAAAGTAAACTAATACTCCAGAAGATAATTATACACTTGATTTTAACAAGCAGCTCATGTAGTTATATATGTAAACCTTAGAGGTATTCAGCATGATAAAGGTATCCAGGACGATATATCCCACACACACCTATTCTTATTTCTCTGTTTCCGAGACTGACAGCAATCACACTCCAGTTTCCTTTGGCAATTGGACATCTACCTCCCACAACTTCACCAAACATTGGCGTGCGCACTAAGGTTGCTATACGTCCGAGATTCCCCGTATTCGTCCGGGTTTGACGGGTGTCCGGGCAGGGGGGGGGGTTCTGCACTGTCTGGTTTTATAAAATAAGTTGAGCTGCGCAAACTAGTCAAAATCGTTCGGAATTTGCGCCTACTTCCCATTATTCACCGAGCGGCAATCGCGTTTTGCAGCGGTGTTACGAGGTGCAACAGTTTTGTTCCTTAATTGTACCATTTACCAATAGAGAAGAATACCTATTTAATTTTGTCTAAAAATACGTGTTTCTAACTTTGTAAAAACCTCTTCGTTTATTATTCATCATTACTAAGTAAATAAACATTTTACGATATTAATAATCTTATTTCATTACCATGAAGGGAAAAATTATTTTCGTATAGTGATTAAGCACCAAAATCCGGGGGTTTTAGTCTCCATGTCCTAGATTTGTGATTTTGTTGATGGCAACCCTGGTCCGCGCCATCCAGAGACGGCTGAAGGAATCTCTACGCCACGAATTTTAAATTTGAACGGTTTCGAGCGTCACTGCCGCTCCTACATAATACTTCGTGAGAACTACCGAAACTTATTCTTTTGGACGTGGGAAGTTCCCTTCCGTGAGTAGGGTGTGGTTGAGCCAAAAGGGACTCTTTGAAGAGTGACCACAAGGTCCTTCGCTGTCGTTGCGCTCCCCCTCACATTCCACACCTTCACTTTCCACCTTGGGAAAAACTGTCCAATTGCTAAATTTCATTCTTTTCAAATCGTTTTAACATCTATTTTTGACGGGTCTTCCAGCCTCTTATTACAGTTAACTTCCTTTGGATAATTCTTGAGTAATATTCCATCAACCATTTCATACTAATATTCATAAGTTTTTGACTTAACTCCAACAACCATTCTAGGTGAATATATTTAGAGTGCCAGAAAATAATAAGATACGAGTACATGACAATAAAATCAACGTAAAAAATGTCTTTTAAAACAAGCTTTTTTAAAAAAAACAAGTACCTGTAGAAAAAAGTAAAAATATGGTTTGGTGAAATTGTAAATGAAAAAGTATAACTACAAAAAAGACCCTTCTTTGGTCATTCATCGTAGGAGCAAGTACTTAGGACTCAGAAATTTTAAAGTAGTATTATTACTTTTGACGCTTTAAAATTTATATCAATATTCCGACAAATCAATTACAAATTTTGAACCGAAATGTCAACACACATACGCTACATAAAAGCTTGCAATGAAACCGGCTAAACAAACTTACAAATTGACCAAATAGCAAATAACAACAGCATATAGCATCTTGTAACAGTGAACGTGTAACTATACTAATTCATTCATATTTCAAGCCCCAGAACATCGAGTAAAATTAGGAGGAAAATTTCATATTTTTGTGAAACACTAATTGGAGACTAGTTACATCATCTTCGTCTTATCAGATCCTTCTCCTGCACAGGAATATAACTTATTTGGTTATTTGGTTGAAAACTTGAATTTGAAGAATGTATGTACTTCACCGATTGAATATTCTTCCTTGATCGGATTCTCCTTAAACCGTCGGGTCGAGAAAATATGGCTACATTCCTTCACAAAGATTCAATCAAAAATCTTACACCGTCCGAACACGAGATCTGATGAACGAACTCCATCAAGATACCCGGCTACAGTCTTAAACATTAAATCAAAGCAAGAGCTCGCCGCAAAAATTGCAATCAGAAAGGACTCGAGAAGATCTAGAATATCCTAAACTGATTCGCAAAAAGCACGTAAATTGATCAACAAAATGTTTCACTTGATATTATTCTCCAAACAATGAACACACACACTGTGATGCACAATTCTCACTGTGTTTCTAATTACTTAACAGTCTAATTCTCCAACAATTCAGTTGGCTTTCTGGCGGAGACTGCTATTGAGCAAACTGAAGTTCCAGAGAGTATCAGTTGCTTTGATGACACACACACTGACGATAGGTCTGGGAACATTGAAATTGGGGTTGCTCCTAGAAGAGATCCACTTCTCTCACGTGAGTTAGTAGAATACTCTGTTTCCTCCACCACCGACCAATTTGCCAACTACTTACTTCCTTAATTTTTCAGCAACCAAGCACTTGCACCCAGACAAGGAAATTGTGGTTTTACTCTAACAGATCGGTATCTTTAAGAACCAACTACTTTTAACGATAATTCCAGTCAGGTGAGAAAGGAGAACTGGATGAGCTGGAAAGCATGCACTCTTGGAAGTAAGCAAGAACACTCATTACACATTACATGACCGAAAATTCGCACCTTTCATCTTCCACTTGTTCCATAATTTGGAAGGAAGATAGATACTATTATTCATAGGAAGTACCCTTTGTTTTCTTACACTTACAGAATTCTAGCACTTGGAAGCGGGATTGACTTCGTCTAAACTAGCTGTGTGGTTCATTGGATTTGAAATAATTTCGATGTATTACAGTGAGAAAGAATTTCTGTAATATACAATTACAGTATTTACATTTATAGAATTTTTATGCGCAAATCTTTACCTTTAAAATTAAAAAAATAATTGAATGAAGTTGATTAGTGGAAGGAGGAAGCGATCCACCCAAATTTCGGTAGGATAATGGACTGACCTATCAGTGTAAATATAAAAATAAGTGCCCTGAGCCAAAAACTGTGGAATTTAATCCAGTAAACAGAAAGTATCATCTGTCATTATATTCCTAAGGAACTATTCCCACTACTCATCTCCGCTCTTATATTCTAAAGTATGATTAAAATGTTAAAATTGTTGAATAATAAATAAGTTTCACAACACGTAGAACAGAAAAGTATACAATAGAATAGCATAGATTAGTTCTGCAGCGATGTTACTCAAAATATTAAACGCCTGACACCAAAGAGAAAAAGAGAATAATATCAACTGCAAATATTTTCTGTCTTTCATGTGAGGTTCACAGTTGGAATTCAGCAGTTTTATTTTCTATCACAGGCATCATTCCAAAACTCTTCAATCATCTTTCTAACGTATTTCTTTTTAATAAAATTACGTGTACAAGGAACAAGTACGATTCAGGAGGGCGATGAAAATCTTTAACTACAGTCTGGACATTTGATGAATCTACGTCTCTTCCCACTCGTCCGGGGAGAGCATTCGATGGCTTCAAAGCACTCTTGTAATCTAATAACCCCTGAAATTATTGCTGGGCGTAACAGCGGCGGCCATTTCGCCGCGGGGCTATAGTTGTGAAATGGCCGCCGAGGACTTTCGCGAGCCGAGAGGAGGCCTATTTGCTGCAGCCAATGAAGCGCGCCAACCGACATCCGTCACGAAATTTTAACCGTCCCGCCGAGCGCTGCCTCCATTTCCGGTGGATGCCGTCGGCGNGGGGGGGGGGGGGTCAGGGACGGAGAGGAAGTGCTGAGGCTGCGACGGGGAATGAACATGGCAGAGGGGATAGAGAGGAAAGGGAGGTTTGACGGAGAGAGAAAATTTCAATGGTATGGTAAATCCATCAGCTAGGACATGACATCGAAAAAAACTAACGACCTCAAAACCCTGCACCTACATAGTCACACACTTCAACTTTGGCTATGGAGGCTATGGACAAATATTTTCATGGAGAAATACGACCTTAAATTTCTGATAGATTTTTTTTTGTGGGGTTTTAGGGCGCGTCAACGGCAAGGTCATTAACCCTCTGGTAGAACCCGAATATTTTCGTATACGAGTACATTCATCTTGACTATCTCTTGTTAACATATTCTAATATGAATACCCCTCCCCCAAATGTAAGAAGGGTGCAGACCTGTTTCCATTTTCATCTCCGGCACAGCAGATCAGTTGATAGTACGGGCAAGTATAGCTCACGCTATAGTAAAATGAGAGCAATCTAAACGCAGTCTACTTGCGGTCAAGAGTTAGAGTGACCACTGACATTCATAGATGTCAATCAATTTCTTCCATATTAGTGATAGTCCTAGTTTATTTTTATCAAATTTATCAATCAATATTTTAAACAAAAATCGTATTTTCATAGAAATTGTTTTAAATATACCAAGCAAACAATTTTTGTCCCATAATAATCGGACAACTTGAAAATATAATAATGAACCTATTTGACTTAAATATAGATAAAACATAAAAAGGTTACGTTTACAATTAATATTAGGTCTGTTCTCACAAACGCTCATGCAACCCTTTTCTCGTTTACATTTTAACTTTTCGCATTAATTGGAAATATTTCGTGGTCAAAATCACGAGAAAATCGCTGTTTTTGCAACTAGATTTTTGGTAACCGCTTGAGACAAAATTAGAGGTTGAATCTTCTTAAAATATTTATTATTATTATTATTATTATTTTGTTGTGCACTTGTTTTTTCTCTGTTCCAACAGGTAGTTGGGGTGGTCATACACGCCAAGCCGGAAGAAAAATTTGGTCTTAGTCGAGACTTAAAAATTTCCTTCTCAGGTGACATGTTTGTAGTATAATGGATTTCTGCATTTCTGGCAGTACATTTCTAGTCAATGGCGATTTTGCAAGATGCCCTTTCAGTGTTTTGGAAATGACTCTAGTTGCGGAAATTATTAGGGGAATAATTAATACTTCATTTTGTTTCAGACTCTTTTGAATTTGTATCTTAAGGGCCTGATATTTTTAAAATTTTGTTTGTTCTGTCTTTTGTAATTGCTAGTAGAAGGAACAGCTACATCAATAATAATAGTTTTCTTTTAGTTGTGTCTCTTAATATTGTGTCTGGCTTGTTATGATCTACTGATATGTCTGTAATGATTTGCTTATCCCAGTACAAAGTGGCATTTCTATTTTCCAAGACAGGTAGTGGATCGAATGTATAATAGGGGGTAACTGTTTCAACCAAATTAAAGATTTTAGCTAGCTGTTGGTGAATTATTTTGGCCAATTAACTATATCTGCAGAGGGGCGAGTACTTGGCAACCCGAAATAAGGTGATGGATTGTTTCATTGCAGGTGTGGCATGGTCTGCATAATCCATCGACGTTCTCATGCAGAATTTCTTTTCTGTAATATCTAGTTGGGATTGCTTGATCCTGTATAGCACACATAAACCCTTCAGTTTCTGTATGGAGTTGGCCGTGTTTTTGCCACAAAGTTGATTCTTCTTTGTCAACATTTTTATATCATTTATTGGTAGTTCAAGATTTTCTGATAACTTTAGGGGAATGTAATCTTTATCTAAACGAACAAGTAACTGATGGAGAGGGTCGTGACTACTTTTGAAATAATTTCTTAGTTTATTATTATTATTATTATTACAATTTTCAACGCCTTCAGTTAGCGATAAATTGTGAAAATATTGCCCAATAAAATATTCATTCAAGAATATTTTTAAATAGTCCACAACATAACAGTTTTCCGACTTATTTTGTATTTAATAGATTACATTTTTCATTGCTTTGGACAATACGTATATATCAATAGATTTATGTTGTTATTTGTTTGTTTTTGGTTACCCTCAAAACTCAAATTCGTACATAACGTATATTATCTTTTGTAATTGTATGATTAAAGCGAAATAAAAGCTGTGCCTCAGTAAAATTAGAACTATTTCCAGGGAATTTTTCTTTGTTCCATAAAAAAATTTCTATCCATGAACTACACCTATCACTGAATCGAAAAAAATAATTGAAAGGGATAACAGGTTTGACCACTAGCCCTTGTCCGCAAGGAGACTGCCTCAAGATAGCTCTGATATTTCTAATAAATTTTAATAATAATTTTATTGTCTAAGAACAGTACAAACCGCGTATGACCACGTGGAGGACAATAAAGTAATTTACTCTCCGGAAGCAAGCAAGGGACCATCCCATCAATTCCGATCAAGGACCCAACGGCAGAGGCGGATTCAAAGAATTTCAGCAAAAACTCCTAGATAAGATAAAAAGTTAGCTGCGAGTGATAATACTAATAGAATATCAATATATTTTTAATTTAACACAAAAAATTTATTTTACATGTGCAAATTATTATCATCGAATGGAGATCATACGAGGAATTGTTATCATCGAATTCCTATAATCGAATGGATGTCTTAGACAATTCGCCCGTAAGAAGACATCTGTCCGCACACATGGCGAGGTCGTGGCTTGGAAAATTGAATTTGGGACGGAACTTAGTACGATATAAATAATAGGGTTGTATTACCCCTAAGCGTCATCGATTGTCCATTATTGAGTTTTATAGCATCTTGGTACACCGTCGTTAAAATTTCACATTAATATTATAATAACGGCATAAGTACTATTTAGCTGCAGTATTTGGTATAGGCAGATTTAAATCATTTTCATTTATTATATCGTTATCTACGGTTCCTTTGGGAATTCACTTAGCAATAACGGAGAATCATTTTACAAAACTGATAAAATAATTGAATAAAATTTAAGTGTGTTCGCGATGAAATTTTTCATACCTCTTTCATATGTGACGATGAATTTGGTTTGTCTATTTAATATGTGCCCTTTTTATATCCACCGTGCTCCCTTTCCATGAATAACAGATATCGATTCGATTCGGTGAACAGCAACTAAAGCCAGTTCCAAGATATGAGTTTGTCGCTCTTGTTCCCAGCAACTTTTCTACCTAACGACCAACTCGGCAGAGCGCGGAGGGTCATGCGGAGGTGATGTGGTTGGGTATTTCCCGTTTGTAGTATTTGTAAATGGGAAATGTAGCGTGCTATTGAATCTTATCTACATGGAGCGATAGGAGGTAGGAGTTGAGTGATAGGCTACTGTTATTATGTTAGCTGGGTTTACCAACAACTTGGCCCACGTAGAGGGATTAGTAGAAGTGGTTAATTATAGTTATAGAGTTATTGATACTAGAGGAAGGAAGGTTCGCTTTTCAGTAGTCACAGCTGTATGAACTGGGTCATTCATGTGAAAAGGGAGAAATTTTTCTGACCCCTCCGGGAATGACTTGGTGAAGAGCAAGAACTCTACCACCTGACCAGAGGGGCGACTGGGGATTCGTCAAGGATTAAAGAGACTTAAGGGACCCTAATAAATGTGCGGCCCTCAAGTTATTTCACTAGATTTGCAGGGATAAATTTATATTTTGAAATTCATCATAATAAAAGATAACCAGTGCACGTCAATAAATAAATAAATGACTTTATCAGACTCAGATGTGTGCTCTTTCACCTAACCCTTTGAAAATATTTACATTTCTTTACAAAATTAGATTAAATAATATTATATTTACTACTGGGAAAAGAGGTTAAGGACCATCCCGGTAGATATATATAGGCCTACATACAAACATAAATATACACAAATAAAAACGGTATTTTGTTAAATGTACGTGAAGAATAATTTTGTTATATATTTTGATTTTTCTTCATTATACACCAAGTGTCACTTGATTAAAAAAAATTGTGAACGGAGCAATAATTGTTCTAATTTTTAAATCCATTTACCTGGTTTCTGTATAATTACGTTTCAAATACTATTTTCCGGGAATTTTTGGTCGCAAGAAGAACCATACAAGAATAAATTCGTTCACCAATATATTTGAAATACGAAATCCACGACATTCTACGCCTTTAACCCTCAACTACCATCTATTGATAAGTATTGATAAACTTCAGCAAATCAGATGACTATTTTGGCATTGACTCTTTGTCTAATAAGAGAACAGAACACCAACTCCTTGCGGGGTTCACAAGCACGCTACTAATTACGCTACTGCGCCGAAGAAACGCCTAGTCAAATGTTTAATATACACAGTGAGATGAAAGCTTTTGAGTTCTTCTCAGAATTGGCTGGCTATTACGCTTTCTTACTTCCACAATCCATGACCCTTGGGGAGTGTCTTACGATATCCCACCCCAAAGTCAATTTCCCCAACTCCACAAGGATCTAAAGTTCAGTTTACTGTAAAAGAACTTCACATTAAATATGAGAACGAATGCGCGCAGAATGCAATACCATTACGTTCAGAAGAAACATCTTTATACGTTATGCATTAGTGCACATTTCTCGCATTACAATAATGAGCATATTGAATTCAGCGAAATGGACCCTACTGTGTCCCGTCGCTTTCTCGTGGAATAGTTAAAATTCATCTAACGTAATTCGCGCACAGAAAAATTATTAGTAATTGGTACTAATTGATTTTAGTAAATATGCAATAGTAAATGTAAGCGGAAATTTTAGTTGTTCATACAAAAATTTTAGTAACGGATCGGGTGGTTTTCGCCACCCTGTTTAGTTGAAGTATTCAGTGTGATTTACTAGGAATGCATTTGCAGCTAATAGGCGCACCCTGATTCAACCAACACCCACTAGATAGCAGGTCGAATGGTTCACTCTGACGGCACACACTCGAGTCCCACCGCGGCATCCTGGCGGCAGCTGTGTTAAGCGTTTTGGTTCCGCGTATCCAACATGTATGATGTACGCGTTCAGACGCTCAATAACTGAATACAAGGGAAATTATGCGATTGACGAGTATGTGATGTCTTTAATGTTCCAAAATACGAAGGTAGGAGAAGAAAATGGGTGTCAGCCATATGCAGAAAGAATTTCACCCCATTAACAAGTTTAGTGGTAAGAGTGGTTTTGTGAGGTTAAGGTGCGCATTGCTCTTTTGGAATATTAGAGTAACTCTACTTTTAACGTACAAATTATTCATATCAGGTTTGTAATCTACATTTTGCTGAACACGGTATTGTGTGTCGTAAGTTGGAAAACTAAGGAGAAATTAGTTGTGCCATTAAAAAACACGGTTAAAAAGCATTGCTGTTCCTGTTATTTTGCCTTCTTCTTGGCTCTTTCGAGATCCAGTGTATCTTTATTTGATTAACTGTTTTATTAAATAAATGACAAAAACGAATATTTTGAACCATTCCTTACAAATCCTGTCAAAATTCTTGTTTCTGCACGTTTAGTAAATTTTACTACACCGATAAAAACTGAACTAAATGCGGTTGAGTTGCTACATATAGAAATCTAGTAATTTTTACTAGACTTCGGTCTACTAGACTGTTTGACGCATTTTACAAAACTTTCTGTTGGTTCATATTTTACTAGTCTCTCTAGTCACAAAAACTAGAGATTTAGTAGAATTAACTAAAATGTTTTCTACGCGCATGAAAACATTTTGAAATCTCGTATCTCAAGTACGTATAATTTTACATTATGTCCTTTGTCATAATGATAATGTCAGATAGTTTTTGTAATGCGCTCTATATAGAAGTAGTTTTATGCAGCTATGTTCTTTTGAGTTTTAAACCATTCAAATTTGTATCGAGTTTATTTACGCATTGGCTTTGAACTAAATTAAACCTCAGTGAGTGGGAAAGAAGAAATGTATATAGACAGGCGTTACTATATGAATGAAGAACTTATCAGACTATTCTAAATATTCAAATACCTTCCGCTTTGTCCAAGCGACACTAATCGAAGACACGGAATGCGCTACTGTATTAGTCGTGGGTGTGGGTCGATAAGAAAGAGAACGTCCGTACAAAAATTTCGGCTCATCATTCATTGTGGATGGAGTGCTAACTTCAAATTTCTACTTATTACAATATAACTGGCTAAATTGGGGTCGCGTAGCTTCGTAAAGGTGATGATTTCGTGGGAGTCGAACATCAGAAGTCGCACGCAAAAATCAAATATTGTCTGCGGCTATTCCGTACAACCAATTTAAAAAATACGTCAGATTTACACACAGACCCATTTCCAATGGAAGCTAAAAGGGGGTGAAAGACAGGACACGGGTCTGCGTGGCGTCTCGGGGCCGGCGACCGAGCTGCTGGCCGATCGAAATGCCCCGCCCCTACATCCCCCTCGCTCTCGGCCCTCTTCCGCCCCGCCCCCTCCGACGCCTTGGTGCTGCTGTTGCTGCTGCGGCCGTTGCAACCGGTGCGTCCCGTGACCCGACGGCGGGCGAGGTCACGGCCGTCGGGGTCCCCCAGGGCGCTGCTGCCGACCTCGCAGGCACGTGGCAGCGCTCCCGCCTCCCTCAGCACCATCTCGTAGTTCTTCTCCCCCAACTGTCGAATCAATTTCTTTGAAGCATTTTTCATCGGAAACAGTGGGCGACCTGACACAGGCAGTTGATATTGCGCCATTGGCTTAAACAAGTGTTGACATTACGTTAGATAGCCGATCCGTTAAACGTACTACAAGGTAATTTCACTATTGATAAAATCGGTACCGCCGACACGGGGGAGGAGGGGGCAGTTTCCCCAGGCCCTAAGAAGTTGGGACCTTAGGAGGGCCTCCAATGATAGACGAAAGGTATTCTTATTACAAATTAATAAAAAGTGAAAAATAAATTATTAAATGTAGGCCACCAGAAAAAAGAAACTAATTTGTCATTTTCGGCTCTCAGAAAGTGTCCCCCCCCCCAATGGGCAATTAGTTTTTGTAGTTTTCGTCGATACAAAATTGTAGGCAATTGTTAAATTACTGTACCTTTAGAAAGACTAGGTTTGTTTGTGTGATATAAAAACTGTTCCTTATTTAAATATACTCTTTTTCATTTATTCATAAATAGTTTAATGTTAATTCTACGAGCTGCAGATAATGAGTGGCCTACAAAATGAGTGTGTTAAAAAGTATTAAAATATTTTCGAATGCCTATTCCTTATTTAGGTCCACTCATTGGGGGAGGACGGAAGATCTGGGAGAAGGGCGAGAAGTAGTGAGGGGGTTCCAAATTATAAATCCCGTAAATCCTGTCGATGACTCAGGATAAAATTACCGATTGTATAAGAGTCAGCGGGGACATAAGTAATTAATGTCGTCGTCTTCATTGCCGTTGCTTTTTTTTTCAAGAGCATCGGTGAAAGCCTTCCACTACACTCGGTTTGCTGACAATCTTCTCTTCCATGTTTTTCCCAATAGTCCTGCTTCCTTCAGCATATTCCTTCTCCACGTTCCCCTTGGTCTTCCTCTCCTATGCACCTACAGAGGATTCCATTCCAAAGCTTCTTTTTCTGTGGTATTATCCTGTTTCCTCAGTGTACACCCGATCCATCTTCATTTCCTTCTTTTGATTTGTTCATCACTCGGGTCCTCGCCAGCAAGTTCCCAAAGAGTCTCGTTTCTTATTGTCCGGGGTCAATGGATGTTCCAAATCTTTCTCAAACCTCTATTTACAAAATGTCTGTATCTGGTTTCGTAATTTATGACGTAGAACCGGTATAACTAGAGTTTTAAATAGTTTCAGTTTTGTTCCACAACGTACGCACCTCGACATACACTATATTCGCTTTTCCAATACTAGATGTAACATCTTCCAGTAATTAATGTATTGAACAGTTATTTGCCCTGAAATGAATTAAATGCACTGAAGGCAATTAAACAGTGATTGCGTCCAATAAGGTCCCAACAGTCTCACAATGCCATGTCCCACCCAACCAAAATCAAAAATACAATGCAGAATACTGAATAACGACTTATTTATATCACACGGAATTATAAAACGTGTTTATGACAAACAAAGAAAGAACAGTCTTATTGGATTCTTCATTGGTACTTTGTGAATACGATCTGTAAATCCGCACATTTCCTTATCTTCGGTTATTTGTTTCGAATATTCATATATTCGGCTATTCATAACGATATTCCACGCCATGTTTTTCGTATCATTACAGGTGGTTTGGTGGCATCATTTTTTATCTTGTAGCGCTATAAAGGCAGGAAAAACAAAGCTTCGTGAATTTCCATTCGTGAGTAAAAATTTAAAAATAGCGTACGGTCTCTTCTAGGCAATTTTACACGGTTACATCAAGTATCCATCAAAAAGTATAGATCTGTATAATCCGCAAACTCCCGAAACTCCTTCTTGCAAGATACCATGAAACCACGTAAATTACGCTCAGTTGGTTGTCGGAGCATACACAAACCGCATGACTAGGCCCTTTAGCAGACATAACAGTAAGCTTAAGGGCGGTTACGCACTTGCAATTTTCAGTCGCGCGATTATTTAGTCCTGTGAATAGAACACTCAGCATTCAATGAGATTCCACGCATATGCAACTAGAAAGTCGCAGCGATTAACAAGGGGAGGTCATGACTTGAGAAATTGACTTCAGAGTGGGACTTCCAAGGATTGTAGTACTCCCAGAGGGTTATCAATTGTCAAAGTAAGAAAGCGAAATAGCCAGCCAAGTCTGAGCAAAAGCCTCCAAGTATTCATTTCAATGTGTACATTGAACCTTGTCTTCCAACGTCGCAGTACCGTAGTCGGAAGCGTGTTTGGCCGCCACGGAAATACGTAGGGTTCTGTCCCTCTACAGGGTAGATTGTTTTGAAGAGGTATCTTTAATAAAACTGAGAATTTCATTAAAAAACTGATTATTTAGAATATTACAAATAATAGTATTACCATAATTTTTAATAATGAATGAGTTCTTCTTCACACACAAATTTCTTTTCAGCCAGCATGTCGATTGAATTTTGATGAATGTCTTCTTACATCCACATTGCTTCTTGCAATTGAATCAGATGGTTCTGATGCGATGAAATTATGTTATTTTACTTATCTTTGGTGACAACTGCATATTTCAACGTCGACTTTCAGAAATCTTCAGTAATTTCTTCTTCACTCATGAAACACTTGCAATTTCTTTATCTGTAGACGAAAAAATATTTAACTACTACTATTACTATTTTAGACGTTCCAATAGCACGTAACGGTGTAATTATTACTTCGAAGTTTGAAGTTTGAATGATACGAAAAATTCAAGAATACACTGACACGTTTATGGTATTATGAATGACAGTAAGGATTCTCGTATATACTAATCGCACAGTATCGGTCACTTGAAGATATTTGCTTCAGTAAGTTTAGAAAATGGATTTGAATGACAGTAGGATATACTTTTACAAGTTGTAATTGTCATTTGAAATAAGTAAAAAATGTCATAAATAAAAATAAATTTAAAGTGTTATTAAAATTATAGTAATATTTTTATTTACAATATCATGAAATATTAATTTTATTAAAAATAAATTTTACAAAAAAAACTAACGTAAGGGAGGAAAGAATCCCAGCTACCGACTGAGCCACTTCACCGTTGTAAACAGGAAGGTTAAGGTTTAAGATATTAATTGAGCTGAGAACTTTGAGAGCTTTCCTCTTGGAATTGGTTGGCCATTGCGCTTTCTGTCATTTGACAATCGATTATCCTTAGGGGTACAACAAATCCAAGAAGTCCCACCCCGAAGTCAACTTCCCAAGTTGCGACAGCTCTATTTTTCAGGCGACACGACTGTCGCGAGTAGAAATGGGAATCATATAAATGAATGACCTTGCGCGCATCTGCGTGGCAGCGACTGGTCACATTTCGAGTTGTTTCACCAGTGCTGAAGTTCAAAGCTGCCTGTGTTCATTGGTTATTGTTTTTTTGTTGTTTCTTGTTAAGTATGTCGGATGACGAAAAAGTTCCCAGATTGAACTGGACAATGTCTAATCAGAATCAAAACTATCAGGACTCATTCTATAGCAAGCGAGAAATTTCTCAAGGTGTTCCCTCAAATTACGACAAATTTCATAAAATTGTCCTTCGGTTGTCCTCGGACTAATGAGGGAACGCACCCAATATTTTCTTCCTCGATCTCTTATCTTTTTCTAAAAACTCAAGCACAAAGCGACTACACAACCTTAGATATCCATTTTCGTATTATAGTCGCAGTGCGCGCATCACTGCAGTAACGATCGCGATTTTTAGTCGCGGCGTCTGAAAATAGCAAGTGCGTAGCCACCCTATCACAAGTAATGTGAGTAAAATTTCACATCTAGAGGGAAACAACCAAGTTTCGTTTTTTAGTTTTGCCTTCTATTATATTCCATCAATATAAACCATATTTTACACTCCACCCGTAAAAATTAGGAGATTCCTTGAAAAGAAAAAAAATTATTTTGATATTCCACTGAGTTCACTCTAAAATCATGTCAATTATGAAAATAATAATCCCCTTTTAAATATCAAGAATGTAATTGGTTTTCTTCTTTCTATCAGTGCATATTAATACATCAACTTTCGACGTCTATCCTTAAAATAGCATTGGTTTATTAAAACTGAAAATGTTTTTCTTGATTTAATTAGTCAATTCTTTCAAGAAACATTATTAACCACTATGAAATAATTGGTATCTTATTTTATTTATAATTGGTATCTACAATTCTTCTCTTTTGCAGTATTTGTTAGTTGACAACTGTAGAACAAAAAATATTTCATGTACAAGTATTTTGTTTGTTAATTTTTAACACCTATTGAAGACCGTAACACAAGTTGAAACGTGTTTGTGTTTCTAATGTAATAAACAAACCTAATATAAAATATTATCAAAGTCAGTTGTAACATTGATTAATCAAATAATTGAATCAAAGAAATAAATATAGCTTTGATTCAAAATTAAGTGGAACAATTTTTTTAACATATACACAGTTATATAGAAAATCTGAAGTAAATCTCGTTCTTCATTCATCAATAAAAACTTTGGGAAGATTATTTTTAAAGTTTTTTTTCTTTGAATTTAATATTTGTAAATTGCTTTTACTTTCATCGAAAGTTCTCCACTCATTATCATTAATCCTCCACTATTATAGTCTCAAGTCTTTGATGTTATGTAATTCGCAGATTTGTACCTCAATCTCAGGAAAGTTCCGGTATAAATTTTACCTTGTACTCAGCAGAACATTCACCCGAACATCTGGTGAACGGTGCGTCTCACTCAACTTCTAGAGACACAGGCCGAAGCAGCTACTCCTGTTTCTAACCAAGGTCATCGCCATCTCGCACCCGCGTTCAAATGTTCAAACTCACGTAAAATCATAACACTTGTCCGCACCGTTACTAGACTCACGTGGTAGCAACTAGAATTCGTAATAAAATTTAGGCTTCGCACTAACTCCCCCAAATTGGTATAAAAATTTGTTAAGAAACTTATCTGGGTTGAATCAAGTTTCACAATTCATTCACACTGTATTTTTTAATGTCCGAAGATTCGATCAATGCTTCCTCGTGGTGATTGGCTCTTCCAATTTCACACGTTTTCGAATACAACTTAGTTAAACATACCTCAAGTTTTCTACGCTATTGAATTACGTAGTTAACTTGAAATATACCACAGGCTATTCTCCGTTCATTTAACTACTCGATTTATAAGTTTCTTCTTACGACCGTACAGTCCATGTTTTCACAACGATCTTATTTATTAACACTTTTATCAGGGAAGCTCTTTACCGTCTCACAACACTTCTACAACAGTACGTCTCAGTATCATTATCACTAGTTGTAGTCTAGCTCGTGAGAAGGAACGGTTGCCGCGTGACGAGTTTACCTTTCCGCACTCCTCCCGATCATAACATCTAAATCCGTTCTCCCGTACAGTAAATGTTTTGCCCCAACGGTTTCCACCAATCATGAAGTAAATCAGCGCTCTCTTTCTTTTCCTAGACGTTACCCCTCTTCTCTACATCACTCCGCTGTCTGTCGCCTGTAACTCCTACTAATATTGCTCCCTCGCGCACACCGCTACTAACGCGCGGTATAAATCACCGGTGTTGATTGAATTAATTCAATTACTGGTTTGATTTATGTATTTAACTGGTCAATATGCGTTGGGTCGGAATCCTAGATGGGCAGAGAAGCGTTCATCCGTCTACCATTAATTAACGAAGTTAACATTTTGTTCAATTTTTAAAATTTAAGGTAATTTCTAAAATCTCGCTTTTATTCACTTCCGTTGCATTTATCTCCCGTTAACTTAATTTCTAACGATTAAGGATAAAGAAAGGATAGGTCTCGCCACAGACACCAATTGTCACAAATACTGATGAAAATATCCAGGGCATACATGTATTCACTTAAAAACAATGTAATTATAAACTTGTCAACGATTTGACTAATAAAGAATTCTAAGCTTTATTTATTAATGGCATAATTTATGAATATTATCAGAGTATGTTTCTAAAGTCATGCATTCTTTACAAATGTAGACCTGATAAGGAATATAAATGCATTCTATTCGTTGTCGACTCAGTAAAACGTTGAATTATCTGATAAAATATGTTTGACTCACTTTTGGACACGAATTTGTTTGGTATGGCGGCTGGCTTACTTGATACGTGCACACCAGTGCATGTTCAAAAACATTGAATGAAATCGTCGTTAAGCAGCGTACTTGAGTGATGTACGCACATACGGTTAAAGGGAAATGTTCACTAATATCATAAAGAAATCATGAAAACTCCCATTTTTAGGTTTCCAAAATTTTCCTGGGTTTCTAGGTTCATGTAATGTGGTGAAAATTAGGAATCATCATGTAAGAGAAGTTTATGAGTATGAGTTTTTTTAAATATTATTTGAAAAATAATTTCATTGTCAGCTCTTTACAACGTAAATACACTGCCCGTTTTTCTTATCGTTAATAATTATGTACAAATTCCACATCATCTCTAGACATCATGCGAGCAGAAAATGTTATAACACAAAAATCCGATCCCCAGGTTGATATAAATTCCTAATAATTCAGATTACAGGATTCCTTGGAATTGATCTCGCAGAGTGAAATGTTTAGACTACCTTCTCCAGACACAGTGCTTCTTAAAGAACTCACCCCACGATAAATGACGATAAATATTATTATTTATTTTATTTCTTATGACGAGGTTCAAGACTTGAGGCCTGCTCTTCCACCTAACCGTGACTTGGGACAGGGAAGAAAAGATGCTGGGTTGCCAAGGTACCGAACCAACATTTGTCTGGAGTAGACGAGGGAAACCCAGCTGAAAATCTCGCGTAGTTCGGCCGACCAGGATTCGAACCCACGCCCTACCGCTCAGCGATATCGTGGAAGCGAAGACGCTACCACTAGACCAAATGTCGGAATATATATATGGCAGAATGTAGTTATAAATATGACACAATCATTTATCTCACAAACCCATGTTGACACCTCTTGATGATGAATATTGGTTACGGTGGAATTAACGTTCAAATGACATCGAGAATTAATCACATTCACGCAGTCCACAGGATTCGAGCCTGAAGTCTTGCGTAGTTCTAATTGGCGACATAACCCCATGCGCCGCAAGGAGTAATGATGCTGTTTTTCTTCGAAGCGAGCGCGTGCGCAGACCCTGAAGGTGCTAAACGCTCCAGGCGCCAACGCGTCCGTCACACGTCCAGCGAGTTCCAGATCGTGAGTTGAGGAAAGGTAGCGGCCCGACTGTGTCTGGCGGCAGTCGCCTCGTCAAAAGGAAAGCGTGATTAGAAAGCTTGGCTCCAGACGGTGGTCAGCGAGTCTGCTGATAAAGTTGCTCACGCGAAGTACCTTCCAATCCTCATCTGAGTTGTTTAACCCTAGAGTACTAACCGGACGTAATTTTTACGTACTCCGTCTTTCTATTGACTCTAATTCAATATTCATATTTAATTCATGTATTGTATTTTATTCGAAAATAAATGGCAAATAAATGTATTCCTTTTCAATAATATGAAACCCTTTCATGTAAATACATTCAAGAGCATCTACGTAAACTATAAGTAACTAGACGTTAGTATTTTAGGGTTAACATTCAACGTCCTGATCTCTGAATGATTTCTTCCTTACTACGATAAGTTTTTTAATAGAAATCGCAATCCATGTTAGTGCAGATAAAAAAGTTTTATTTTTATCGACGCAATTCCTCAAAACCCAGGTAGTAGATAGTGTGCGGCATATGTTCTCACCATGTAAATGTAATGGTTCACAGAATTTCAAAGTAAACACCCCATTGTGCGGTAATTCTACAAGTACGGGATCTCGCATAAACAACTTTTTTCTCGAGGAAAAATAACTTCGAGTAAGATTCTTTAACTGAGGTCAAATTATACTGAAGCCAGAACTTATATATAATCAAAACCAATACCTACACTTCGAATTTCGACTAGCGGTGGTCCAATGTAAGCGTCTTCGCTTCCACGATATTGTTGAGCGGTAGAGCGTGGGTTCAAACCCCGCTCGGCCGAACTAGGTAACGTTTTCAGTTCGAGTTTCCCTCACCTACTCCAGACAAATGTCGGTTCGGCACCATCAATTCCCAGGCAACCAAAAATCTCTCCTTTACAATTCCCTCGCCCAAGTCACGGTTCCGGGGAAGAGCAAGCCTCATCGCCTGAACCTCGCCTTCAGACATGAAATAAAATAAAATATTTTTATAGTAAAATAAATTTGAATTCATCAGGGATGTGGCGGGCTTGGTGCACTTTCACTCTTTCCCGTTTCATCCTCTGAAGAAATTTTCCCAATTCATCCCGGGGAATCCTGGGTCCCCACTGACGGTGATGGAGTCATGATTCGCCGCCCTTGTTTTCACGTCTTCGGAGTTACAGAAGTCCAGATAATCCTCAGTTGATGTATTCCTCTATCAAACTGAAAGGACAAAGCGTTAGTGCACTGACGTTGGAGAAACATTGAAGTGTTCTCCGAACAAATTTCGCAGAATCTTTGCAAGACGACCAATGTGACATTACATTTTTTTTTACGTTTGTTAATGGTTTGTGTTAACTCTATTGAAATACTCCAAATTTCGCAAATGATTCCAAATTCGACCACATTACGAAAAAAAAAATTATTCATTATTCTATGTATATGACGTGGTAGCAAGAAATACATTCGAAATTTCATCACTTAAATTAAATTTATATATTAAACGTGCCCCTTGTTCCATAGACTGAGTTGATTCCGAGTTTGTAATGTCAAGTTATTAATTAATTTAAAACCAAGTTATTGTTAGTTTGAATTGTTTAGGAGTTGTAATTAAATATGTAGTTGAAGGGGTTTAAATAACGTTTTCATCTAAGGCTAACTAATAAGCATTTCAACCAAAAAAGTGTGTAAAAAGTAAGTACATACATAGGATCTTTTAGACAATTAATATCTCAAATAAAAATGAAAATATATGTTTACGGAAATCTTGAAAACGAAACGACTTTAGTCTCCCCGCAAATAAATAGTTTTATGGAAAATACAAATATATTTAAATCACTCGCAGAAGAGGTGTTCCAGCCTTCGTGAGTCTAGAAGATACTCTCACTTTATTTAGACCTAGGTTTCATTAAATTAGGACTGGAACTTCTCGGGATATTTTAATTGAAACACGTAAAAATATAATTTTTCTTCATTGATCCGTTGTTTTTCCAATTGAATCAATATAAGAATTAAGAAGGTAATGAAGTTTTGTTTTTCGATTCTTTGAAAAAGGCAGACTCCTTTACGACTTAGATCTTTCTTACACTACAATAATTTTCAGATATTCAGCAGCATCCGGCATTTGAAGGGAACATTTCACCAAATAATTATCCCTACTACAGTCGCTCACTGTCATTGTTTTCAAGATCTTGGCCTTCATCAAGCTGTGATTTATACAACGCTGTCCATTTCAAATAATCGTTAATTGTTTTATTATTGACACTATAGTTTGATCGGATAGGCCAATGAGAAAAGACAATCAAATAGTGTATTTTTCCTGTCTTCAAATTTAGATTTTTTTCTCCATTCTTGTTTCTCTTTTCAGATAATTTCATGGTCGTTTTCTTCCATGCATATTCATTTATGCATAGGACTCCTCCAGCGTTACTGAGTATTCTTTACTCCTGCGTATTCAACATTTTCTCCCCATATTAACAAATGTATTAAGAGACACAAGCATTAGCATTTAGTACGTACTCGTTGCAGTGGTTCGCGTATTGGTCTTGCTTTCTTGGTCTTGGTTGTTGCAGAAAATTCAGGACCAAGCAGGACCACATATTCCATGCAATCCAAGACTGTAGTAGCAAGAACAAGACCATTAGACATAGAGTTTCCTGACTAACTTTCATTCGGTTCTGTCAGATTAGCGACATGGTTCTGCAAGATTGATATTCGCTGTAGACAAATGCGGTCGAAAAATTATTTTTATGGTAATTCATTAGTCAAAAATTCTTATATATTTTTAATTTCGTTCTGGAATAGTGTTTCTTCGTATATCGAATCTTCACATACCAGTTTTTCACCAAAAAACTACGAGTTGATGTAAAACAAATTTAAAACGAATTTTTTAAATAATTTTTCATAACCACTATTTAATCTCATAATATGGATCTAATAAACTAGTTAACGTAAATGAAAGAATACCTGTGGTATCGTATGTATACGAGTACTCACTAATACAAGATCGATACCCAGATCAGCAAAACCCGCAAAACCCAGACCGAGACTCGACGCTCAAGGCCAAGACACAAGACCATAATTTAACATTAGTGGGGTAAGACTAAGGCTCTATAGAGGGGAGCATACGAATGATATCATTTTTCTTTCATACTGACAGATTGAGGTGTAAAGTACAACCGTTAGCGTCGCGCTTCGTAATATTTGTTTATTGTAGCAAATACCTAGCATATAACTTCAAGGTCTTGAGAGTTTCAATGAAAAAAGTGTTATTCATTTTAATATCAGGGTTTTTATGTTGCAGAATTTAGGTAATAAAATAAATAATTACTTCGAAACATAGGTAAATAAACAATGGTTATGTTCTTTAACCAATATTAAACAAATGCAAATTTAAATCGACTATGAATAAAACACTTGGTTTTAACTCTTTGATCATTTGTTTTTATACTTGTATTGAAATGAAAAACAAATGCACTTATTCTTACAGTATACATTGATGTCAAATGAATAAAAGAAAAAAATTACATACTTTTTCCAGAGTTGGAATTGGTTTCCTACAAATGGGATACAATTTAACAATATGATGAAAATCCAAGACGTCTCTCTGCAATCATAAATGATTATTTTTTAAATTATTTAAATGAGCAAGAAATGAGCAAGTTTAGCGCAATGTTTACAGTACACTGAATGCATCACTATGGAACAAAAATGGTGGCTGCGAATGCCCATCTTTATAGAGCTTTAGTAAGACCAAGACAAAGGTGAAGAAAACTACGACTCTCATAGCCTTTGTTTTGCGAATCACTATGTTGTGTTATATTTCTTGAAACGGAAGGAAGAACTCCACAATTATTTTGCTCAATAGCCCTGCTTAATAACTATGAATGCTCGAAATGTCTCAAGTATTGCTTTTCTTATCCATCTCAGCTGAAGCTCTTTGTCCATGTTCTTTCTAAAAAAAGTCAAGAGCATTCCGTGACTCAATATTATATAAAGCTTCTTCAGTTACGGGTGATGCCTAAGATGAATAGACTGCCGAGACATGTGTTTTAATTGGAAAAGAGCAATTTATCGTAAGAAAGAATAGAACAGTAAATTATTTTAAACAACAATTTTTTACCCCACTTATATTTCTGCTGGAAGTGGTCGAAATCGTTCAAGAATTTCGGAGAAACTGTACAAAAAAGGATCATGCAAAAAGGAAAAGATTCGTTGGCATACAAAAGATTCGACATGAATGCACGTAAACAACAAAGAAAGAAAAGGAAGTCTCGAGGTTACTAGTCAATGGACCTTCTCGATGCAAGTCCCAAAGAATTCCTTCTACATAAGAGACGACTAGCGTATGGTACATTTTTTAATTCTTCTTTTATCTCACAGATTATTTAAATGAGTACGTCTGAACGTGTCGTGCTCCCGTTTCGAGCGGGGCAACAGCATTGCGAGCCTGAGGAGGGGGGGGGGTGGAGCTGGAGGGGCAAAGCGGGGTGGGGTGGGGACGCTTCGCCGCTGGAAAGTCACTCCGTCCTTGGCACCGGGCATTAGGTTGTTGGTCCCCGCCCCCGCTCACTGCTAACCGCCCAGAAACCCGTTTGTCCACTTTTGACGCACTATGCTCGCGAAAATTTATCCGATGTTCTTTTATTCTTACTCAATTCACATTCTCACGAAATTAACTATGGCGTAGATTTATTCATGTCTGGCTAATGAGTGAAGCGGAGCGAGGCTTCCGTCCAAGCAAACGGACAGAGACGAGCTCCGCCGGAGCCTCGGACTGAAGGGTCCGAAGAAGGGGGGGGGGGTAGAGTTGGCCACTCCATCCGTCACTCTTCTCTCCTTCATGAAGCTAAGGATGTAAAGGAACTCGACTACAGAATGCAGAATGAATCAGTATTGAAACTTCCTATCCCTTCCAATGTCTTCCACTTAAATTTTGTCGGAAATCTAAAGGGACTCGTACACGGAACTCTATGTTGGAAATGTATTGTTATTACAACTAATTTCTGCATGATACATTTTTGTTACACGTGCTGTGTGTGACACTAACCGGGGATTATTCTACTTCTTTGTTGCCCTGAAAACAACGTCCGTAGCCGAAATGTTGGCTACGATATTTATGAAATAATTCATCCAAATCCCAAAAGTTTTATATTATTAAGAATAATTCATGACCTTATGAAGTCAGCGCGGGTCAGAGTGCTGAGTTGACAACTAGATAGCAAGGGTTCGATCCCCGTTGGGGTGGGGATTTTTCATCACACAGACTGACTCCCAGGTCTACTCAGTCTATTGTAAAATGAGTACTGGGTCTATTCTGGGGTCAAACCGGCTGGTGCGAGATGCTTGCCACATCTCCTGCTAGTGCCGAGACCTAGTCATTGCGGAGCACTACCATCTGCAAACCACTTGGGCACCTTCGGGGCCTGTGGTGGGACAGTTTGTTTGATAGCATTATTCTTGTCCCTTTATTGTAAGTTCCAATAAATCGCAAAAATGCAATCCACTTCACTTTCATTCCCTTATTTTTTCTGCCCTCAAACCTCTTTCTACCTGCATTCCAACTAATTTACTTACTATTTATTCTTACTGAGATTGGTGTTACTGGGTCTGCTATTACAACCACATGTTTGGGTGAAAAGTTAGGAAGAAAATAAATTGCATTTGATCCTTCTTTGAATGGTTTGGGACATGGAAATAAAAAATCTCATAGACTAAAGTTGTATTAAAATTCGTATCGTGTACATACTGGCATGATCTTCATCCAAGTGTTCCGGGTAAATCAACAAAAATTAACGAATTTTTTCCAAATTAGTTTCAAATCGTAATGTAATTACATTTGTGAGAATTTTAATTGGAAATAACGAACTGTACAAATCAACGATATTAGAATACTTTCTATTTATTTAAAAATTTAATGTTACTTCTCTTTGATATATTCTAGTTAACCAGCAAAAAACAAGAAGACTGTTCCAATGTCGAAAGAGCACATGCGTAAATTTGCCGTACCAGAAGAAAAACCGGAAAGATTGAGAATTCTAAAGAACAATAATCATTATCCTCAGATGCTAAAGTTCAAGTTATCTTTAAATACATCCCATTATGTTGAATATCTCATACAAGATCCTTCCGAATCCAAAATCTGCCGTATTATATTCAATCATATTGCATGTCAAAGCAATATTGACACTCGGCACCATCCTTTTCGCATTGTGTGATGAACTCCCTTAAACCTAAAGCTCGGAATTGTTTCTTGAAATCGAGCTACTCAGAAACTTCCGCTGCTCAATTCTGACAAATCTACGTCCATATCCCTTGCACCTTTCTCCTCCCCCTCGTAGTCCTATTCCTCCGTCCTCTGCCTTCCGGTCTCCGCTTGTCTCGCCGTTAATAAAACTTTAATTGGTGTATCTATCCCCGGAAATCGCCAGAGGATCTGGACGGGCGGCGCGCAGCTCGAGCATCCGCTGCCAGGTCAGAGACTCGGCAGTGCTTCTCAGGGTCAGACTCTTGCATTCCCTGCCCTACAGGTACGCCGTCGAATTGCACTGAGGTAATCCAGCACTCATTCTTTTACCCTGCGGCATTCTATAAAAAACATTTTTTCGCTCAATCACTCTCATTGAGACAAGACGCAAGCGAGAATATTTATCACGACTGGCTATGTCAGGTGTTACGCCGCAAAAAATGGGATATTGCGGAGTTCGCGGAGGTGTACAAACTTCCGCAAAATTCGGTCCTTTAGATACTCGGATCATTCATATGATTATTTTTTAGGATTGAAGTAAATAGCGACGGGACGGTATAAAATGATAATAGACAACAGCTCACACTCAGAGCTTTGGTTTAGATTTACCCCTTCCGATATCTATGTACCCGTAAGACATAAATTATCTGTCGTATTATAGAAGCTTCCCCGATTAAAAAAAAATTAATTCACTGATCAGCCCGAAGGTTTTGTAGTAGTTAAAGAATTTTGATCATGTAAATACAATATGTTATAATTACAGTTTAGCCAATGAGGTTCCCGGGTAAAATTAATATGCGATTAATGGTATTTACACGAAGAGTGGAAGGATTGCAGGCATGTTATTTTATATGGTCTTTTGGGTAGGTTTCCTTAATCTCGGGTGTAGAAGACGAGGGACATTTTCGGAGGATGGTGGAAATATTTCGTGCCGAGAAAAGGTTTTTGTAGAATTTTGCATGGAGATAAGTGAAGAGTGGTTGAAATCCTCCCCGTCAGCATATACGGAACTGAATTCGGTTGGGTGTGCCCCATTTCACGGTTATGAGCGTGTGACAAGCCACAAGTGCAGCACCGAGCTCTCTGGCTGGCAGTCGGCGCGCCGAAGGAAGCGCGACGCACGGTCGGAGAGCGTCTCCATATCGGAATGTGGGATAAAAACAGCGTAACATCCTGTGCGAGCTCATCCCATGGCGAGACGCCAGAGTGAGAGGGAGGGAGAGGGGCCACGCCACAGCGGGGGAGGAGAGCGGAAGTGGCGGAGGAAGCGCGAACGCTCGCCCAAGCGAGACATCCCCCCACCCTCACCTCCATCACTCCACCACTTTCCTCTAATTTTGCTGAGAAACATCTTTACATCCACCTCATGGACGAACTAAGATCGCATACCATCATCGGATGAATCGAATATGGACGTCCGAGCAATTTACGCAAAAGGAGAAATTCGAAAATACGATAATCAATCTTAGAACAAATGAACTTGGAGCTCCGAGTCGTTATGTTCAGTATTAAAAAATTTGGGTTCAGGTGGCGCAGGAATTAATTTTTCAGAAGTATTTAATAGGAAACGAATTCTTGAGGGTTGAAATACTTGATTAAAATTGTCGTGAACGTATCTAAACACACCGTGTTTTTTTATCATATTTTTCTGAACACATCGGTATGCATTTTTGTCATTGTTTTAAATACGACTCCGGTTGTCTTTTGTAATAAAAACAATTCTAGTAAATATTTCCTTTATAAGAAAAAAAACTCGTAAAATGGCATCACTTGACTGCCACCAAAATTGAACGAAGAATGTACAACATCATGTAACGCCAATGATCTCTGCTCTTTCCCACTGTCACAGCCGAAACGCAAAATGAAAAATTAATGGATAAGAAGGAAAACAAGGCGTCAGTAGCGTTAAGGGAAAGCAGTGAAATAGTAAATCGGAAACAACGTGAGACAATGATGCGAGGAAAACATGTTGAAATGGGCAAAATCGGAGGAAAACCGTGGGAAAGTAGAAATGGGAGAAGGGCAGTGGATAATATCGATGAGGAGCCAGTGCGGAGAGGAGGTCGCCACAGTGTGTCTCCCACGCGCAAACCGCTCCTTACCGTTCCCTCCTCCCGCACCGTCCCGCTCCGCTTCGCCCCGCGTCGGGCCGCTGGCTGCTGAATGAATGAACGAGTGAATGAGCCCATCACGGACTTTCCGGGAGGGAGCAGTGGGAGGAGGAGGCGGTGGCGGCGGCGGCGGCGGCGGCGGCGGCGGCTTGGGCGCGGCGGAGGAGCAGAGGAGTGGAAGGTCGGGTGGTCGCGCTGCGCCACGCCGCGGACGAGACCGTCACACACTAGCGAAGTAGCGCTTCTCAGCGTATTACGCGCGATGTCACCGTCTTCCTTCGAGTCTACATCGCGAAAACCACCCTTTGAAGGGCGAGCGGGGGCAGTTACTCCCTAACAGTGTGAACAGACATAATTACCTTGACAAATTATTTTTCACAATGTAAATTAGCCTCTCAAATTTCAAACATTCGCGAAAATCATTTTCAGTTAACCAGGAGAACTCAGTGTGAAATTTTATCCCACCCAAAAACATGGAGCCCCCTACAAAAGCTCCACAATCATCAAAGATGAACTATTTCTCAATCATTGTCTCTTTCCATTCGGGTTTCTTTATTTTATTTTTTGTATCGAATGTAAATTAATAGTGTATTCCATAAGGAATAATCGATAAATATTCTAACATGGAAAAATAGGTGCGACAAAGTTGGAACGGGAAGTGTGAAATCCCATGTGGAAAGCGCTCAATAATAACATTCTGCGCGATAGTTCGGACGCGACGTAATCTCTTGCTGCCCCCAACCTCAAATCCGCTCGACGATCAAAGTTCAGAAGAGAATTAATGCAATGAAGGAGAGGCCACAAAACAGCCAGGAGCATTTATTCTTCATCCTATGTCCAAGGATGATTTGTTGACATGGTTATGTTCTCTGCGAATTATAGGTAAAGCAAGGATCCTCCCTGAAGTCAAACTCAGAATCTTCGGTACAGAACATGCACCAATTTCGCTCCCGATTTTAATTAAAAGCCCAAACGTTGAAAAAGGTACGTTTTTTAACTTGGACAACAACAGCACCCTAGAATTCTTGAACTACGGATCAACATATTTTTTATTACCCAGACCTGTATTATAGCTACAAATTCGCGGAGAAGACCCCTTACATTTCTTGACGCGAAATTATATCGTGCTTACTCAGTTTTCTAAAAAAGTGAATCCAAGTTAACGAAAGTAACATAAACACATTGTATTATATATTCCTTGTCACATAGAACGAGAAGACAACTATGTCGTATTGCATTACATATCTGTGGGTACAAAACGAACATTTCAAAACATATGCAAGTTACTATTTTGCTGGAGCGAATGGCTCACTTCAGATTTAAATGGTCAATTTTGATATGTACTGTATATGACCAAACACAACCTAATCCAAAATATCACCTGAGTAAAGAAACATGAGCTTATATTTTAAAAAAGTCGTGTTTTCAACAAATAAGTATTTTCTGTCTCTCCCGCTACAAGTAATTTTTCAAAACTTTTTGTAGAATATCCCTTTTGAGGATACAATTTCTATAAACACATTACCGTTAACTATGAATTTAGGGGGGCAGCGAATAGGGAAAACGCACCCCCCCCCTGTTGAACTGTGAACTATGAAATGCCCATTTTTTACATTTAAAGGACTTCGTTAATTCTTAAACATAAATTGACTAATTGATATCATTCTAAAAGAACATGGAAACGTAATTTTTTTCTATTGTAGTATTTGTAAATGGGATATGTAGCGTGCTATTGAAGCTTGTCTCTCTATGAACGGGGACATTAATGTAAAAAACTACAATTCTTTTTTGGCCCCGATGAGCGAGCACGTTGTCACCTTCGCCACCGGAGGGGCTAATACCGTCACGGAGGCGCGGTTCACCCAATGGATCCCACACGGTTTCTCTAGAAAATAAAAAAAAACTCACAATTATATAGATACTTAACATAAAGAAATATCATTCGTGAAATATGATTAACAGTTTGCATTTTAGTAGGTTCGAAAGGCTGAAGTCTGCCAAAACGTTGATATGTTCGATCTGACTGTCGAAAATCTATTTCCGTAGCGAAGCCTTATATAACGTTGTCCAGTAATTCTCTGATTTCAACCAGAATCTTAAAAATGAACAAAAATTTCGTATTGTTTCCCACAGTTGCGGAATCATCTAAGCAACTGGAAATTTCATACCAGAGCTTGTAAAGAGAACACACACATAAATATCGTAAGTCTTTAATTATTTATTTAATTAGATTACATAATGGGCGTTAATTGTAGTAGAACTTGTCATGTACACTGGATTTTGTCTGGAAAACCAGCAGATCTCACACTCAAAGGAATTTGTTTCGTTCCCCACGTGCTTCCAGAGCCTACAGAATAATCTCAAACAAATATTTTAAGTATCTTCGACCCAAGAATATGAGATCGTCTGGATGAGGGATTTCGTGGGTTCAACGACCCGACCCGCTCTACTTCTCCTCTCCTTTCTTCTGAATGCCCAGACGCCAGACACTCGTTTTGACAGACATATTGTTATCGGAAACTATTCAAGAACCAGACGAAATAACTAGGTCGATTCTAATCACCTCAGCCACATCCAACGGGTATAAAAAGAAAATAATACACATTATTGAAGTTTCCTGGTTTTGCCGCGTAACACATTTATTCGAATCAGAACATGTTCTCGACGACACGGCCGTCATCATCAGTGAATCTCTCGTTTTCAAGGAAATTTCTGGCAGGAAATCTCCGACTTTCAGAGATTCACTGATGTTAGTTAGCATTTGGAATTTTGCTCCTATTCACAGCACGCTGTCTCAAAATATCAAGGGATTAAGCGCCATACTTGTCTGCGGACAAGTAGCTGAACACACACTTCATTGCTCGTATTTTTTTAAAATTTTGTACAAATAATCCTTCTTGAATATTCGTTTAATGAATACGTAGTTCATTAATGGTGTTCTCTTCAATAGATTCCTTAAACTTTTCAATTTTCCTAATACTATACAAGAGAAGGTTTTTGTTCTGTGAATCCGCTGACTGATTATTTTATGATCGGGCAAATAGTCTATTTTCTGGAGTTACTGATAGGATAGCTTTTCATTGAAAATATTAACATATATTTTACTTCCAATAAAAATAACGTTTCTTGATTAGTTTATCGCAGATTTTTAAAGACACGCCGTGCCGGAGTTCTTAAACTCCACAGTTCCTGATGGTCAAAACGTCGGGCGAGGGATTCAAATTTTGGGTACCAACATACTCAACAGATTCTACCTGCTCTAATGGCTTGTCGCCCGCCGCGCTCCCGCCTGCCGACACACAGACCTGCCGCTAATGGATTTCATGAGTCACGTACTAGAGAGTTATTTAATGTGCTATCAATTAAATATTTTTATACCCATTATCCTAAATTTTTTCAATTCTACACATAATTCCAATAAAAATTAACCCAAACACGACGTATTTAAGACATTACTGAGTTTTAAGCTTATAGTATATAAAAAGTATTGTAATCGTGAAAAATAAACGGTCGCGAAATTTTGACGAAAATATCAGTTTTGGGGGCCTCTGACTGCGAGAACAATGTGCGTAGAATTCCAATCATAATTTTCTTGATGCTTTCATGAAACATACGATTGAAAGGAAAACAATTATTTTGTGTATCGTACTAGAGTAAATGCGTTGGTTCTAAATAGTGCACCTACGTTCGGCACTTCGGGTTTTAGAACCAAACACTTAGGCTTTGGAGAACTGTTTGGCTTCGGTTTTATTTCTGAAACAATATTTATTTCCCTCTAAATCATGAAATATGCTTTTTATGCAGTTCATGATACGAATGAAACAATAAGACAGATCTTTGTAACAGCAGGTTTGGTTATTCGTCTGAATGTCAAAAATAAAAGGGGTAGCCTCTAAGAAACTGAGATTTAACTTCGATATTTCGTCAAAATATTTTTTTCAACCATGAATGTTCTTCTTTTATCTTCATAATTAGGGTGTTTTCTTATGAATTGCTCATTTGTTGTTGAATTTCTGTTCTTAGTAATGTATGTGCGGGTGTTGACTACAAGAGAGCCATTGCTCACATATTTTCGGAGGTCGACACATAAAATTAAGAAATATAAGAACAAAATATATACAATATAACAATATAAGAATAAAATATAAGAACAAATTGTATTAAAAAATTCTACACCACTGATGTTTGGAAACTTTGAATTCTAGAATTCGCAAGCAATTCTCTGAATAATAGATTTAAGTTTCCAAATCCAGTCACTGTATGTTTCTTAGAGAGAAAATATCCTAGTGTGTGTTATATTTTATCGTTATCAGCTATTTTGTATAACATATATCAGATGCTTCTCTAAAATTATGAAAAATTCATTCATGTTCAAATAAAATTTATTCCTTTTAGCAGCAGCTCGATATTTTTAATTTAAAAAATTACCAGGAAAACAAGAAAGGAGGGAAAAGAACGAAGCTGCAGGCTCAGATTTCAACAATAAACTCATAGAAAAATAAATTACTAAGATTTTCTAAAAGGCTCTTTATTCAGTTTTCCGCTTATAACTTGATAACACATTTTTAGAACGAAACACCACTGTACCTAAATAATATAATATTAAATTTCCAACAACCAACAAATTATCTTATGTGTCATTTTGTCATTGGACGAATGGATAAGGCTTAAGAGCGCGATTGTAAAATGGATCAAAAAAAATTTATCCATATTTTGTTTATAACTTGAGAACTAATTACTTTTAGAGAAAACGTCCTGATACGAAAATGAAATTTATTGAACGTCCAACAAAATGTGTTTTTCAGAGAATTTTTTTTCTGACGATCTGTTTATCCGCTTGTGCGCGTTGAACTTAAGTACACATCTATGTAGTAGAGTCAACGTGTACTTTTTTCCTTGCATGGTGTCTGTGGTCCAAATACGGTTCGAGTTCTGGTCTTTAACTCTTGTAAATTCACAGAATTGAAAAAAGTGTCATAGCAATTTATTTCTAAAACCCATTGCTTCAAAGTTAAAATCCATGCAAACTGAGAATTGTTGAATTTTTTCTGTTTTTCTTTTAATTTCTGGTACTTTTGTCGAGGTCGAAAATTTTTGTTCATCACATCAAAAAATCAGAACTACCCTATTTGATGCAATTAAATATTACGTATCGACTCTTCGACATAGATGTGCACAAAACTTCCACGCACAGAAGAGGATAAACAGATTGTCAGAAAGAAATCCAGGATAACGCGTTTTGTAGGACGTTTAATGTATTTCATTTTCGTATGAAGACATTTTCTTAAAAAAGTTGTAATTCTCAAGTTATAATTTAATTACATCCATTGTAGAATTTTTGTCAATTTCATCACGGTCTTTAGCATTTTCCGTTCGTCTGGTGACAAAACGGTACAGAATGTAATTTGTTAGAAATTTAATGTACATTTATTTCTGTTGAAGAATATTTTGTTCTAAAAATGCGTTGTTTCAAAGTTATAGGCGAAAAACTAAAATAATATTGAAAGAGAAAAAACGTTTTTTGACATGCTTCTTTTCGTCACCCTAATAGTCTGGACTAATAGTCAAATGAGCATTTGATGCCAGTAAGGTCGTGTTTGGTATCATTTTTCATCATTTTAAGCGTAGATTTCAATTATTCTGTAACAACATCACAATTTTTATGGAGAAAACTTTTTTTGTGATAAAGCCAACTTGTTTACTGATAGAGCTGCCCACCGTCTGGAGTCTAGGGATTCACGAGATTGACACAGGTAGACCGGCGTAGACCTAATCCTTAACGAAGTGTTGAGTTTAATGGTGAAGTTATCCTTCTACCTGAGGATCTGTCGAGTTTAAGTACGCCCTGCCGTGCTATATTGAGACCACCGTGCTACATTGGTTTCATTGGCATAATATTAATAATAAGTTATTCACACACTATCGGTCCTTTCCAATCCCTTCGCTTGATAGCCTGATCCTCGTAACTATAGAAAAATAAGGTATGAAATATAGGTATTTCTGTGTTAACTACTTATATCTCCAGTTGCGAGTGAAGGAAAAATGTGCCCAAATCGGGGCAAGGATTCGAACGTATTCCTCGGCTGTAGAGTTCTAAAAGGTGATGACGGAGGATTATCACACGAGGAGGATGAGACAAATATCTCGAAAGTGAAGCGAACATATCCTAAACCATAATTACCCTTCATATTTTGAAGGGGGCAGTTTTCACTTCGACTGCTCAATTAACAAATTTGTCTGGAAGACAAGCTTTCAACAATTTTAATATGCCTTCAGGGTCTGTGTTCGGTATGTAGCATTATCGAGAGTCCAAGAGTACAGAACTGAAAAATATAGATACACTGAAAATGTAATTTATTTTTAAGTCATCGCCAATGAAAGATATTCTTAAAAGATATACAAATATTTTTCCGGACATTGTATGTACGCGTAGTGAACACGTTTAATCCACTAACTTTAAAAATGTTTCAAGTAAGGTTTAATCATTGTTTTTTAGTAGGATGCTTTTTAATTAGTACTCTTTCGTTTGTTGAATGGCGATACTTTCATTATTTATGACTTTAGACAAAATACGGGAAAGTCGAAAGAGATTTAAAAAATATGTTTTGTCATTTCTGGTGCAATCGAATATAAAGATATTTTTTTGTGTTTCATGTTCTTAGTTATAAATTAACAAAGGAAATTCAAATAAAAAAAGTTTTGTTAATGTATGGTTCTTTGAAATAAACATTCATTTTAGTTTCTAAAAAAAATAATTAAAATTCCGGATTTTAACGAAATTTATTTATCAATTGATTTCGAGATGATACAAATGATCACTTTCTACGACACCGTCATGTGCCTCATAATTTATGTTCATCAATGTCTGAAAGAGTGTAACCGTCAGCATTTTATATGCCATCTTTTTATGTGAAGTTGAGGGTAAAAGTGTGAAGATGTTTTAGAAGTAGTTAAATACCGCCATAGACGAAAGAGGACGACGCAGGCTGATGAGAAACAAGACTCGGCAAAAGACTGAACAATGTTAGTGACAAATAGAGTTCGGAGAGGAAACAGGGAATGGAAATAAGAGAGGAAGTGTGGGAAAGGAACTTGGAAGAAAGAAAATCATTGCTAAACAGGAGAAATAAAGCATAGTACAATTTATGTAGTCCGAAAATAATTTAGTCTTTCTCAAAAGTCACAAGTTAGAATTTTTATATGATTTTATCCAAGAATGATATAACATGAAGGTAAAGAAATTATACTCGACAAAAAAGAATGAAAAGGACAAACGAGAAAAGTTAATCTCTTACTAAACCCTAATTGTCAAGTTTGTCACATGATTCAGCTTCGTGCCGTCTCTCTGACCACTGAATTCTTGTCCACGTCAATCTTCTCCATTCACTATGAATTCGAGCCCCCATCGTTTGTACCATTTCTAAACCTTCCCAATGTACCGCAACTCAATACATAGTTCCCGCTCCCAAATCTTGCAAGTTTCTCGTCACTATCCACTGTTCCGTGATGTTGTTCGCGCGAATACGCCTAGGCGCTTCATGCGGCACTGGGTCATTTTTCTCTTTCTTTCATGTAATCGCCCTATCCTTTTATCACAGTCACGTCTCGACATGTTAAAGGATCACCTTTCTAAGGGTACGATTATGTTGGAGCGACGATAGGAATCGTCATCGACACGTCTGCGCATGCGCGGATGCTCAAAGTCTCTCAGCCGGCGTTCAGCTGATCGTTCAACATAACCTCACAAAATTTATTGGTTGAATTAATTTCCATGGTCCCATCGTCTGTTTAGGTTTTAATCCTTTTTGCCCAACTACGCGACTCTTCGGTGAAAGCAACTTTTATCAATTGCTCAAAATCCGTCGCAGAACAGAGTAATACAATGGCGACCCTCGCTGGCTTCGATAAGAGCGAAGAAAATGTACCAAAGAGTTGTCTTTGCTTGTATCGTTGGTCGCAGTGCCGACATAAACGCCCTCACGAGAAGGTTACCGTCACGTTACTCTTCTCTTTCCTCTTATCGCTGGTCGTCTCTCCAACATAATCGGACCCTTACTCGCACTTTTCACTTCAGGATAAAAGTTCGCACTGGGAAATTTTTATTTCTTCGCCTCCTTCCAACAAGTCTCCTCCATCCTTTCAACTTCCTCCAGCAAGCGATGGGCATTTCTTGGGAGCTGCGCTCCTCGTCATGGCGCCGCCGCCTCGCCGCTCATCCTGACTCATCCAGGCCGAGTGACGCACTGGCGCCGCTCCAAGCCGGGAGACGACCAAGGTACGGGGGCGGGGACCGAGTGGGAAGGAAGGGGCGGAACACCGCCGTCGGAGGGATGTGGGGCAGCCGGTGCCGTACGCGTCACCGGAAGTCGGTCCGCCGTGCCCGCCGGAAGTGTTTAACTTTCAGCTTGGGCTGTGCGAGTGCAGAGTGCGACTCGAGAGAAGTCGCCCGTTCCACCCCATCCTCAGCGATGCCTCTGCCTCTGCCCCCGCCACTCGACAGCGCTGCAGCGCCCACCCCCGTCATCCAACGCGTGGGCATCACGCCCACGACGTGTCGAGAAGGCGAGTTTCCCTCCGTTCCTGGAGGCGTGCGCCCAACATATTGACGGAGGTTTGCGTCACCGGAAAGGGGCTTTGCTTACGGCTTACCTGGAAGAGTGTTTTCTTTTTACACAATTACTTCGTCGTCACTTTCTAGGAACATGACACTTTCAAAGAACAATGAAACGCATTCATTATTCAACCGATATTATTATGCACTCGGATAATTAACCAAGGGTTATTCCAAGAAATTTAATCTTACTCGTACCATCAAGAATCTGAAACTAAAAGGAAAACAACGTTAATTGTCCTTCAAATCCTAGTACATCAAACTCTAGTATTTTAGATTTGGGTGTAACTGTAAAGACTGTACACGTTTTATTTTCCCCACAGTACTTTTATATGTAGAACTTATATATAAATGCAGAGAGAGAGAAACGTGTTTAATAAGCATAAATTCAAGCAACAACCATAAACGTGATAATTGAATTGGAGAAAACGTCATCTTTATTTTTTAATGCAATCCAAGAGACAAGAAACTGAGTCATGCCATGTATTACGTGAGATCATGTTCACAATTATAAGGACTATGTATATTCCCTCTAATACATTGATTAATTCTTTATTAAAAAGATAAGTCGAGAAGCAATGGTGCGCTCACACGAACACAGACCAAATTTCGAAAAGACCCTAACAATCTCAAAAATAATTATTTTGATCTATTTCGATACTTTTCTTTCGCACTTTACCTAATTGGAAAATAAAACTGAATGCCTTTCTCGAACAGCTTCGTCAGCTATTCTCATCTCTGACAAACTCTTTCAACTCTCCTTTCCCTCGCTTTCTCAAACGCGCATCCAGTCTTCATTGTTTGAGTAACTCTTAGTCTTCGTTTAATTGTTTGTCTTGTATACCAACTTCTATTTAGTTATCAGCAATCTCAATCACACCCTCCTCTGTTCGACTACTTCTTCCAGCAAAGTTTTCTCTGGTGCTTTTCCATTGATTCTCTGGGCTCTGAAAGTTCCCCGTCCCTCCATAGTCAGGGTTCAAACCTATGATATATTATTTCTCGTTCTTGAACATATTGGCCAAAAGAAATTTGCCATGTAAATTTAATGTTCTACTTGTGTTTCTATCGTTGTCTCGGTAGTAGAAAAGTGCAAATTTTTATTTGCTCTGTAAAATATTCGGAGCTATTAAACGACGCTCCCGATGCTCAGGTTTTCATGCAATAAACGGGGATAATTTGGCTTTGATAAAATTAAATCTTTTATCTGGTTAGTAACATATAATAAAATTCATTTTACTCCTCGGAAAATTAGGAGCGAAATAGCAACTTATCCCTCATTAGCTTGTTTTTTGGAATACCATTGTTGGTCAGCTAACTTCATGTACATGTAAAAGGACACGTCACAACCCGATAGAGGTTCTGCTGAAGGTTTCAAAAATTACTTTCCACTTTCACATTTACGGCAGCGGTTGATTGGACTGACTGCATAAAGACAAGAGTGATCGTAAGACAAGCACTCGAAAGGCACAACCGCAGTAGATTTGCACCAATAGTGTAAAGTACTTCTCAACGCTTATTTTTATTTTGCGGCAGGGAAATCATTTCCTCGTCCTCGTCGAAAAATAATCTGCTCCTATCTAACTCGATTTCCTATTTATGGTTAAAAATTCGTCCCATATAATACAGCATTTTTAATTAAATAGCAAACTATTTCAAGAACGAGGAAAAGTGGAAGTCCGTGATATAACTGTAGAATGAACATACGATAATAATCGTCCTTAATTTTATCTCTCGACAAAAAACAAAATAAAAACTGTAGTGCATAACTTAACATAACAGAGCTAGACTACTAAATCCCCCGCATTTGAGAAAATTTAAATTATTTCGGGTATCCCGTAAGTTTGGTTACCTGAAAATTAATACTTATCTGAAGAGCAAAGCCTTGCATTTCCATGGGGACCACAAAAATTTATATTCGGTTCACAAAGGAGGGAAATTCTTGATAATTTTTTTTCATTGGTCAGACAATTTTTATACCATTGTATAGCCTCACGCATGCATACAGCCACGGTCAGACTAGGGGTAAATTCAGCCCTGGCAATGAAACTGGCCACTTCACTTACCCTCCTCACCCTCGCAGAAGTTGGCAAAGAAAAAAATTAACAGTTACATTTTATATACCTTTATTTGAAAATATTTCACAAAAAATAAATATTTCCTAATAAAAATGTTCTACTAACACGATATATAAGTATGAAACACTGTTATGTTGTGTAATTGTCATGTTCCTGTTGACTTTTCTCCTCAATACTATCAATAGTGGTACTGACATCGCTATCCTCTAAAGCTTCCACATTCGCAATTAGAATTATTCCTTCCAAAAGGTTTAGAGCACGGTCATATCACAGACAATTTCTGATAAAAAGAGAAGCGAAGCTTATTTCGCAAGTCACCTGCGTGAACGAATGCGTTAAAATATGACGCAGATAATACATTTTAGCGCATATATATGGCAGATGATAACACACAAAAGTACACAATTTCACTTTTCTCTTAATGTCACTAAACAGTATTTGACTAATATATATTTTTAACTTAATTTTTACCTATTTCTCTTAAATAGGTAAAATACTCCGCAGTCCGATGAAATAATAAAGCTTCGCTCTCAATCATAATCGTACAAAATTTATAATAGAAAAATGAATTACAAACCAAATCAGAGACCCACGTGAATACAAAAACTACATGAGTCCTAATTAGAGCCATATCAGAAGTCACGTTAGGGCTACCCGTGTGTAGCTTTTGAAAATTCAAAACGGCGAACTAAGAGATATAGAGAATTTTTCTCTACTTTTTTATCTACCATATCTTTAAGTCCTGGAAACGTGTCTCTGCATATCTCTGTTATTTTGTTCAACCTTCGAGATTGTATTCGGTGTATATCCTGACGTGGTCGAGATCCTGTTCTAGAACACGAGATCAAGATCAAGATATGATAGAATGAGAAATACAAAAAAAATGACCACACCTTGAGATTATGTCCGGTGAGTTTAAGAATAATTAAGATCCTCTTCACTATTATACTTCTGAAGTTTGAGTCAATAGTAATTCAATTTCTAAGCTCGCATATTCAAATAACGTTGATGAATCTCCCATCCGAATACACCACAAAATATTACCAATATAAAAGAGACAAAAAGTGACCCTAAGCATTTTTCAGGCATTCGTTTATTTAATTGATAAACATGATTGCACGTGAAAATATTTTAAAGAAAATCTCATCGGCATTTGCCAGAATGACCATAGCTTAAAGCCGGTTCATCCACATAGGCAACCTAGGCGGCTGCATAGGGCGGTGTAACGTTTGTCGTAGCGTTCCTAAGTATCGAGCATATTCCACACTGCTGAATTTTTTCCACGAAGCGCTACATTTTCCTTATGGTGACTTTCAAATAAATACTTTGCGATACGTAATAGAAATACTTATTAAGTATCGGGTAGTCCTCGCTCCCACCACGGACTTTACATCCCAAAACCAGAAAAACTACTAGAACTGGGAATTGTAAACATTTAATATAACTAATAAACTCACATTAGTTATAATATGAATACAACTTGGAATGTTTATAGCAAACATCCAGACATCTCTGAATTCAAGATAAACACTCTTGCAATCAACTGTCCCCAAGTTCTGTCACTCAACCTGAGCGTCAAGCTCTCACTCGCGCTCATCAACTCCTCATTTTTCTCTCTCCACCCACACATTCAATTCTCCTCCTCCTCGATAGCTCTCGTCATTGTCGTCCGAAATTGTATTCGAAAGTGTCCAATGAGAAATAAGCCACTACAACTATCTTCTTTTTTCACATTGTCAATCACAACAATGTCTCCCTAACAATATCACCTCATCTGGACAAGCTTATGAAATGCACATTTCCTAACAAGGAAGACCATTACCAAAATCTCACTTCTCTAATGAATTTGACTTCAACCTCCTCCGATAGCGTCACAGGAGGGAACATTGAGGGGCGGAGAAATACAGGGAGGCAGGTGATGTTTTTTGACGTACGGTTCAGCAACATAACATAAAAAGCACGAGAAGAGAAGGAAGGTAAGTAAGGATATTTTTGTTAATGTAAAGTGGGAATAACAATTATACGGCTTGGAAATCCACTACTTCGCCCCGCTTCCGACAGGCATGACGTCTTCGAGAAGACAAATACTGTTGTAGTCTGGTTTTCAATGGTGGGTAAGGCGAGATGTTTGAACACTTATTTCATCCAATATCTAATCTATGTTAAGTTGATTGTGACACTCACTGACATTAATAATGAGGTACTTGCCGACGTTAGACAATGTTGCTTCAGGGACCAATGGAATCCTCTCAAAACCAATTGGGGAATGAATTTTTGTCACGTTCCGGAGCTTTGTCTCCTTCATTTTCCAAAACCAAAGAGAACTTTAATTTTCTAAAAATCAAGTTAACAAACATTTTCCTTCATTAAGACTTGATGTATTTTAAAATGTTCTAGACAATAGAACAACAGAAAATAGTCAAAACTGGAAAAGAAATTGACAAAAAATGAAAATGTTGAAAATTTGTTGATAATATACAAGTTTCTTCAGTCATAGTTTCACTTTAGATGCTCAATTTCTTTTCTAAAATATTGCAAAGCAATACTAATTTTGGCATTCTCATACTTTCTTAACATCTTAATGAACTATGGAAATATCGCTATTAGATAAACGACAATAAACACTCCATGAAAGAAAATATCAGATAATTTTCAATGTTCCATTGGTTTCTCTGCAGATAAAACACCTCCGAATCCCAGGGTAGTTTTTTCCAACGCGACAACTGCACAAAGTCTGGTATTTTCTGTGGAGAGTTTAGAATCATGGCATATACCTTGCTTTGTAAATCATATTAAAAAAATATAAACGTCGGGTAAAATAACATCCGAATGTTCTTCGATATACCAAACACACCTCAATAATTTTTAATTTGTCCTCAGCAAAACACAATCAGATAACCCTTCAAAATCCACCGAGGAAGACAAAATGATAATGAAACGCTGGACCTGTAATCATGTTTGTCAAGTACTTTATACTCCTCATCAATAGACATTTCCAGCCATTCAAGTTTCAAAACGCGTACGGGAGATCCTGGTGAACGTAACTTTCGCTCATCTCTGTTGTCTGAGCCACCTCCGCCCAGATGCCTCTCCGAACCCCGCCGTCCTTCCCGCCAACAGCGCCACCCGCCGCCCGTGGGCTCATGTTTCCGGCGGGGGCGGAGGCGACGGCGACAGGAGTGGCGGCGGTGGCAGCAGCGGGGCCCAGCCGTGACGTAATAGCCGTGCCTGGCGCGGGGCGGCACCGGAACCGCCGCCACCGCCGTTGCCTCCACTGACGGGAGCTTCTGGCCGAACGCACCTCTACTGCCCCCCCCCATCGCGCATTGTCGCCTTTCACAGGTGCTGCAGCAGAGCGTGGCTCGACGGCTGCGCCAAAATGCTGGATCCGGAGAGAAGAATGTACACAGAGCGTGTTCAAAAATATTGTGGGTCATCCTGTATGCATTTTATCAAAACAATTTCAAAAACTCTTCAAAATTTGACGAATGTTTTCAGAGCAAATATTTCATTTAAACCGGTATTGAGGGTCGAAGTATTGCAGTATATGCCCATGACGTTTAGTAGTAATTCATAATCATAATTACAACTTACAAACGCTTTATGTTATGGTATTTAGAACGAATACCTGTGTCTGAGGGTTCACAGTGCTTTAGGGCTTGAAGTAGTTTAAGGAACGGGATGTGTATATCCGCAATCCCATCTACTTACATTAATTCAGGTCTAATACAACATAAAAAGCTATAATAGTTCCTGAAATGGCATTTCTATTTAAAAAATATTAAGCATTTTCGCACAATTTGAGAAAATGTTAGTGACGTGGTCAAGTTTTCTACGAAGAGTATCTGCAGGAGTCCATTTCTTGTTCATGCACTCACTCTGATAGGAGTATTATTTGTTCCCTCGACCTCATCCATCTTCGTCTCATTAAAAGTCAACTACGAATTTAAAGTATTTGAGTTTTGTTTCTGTTTCATAACATTACAAGGACGCTTTTCTAAATTTACTTATCCAAAATCTTATTATGTTCCTAAATACAATTTGTACTGACATTGCGAATAAACTCAGCTAAAACCTTGTCTTCATTTGCGTCCTATGGTCGTCGTAACTGTAGAAATAACATTGGCCAGCAATACGCCTTCTAGAGTGGATGGTGGCGTAGTCAACAGGGCTGGGCAAATACCAAAGTGTGAAGTTCCTGTACGTGTAACCTGCAATATCGAATTTTTCACTGGACTTGGAAAATAATGGTGGTTTGTCAAAGTCTTTGGCCAAAATTAAAATTACCAGATTAAAGGTAATGAGCATTCATATTTCACGAGTTCCCCCATTAAATATTCTCCATAACATTGTTTTTACTTTTCTTCATTATGTCCATTACCAAATCTAACATCAATGAGAGAGCACTTTGGATCAATGAGACAGCACAGAGAGAGCACTTTGGATATGAAATGCGTAGGTTTGGTCCCATCCAAACCAAAACTCAAGGAAATGCATTTGTTTGTCCACTCATTTGTCTGTAAAATGTGTTTGGTTCGTACATTTGTTTGTGAAATCGAAACCAAGAGGGCGAATTGTAGCAGGATCCACTACCGCGGATGCTCGATTCGCAGATTGTGAACACATCTTGGGATCTCAAGATGCGGGTAGACTTTTGAACTAACCTAACATCCACATTAGCATAAACACTCCCCACCTTCCCGTCATCAACAGGGGACTTGTTTCTTCTTTCAGTTCAGGAATTAACTTGAACCCCCGAGCGAGTGAACCACACTGTAACAGCATCTTATTAAAATATTTTGGGTATTATTATCTAATTAACACTGTTTTTAGTGTTTTGAATGTTGAATGGGCGCGAGTTCTGCACATGGGTCGCCATTTTGGAGATATCTTCGTTAGTTTTCGATACTGACGTAGGAGACACCGCCAGTTTTCGATACTCATCAATCATGATAGCAAATTATCCTAAGCAAGACAAGAAATTGGAAAGAAATTACGAAAACTGAATACAATAGAGTTAATAAACAAATAAAGAAAAGTGTTAGGAGGGACAAACAAAAATGGGTAGATGACAATGCAAAGTTGGCGAAGGAAGCTGCAAATAAAGCTAATACAGAGGAGCTCTATCGAATTACAAGAATGCTATCTAGAAATAAAAGAGGATGTAAGAGACCGGTGAAAAATAAGGAAGGTGAACAAATAAATAGATGGACAGAATATTTTAATAACCTCCTGAACAAAACCTACACTCTTCAATCGACAGAACATGGGATAAACACTAACAATAGGTCACCAAATTAGACTGTTTCAGAAACTATCCAAATTAATACAGAGCCACCAACAATAACTGAAATTAAGATAGCATTTAAAAAAAAGGAAGATCTCCTGAAAAGGACAACATTTCAGCCGAAATACTCAAAGCAGATATAGATACAGCTGCAAAAATACTACTTCCTCTCATTCAAAATGTATGGAGAATGGAAACGATGCTAAAAGACTGGAAGGATGGCATTATTGTAAAAATACCCAAAAAGGGTGATGTAACAAAATGTAGCAATTGGAGAGGGATATCATTACTATCTATCCCGGGGAAAGAATTTTCAAGAGTGGTTCCGAATCGAATTGCAGATGTAATTGAGGAAAAGTTAAGAAAAGAACAGGCTGGCTTCAGAAAAAATAGGTCCTGCGTAGATCATATAAATACTCTTCGACAAATTGTGGAGCAAAGCAAGGAATGGGATTCAACGTTATATTTATCGTTTGTTGATTATGAGCAAGTATTCGATTCGCTGAGACAGGATTGCACATGGCACGTAATGGAAAAGAGAGGTTTCCCTGAAAAGATAACAAATATTATTAAGGCCACGTATGATGAGTATTCATGTCAAGTTCTACACAATGAGAAATGGAGTACGATGTGGATGCATTCTGCCACCATTACTATTTATTCTGGTTCTAGATGACTTAATGAGACAGGTAACAGCTGATAAGAAGCGAGGGATTAGGTGGAAAATGATGGAAACCATAGAAGACCTGGACTATGCGGACGATATCTGTCTGCTCTCACATCGGCATTCAGACATGGAAGAAAATTTTTCAAAGCTATGTCAAATCTCGGAGAGAGCAGGGTTTAAAATTAATATAGCTAAAACAAAGGATATGCATATTCATGCAACAGCTCACTGCCCATTGATAGTACATAGTCAATGCATTGAAAATGTGAACTCTTTCACCTATCTCGGAAGCAATATAAACAAACAAGGGGAAACATTGGAAGATGTAATATCTAGAATTGGAAAAGCGAATGCAGTGTTAGTCCAGTTGTATGCAGTATGAAGAAATAAATACATCTCAAGGACAACTAAACTAAAACTTTTTAAAACTAGTTATTCCGGTTCTTTTGTATGGAGCAGAGACCTGGACCATAAACAATAACACCAGAAATGAAACTACAAACTTTTGTTAATAGACGTTTCAGGAAGATTTTCAACATCCATTGGCCCCAGACAATAAGAAACGAGGCTCTTTGGGAACTTGCTGGTATGGACCCAATTGATAAACAAATCAAAAGAAGGAAATGGAGATGGATCGGCCAAATCACTCTCAGGAAATAGGGTAATTCCATAGAAAAAGAAACTCTAGAGTGGAATCCAGAGGAGAAGGAATGTGCTGAAGGAATCAGGAGACCCTGGAAAAACATGGAAGGAAGTGAAGAGGTTGGTAGCAAATCGTGTCCGGTGGAAGGCTATCACGGATGCCCTATGCTCTTGAAAAGAGCTACAAGAATGAAGAAGAAGAATTATGATGGTAATTCATAAGATAATCCTACTGAACAATTGATCTGTGATTGAACAGAAGGATCCTACATCTACTGCTCAAGGAAGGTCAAGACAGACAAGAGACTCTTGCTAGGGAACGGCGCGCCTTTCCCTCCCCTTACCTTCATGTTGGGGGAACCAAGAAGTCAAAGAAGAATATAACCGTGAATTACTGTAACTTATTCTTGATTAACATCCACCAGTTCACATTTTAAAGCCCCTCTATACCCGCATGGGAGAGCAAACCTCTAACCTTTGTCAAAAATGCAGAAAGTTCCAATGGAAAACATCACTACGTTCGGTGTGACTCTGGTATCACGGGACGTGATGCATTTTTCGGCGTTTTCAATCCAACATAAAACTCGTCTCTGAAAAATTATGTACCAAAACAAAAGCTCTGCGATTCATATCACGCGTAAAAAATTGGACGAATGTACACTGGAAAGATAAAAAATGCATTAGCAAATTTTGTGTCCAGTTTCGTAAAGTTGAGTTTGGAGTCTTCGAGTTTGATAAAGTATTTAATGTAATAGACACACTCTTCAAGTTAGCCTCTACGAAACGTACAGGATGAGTCATGTATTTAGTTATATCTATTAACCAAATCAAAGGCGAACCTCATATTTCTGGAAGTAGAATTTAATTCATTAAAATTCTTAAAGCCTATGTTTTTTCTCTCATCGTATATAGTCTGTGTTGAATAGCTGATCAATGTAGCCAGTTAAAACGTTTGTCAGTCGGCGAGTCGTGTGGTAAGAAACAGCTGTATTTCACATTAAATATTCTCACAGATGTTGTGAGAACGACTTGCCGCGAAGGAAAAGAGTTGTGCGGCAGTTCAGCCCCATGAGACCTGGTCGGTAGCACAACTCCTTCTGACTGGGTGGCGTGTGGTAGCACAGACAGAAAGAGGGGGGAAGAGATGGGTGACAAGAGGGATGGAGAACAGGAGCGGGTAACACGCCGCCGTCGCGACCTGACCTGGCCACTACGAGGTCGCGCGGCCCGCCAGCCTCGAATAATTCACAACATCGATCGCTGGCGGTCGTCGCCCTCGCGGTACCCTCCCCACCGTCTCACCCTCGCCCTCGCGGTACCCTCCCCACCGTCTCACCCATTCCTCTGCGACGCCCAACTCACTCTAGTGGTTTATCGCCGTCTTATCACGTCGGGGAACATGTAAACGTGTCGTCGCTCTGCACCAGTTCCCGTGAAACGAATTCCTGCACGATATCGTACAGCACGGGATCCCAAGGCGCGTTCTCATATCGTTCGAAGAAGTTGTCAATTTACATTTGAAACTAGCTTCTCAATGCGTCACATTTTCCTGCATTTCCTCAATTCCAAACAATGAAAACAGAATTCACGAAAGCAGTATCTGAAATATCTACGAGAAACTCGCATGTCAACTGTATGTTTCGCAAATGATATTAAAATATTCCCAATAAATCTTCACATCAATGGAGATATTCGAGTTTTAAAAATGTTCGAAAATAACGAATGTTCTGTTCATTGCTTGTGAGTCAATACCTCTTGCTCTAATAAACAACCCGTCAATTCATTTCTAGTTTCCGCAAAACGTTTTTGAGAAACAGCAAACAAATTGTACTTTCTTCACTTCTTTAATTTATTGGGTGTCCTTCAGTTTGGAATATCATTCAAGACCTGATTTTGAAAAGCAAGGATAAAAATGGTTGTGCGGGAGAAATGTTGATACTATAATCAGACATGATTAGACGCGAAATGTGCTTCTCTACAATTTATATTTTATAATTAACAACAATTTTTCTATCATATTCACAAGCTTAAAACATTTACTGTCTACATTGATAATACCCACAAACTAACATATATTAGAACACAGTACTTAACTAAACTTTCTATACAGTTGCTTACAAGTATATCAAGTTAGATATCCAAATCAAACATCCACAATATTCCTTATTATGTTTTGAACTGTATTGAATTAGGACACACACATCGAGGTTGTGTGTGTTCCGGCAAATCTGTTAATGATCTGATATACCTCTTGGTTTTAATTTCTTGAGAAGGGCTACCAATTTGAGGGGCCAAAACCTCAGTGAAATTTAAAAAAAAACTATGCGGAGGGAGTTTACTTGGATATTATACCAACCAGTGATGCTCTTAAAAGTCATGCTCTTAAAAGAATCTCCCTCACACCACATGTGGTCGAGAACTCAACAGAAATCGAGTGTTTTGTACTTCACTTAATTGTTGAAAGAATAAACACGCATATTTTTATTTTTGCAAAACATAAAATACAGTCTGCATGTCATACAAAGACACCGCCAAACTTTTATGTATCACTACGAAACCTAGCTCACGGGCTACCTCCAACTCCAAACTAATATGACCGTGAAAAAAGAAAGTCTGAATGCGTTCAGTAGCTTTTGCGTGTAACCACTTCAACAATTAGGTTTTCATAAAAGACCGTAGTAAATTATGTGCCTTATTATAAGAGCACCTGTATTGACTAGGGAAACATAACATGGTGTATTAAAATGAATTACCATGCTTCTTTACAAGCAAGTTAACATACGCAAACATTAAACTCAAGTCACCATAGCCGCTAAAGACCAACCAAAAATAGAATAACCATCAACAAAATCACAAATCTAGGATGAGGAGACCTAAAGTTCCGAATTTTAGAACTAAAACCCGGATATTACTATGTAAAATTATTTCTAGCCATCAAAATAATATTTTAACTTTTATTGTGTGCCATTAATTGAAATAAAGAGGTGCTTTCAGTGCAAGAAGTATTTGCTTCCAACAAAATTGAATAGATACTTTTCTGTATTAGAAATAAAAATAAATTACAAGTTCAATTCAAGACCAAAAGTTCTAATTTTATTTCCCAAGGAAAAGAAATAAGAACTGGAGTGTTAACATAACGCAGAATACAAGTTAATTGTAGACACAAAAATAATCATAACATTCATGGAGTAATTCCAGCATAAGTACGTAATAATACGCGTCGCTGTCGCAGAATTTCGAACGATCGCGACAATTATCCATCTTCGCACAGCTTTTTTAGAAAACCTAGACGGTGTAGAAAACCCCCAACCCGGACGCTTCCCGGACGCCCTTTAAACTAGGACAAATCTGGGGAAACCCAGACGGATGGGAACCCCAACCAAGAAGGAAGTATCTAATTCTGTCAATAAATTGTTTTATATGATCTAAATTTCCCGGGATGTTTTCGTTCAAAATCCACAGAAGATACGAACATCCATCACTGAAACCGAATTCGATATTTTATAAAGAGTATCTTCAGAGAGTGCTTGAATATCTTTTATAAATGTCTCTCAGGCAGACAGACGTTATCAGATCTGTCGTGCCCAAAGCTGTATTCGTAATTTATTTTACTTTTGTTACTACCCGTCATTCCGTGCTAAACAAATTAAATCAAGACTCTTAAGTTGAAGGCACACAATTGGACAAGTAATGTTCAGTTGATACGAATGCTAATACTGACTTTTAGCCCAACAGCAAGTTATGTGTCGTAATTATTTTTAGTATCCAATAAATGGACTTTACCACCAAATGTATCTGCAACATATTGGGAAGTGGTGATATACCGACAAGTTTATCAAAAGAGACTTATTGGAAGGAAACAACTGACAAAACCCTTCACAATACCCAGTATTACTGATGATGGCTAAAACGCAACCGAGACGCTCAATAATGATTTAATTCCTATGAAAATTACTCTTTATATCGCATCTAAAACAGTCGAATAGGAATTACTATAACTAGACTCACTCACGGTCAAAATATTTTTTTGACGAGAACTCTACTTTGACAACTGCTAAACCATTTGAGCAGGACATGGTAAGTCCGACATTTGTTTGCCCAGCCTATTTTTCGATTCACTCCGCAGTGCAGTGGTAGCGAGTTGTCTGCAGTCGCTTTCGCCGTTGCACAGCAGGGGGGGGGGGCGTTCTGAGAAAGGGACACCGGCGGTGCCGATTCGTGCGAACGCGCGTCCGTTAGGACAGATGCCGCGGGCGATAGGGCGATGGCGACGAGCGCACGTCATCGCGAGCGCCGGCGCGCTGCTTCCAGGAACACCGCGTGCGTCGCCCGCCCGCCCGTGCACCCGCTTCCCTTCGCCATCCGCTTGCACTCCTTCCAGCCTTCCACTCCCCTGTCCCATCAAACCCGTATCCCACTCAACATTTCTCTTAATAAGGACTTATTACATTGCACCCTCGTGTTATCAGGTCAGTGCGACTGCCGCAAGAATTCGTTAATTCCTATTGAGAATTTGATAGCCAAGATTTTGGCAAAAAAAAAACAGATATACAGAATGGGCAAAATAAAACTGTCCCGGAAAATATTAGTAAGACTGACACGGAATTGACCCTTGGTAATGAACATATCTATCACAGAGAATGCTAAAAATGGCCACAGTTGACGTCGATACAACGCTGTACTCGATTTATCGATCTATAAGGCACGCGTAGCAGCTGTGCTTGAGGGATAGCAACAATAATGTATTCGATGTTCTGCTGTAGCTCTTCCTGTGTGTGCGGATTATTTGAGTACACCGGATCCTTCAATTTGATCCAAAGGTAAAAATCACAGGGAGGGAGATCAGGCGATCGACGTGGCCAGACGATTTTACTGCCTCTGCTGACTGTCTAACAGGATCAATTCCGTTTCAGGATTAAATTCTTTTCCGGATCAGTTTTATTTCGCCCATTCTGTACATCTGTAACAAAGTAATATTGCAGTGTTATTTGCACTAACACAAAAGTTTCCTCTTTTTCTACACTAAATTAAAATCTGCTTAAAAAATGTAGGGTTTCCATTCAAAATTCCTAAGTTTCCCCGTCTCCCTGTTCCCCATTTATTTTTGGAACGTTTTCCATCGTCATTCGATGGAGAAAATAAGAGAAATTTGTATCAAAGTTCAAGATTATTCAGCAAAATTGAGCTTTAAACGACCTGGACGGATAGTCTGGGATATTCTGCATAAGAATTGCAGAAATGCGTCCTGTCCAACTCAACTGATTTTGCAGTCCAATATTTACTAATTTCATTTGCTTGGACAGTTACAAGTTTGAGGGTCTCAATGAGACTTGTACTCATGTTAGCGCAGGACTAGAAACGCTTCTAATTTTTCCTTCGCTGGTTTTATGCAGGTTTCTGTCTCTACAACAACACGAAGGAAATAAGGATATGTTGCCTTTTTTCAATAAGTGAGCCACATAGAAATAATGAATTTATTCCATCTCTTAGTCAGCATAAATGAAACAAGTAATATTTATTGGAATAATAACTAACCACAATTTCCATTAGCGTGATTAGATAACATATTTTTATCCATAACATGACATATATAGTCTATCATTGCACTCACAATCAGCAAACTACACGACATAAAACTTTAAATACTCTTGTAAAATTAGTTTCTCGCTCAATGGTTAATATCACGAAGTATAATTAGAAATCCTTATGAATATACGTGGCACCTCCAAAGGTATATGGCAATGCAGAGAAAAGAGCTTGGTTACATGTCTGCTTTTTCCAGAACTCAAACGCAGATATAACCAAAAATAATGCAATCGAAAAGGAGATAGGTGTTCCCTACACTTTACTGGTCCCTAAAATTTATCTCCGAGAATCGATCAGTAGGAAATAACTTCCTTACCCTTAGTTATTTGCATGGCTATCCGTTGGGTAAAGTTATGAAATCTGGGTAAAATACCACAAGAATCGAGAGTTTCTATCTCATTTGTCTAGGTGGAAATGATACACAGTTGTGAAGGCGAGCGAGTAACGTAGTGGTTAACATCGGTGCGATCAAAGCAGGAGTCCGGGGTTCGATTCCCGGTTGGTCGCCATTTTCACCTGGCCGAGAGTTACCTCTGTTCTCACTTCTTTGAAGCGTATAGAGAATTGCCGGTCCCTCTCTAAAAGTCGTCGCAGATTGAGGCGTGTGGTAGGAGACGCGTTCTTTGCTCGCACGCGGCGGGGCAGTAATTCCGCGTGACGTGTACATCAATACGCGTGTCCTCAAAAGCATCGGGAGCCGCCAGAGTGTTACGCAACGCGTCGGCCTCTCGCCCTATCTTCACCGTTTACTTTATCGGCGGCGCGCGTTTATTTGCCTACCCAACACACATGCACAGTACTGCACTGATGGATGGACGATTCCACCAACTGGACAAAATCAAATTGGTTATATATTAGCTGTTTTCCGATTCGTATATTGTAACTGGAAAGATGAAGTGGAAATCAGCATGGCAAGGGGACACGCAAAACCGTTTCTGTCAATTGAATATCCGTGGTTATAGATACTTAAAGTCCTTATATAAACAAAACGACTTTTCTCACCACATTATCCACTCTTTCCATTATCCACTCATCGCATTATCCACTACTGAAATAATTATTAGTTCACTAAAAATTTAAGCATTTAATACGAATATCAAGAATTTCTATAATATTTATCCCGCAACTAAATTATTTCACAAACAATGGATACCATACAGCAGTACCGCGCCATCCCAGTGCTTCATCACTCGTGAATGGACCCAACAATTAATTGGAATTGCATTTGTAATGAAATGGTGGATAAAAAGTTATTTTAAACGGCAATGACCATTAATCAACATTACGTTTTAACGAAGGTTTTCTTCGACGAACCCTGGTATTTAATTATATCCTCATCTTTCAAATATCGAATTATGAATATGAGTATAGCGTACGAAAATCAAACATCGAGAATAATTTTGGAATCCAGTTTTTCATGGACTACGGTTAAGATTTTACGCTCGAAAGATTCGTCCAACTTAAATCGAAATTCATTCCAATGTGGGCCCGGTACTAGAAAGAAAGATAGTGTTGGAAGTCTATGCATGGATCAGTGAGGAACACCGGGTTTGAAGACGAAACGAGGAACTGGAAAGAGCGAACGAATTGCGCGAATTGGAGGGGAGATATTGAGAAGTCTTCCCACTTCACGATCGCTTATCTTAAGATATTGCGAGTCACAGAGCTCTTATATCGTGGCATTTAGTTTGCACCGTTCGTACAATGAACTTAAACATAAATTAAAGCACTTGATCTGGGGAAAATTATATGGATAAAATTAATAATAATGTTAATAATAATAATAAAGAAACTCCACATAATTTCAGCAACCGGTGTCATTTGCAAAACACTAAAAATGCAAGTTGCAAGATTGCCATTAACTAGCAAAATACTGCCAGAAATGCAGAAATCTGTTGTAATATAAACATGCCAACTGTTCAGACATTTTTAGATATCGTATCATTAGACAAGTGAACAATCTGTGGATTATATGCTCTTTGTGCCAATTGAGTCACATCTCTCGATTGTTGAGCCTCCATGAACAATTTCTTTAAATCCATTCAAATCCATTCATAGGTCCATTCAAAAATTTATGCCTTTGAGTAAAAAAAAAAGGTGGATGAAATGGTTGGACATAGTATGACTGGCTTAATTAATTACAGACTCGTTTCTTAATTATACTGGGATCCATGAGACTGCACTTCCCCGCCAGAACAATTTACAATAACTTGACATTACGTAATATCCACGCCATCGACCCAAATATAGAATCGATACGGTCGATCTGTGACATCACGACGTCACGCTATCGATCGATCGACCGACCGACCAACCAACCAATCGCGCGAGAAGAGCGAGTCTCCAAAAAGGCGAGCCACGACATGTGGGCACTCTCTCTGCAAAACTCGTCCGAGGAGTCAACATCAAATATGTTTTAGTACTCATCACTCGGCAAGCTAGCCGACGACTTCCCCTTCAGTTTGTACCAGGCGACAGCTGGGGGAATTATTTCAACCTGAAGATTATCTCGTGAGGGCATCAGCACGCCGTTGAATCGTCACGTGATAAGCAGTCAGCAATTCAACCTCAACTGCACACCAACCCCACGCCATCCAAGCTGAATCTGTGAAGGAACGGATCGTCTCTCCTCATCACAGTGTATCACCTGAACTTCGGTTTTGGTTTCTTTCATTACTTTCAACTTTCATATTTCATGTCATTAAATTGTTTGTTGGCAGTCCAGGGTTTAAACACACCTCATCTACCTTCCTCATGTTCTGTAATTTGCCTGCACATTTATGGTCCTTCGAACCCGAACCTCATCCTACGTGTACTAGGAATTTCTGTACACCAACTAACAGGGAAATTCGTTAGTCTTGACTAAATTTTACTTCGGACTTGGCATATAAGCCCGTCCCAACTATCAGTTTGAACAGAGAAAGTACAATTGTACATAATAATAATAATAATAATAAAGCTCGAAACATTATTTATATACTCATGCAAAAATTTGTCATTCTAGATACTACCAACATTGTAAGAAAGTTCTTGAGTGACACATAGACGGATGTGCTTAGCTCTGTAGCCCGTACTTTGTCTTATACCAGCAGCAATGCTGAGCGAACAAACAATAATAATAATAATTTTATTTAGAGGCCACGTTAAGTCGCACGTTTTCTCTTACACCAGCGGGACCCAAACAACAGACTACTCAAGGGTACGCCAAAACGAAAGTAATGGCCAACGGTATAAGCTGCATTTTTTATCTGACGATGCTCCGCAGCTATCGTGTCGTCTACTCGATACTAGCCATGCCTTTATTTTCACCCAGAAAGGAGAGTAAATAAATTTATTGTCCTCCATGTGGTCATACGCAGTTTGTACTGCTTTTTTGACAATAAATTTATTTATTTAACCAAAGACTAGACCACTATATCCTTATGTAACTTGACGCGCTGAATCCTAATCCGGAGCCAGATTTGCTCCATCACCCTCAATTTTCTTTAATATCACGAAAAACTACCTTTAAATAGAAAAAAATAGGAAAATCTTGCTTTGGGAGGGTTCAGCGTCATATATAACTATCCAAATCGACCAGAAATGATTCTACAATATGTATTTTGATGCCCCGAATCCAAATTCGGAACCAGAGAATTTCAGTCATATTATATTTAGCGCGATGAGGGCGTTGAAAGCAGTGAATATCGCTTCCAGGTAAGAAATTATGTTTCCTTTAATCCTTTTTACTTTTGTAACGAACTCTTTTATCTTCAAGCGGATTTATATGCAACGGATTTCTTTTTTTACTGTGTTTTTGTTTCGTTTTCCCCTTTAAGCATCAAACAGAAATCTGCCATCATATTAACATCCCAGCTTCCTTGGTATCGGCGCTCCATTTCCTCGATATCTTCGTGAAAACGGTCACCCTGTTCTTCGCTATAGTCTCGGAGGTTGTTCGGAAAATAGTCACGATGAGAGTTTAGAAAATGCAATTTCAAACTCATCTGACAACTCTGCTGTTTGAAGTTTTCGAACAGTCCTTAACTAAATCATTGTAATCCTCACTTTTCTAGTTTCCTAAGAAATTCTGAATGACTTTTTATGAAACTTTTCCTGGCAGCTTTTTCTGTATCATTCATTTTCGTAATTAGTTTTTCGTCTCTGAATGCGGCACGGATTGGAGGACCATCGAAAATACCTTCGTTTAGTTTAGCATCACTTATTTCATGAAACTCTCCTCCTAAATAATCAAAATAATCGTCATCCTTGTCCAAAGTTTTAACGGACTGTTCCATAAGACCAAGTTTGATATGGAGAGGGGAGAGCAGAATACTTGAAGGATCCACCAAGGGTTTACGGACGATGTTTTTCAAACCTGGATGGAAATCTGTTTTTCTTGGCCATTCTTTCTGTTCATAGTGTTTTGTTCTTCTGTTTCTACTATCCCACAGACACGGCGCCGGATTTTAAAAAAATGGGACCCTAGGTACTTAAACATAGAACCTTACTTTCGAAAAATAAGCTTTCACTATTCTCTTTAAATCTGGCTATGTAGGATATAAACAATGACAAACAGTTTTATAAATTATCCAATTAATATTTATTTATATTTTTTATTTATAGTTTTTTTATAATAGTTATTACAAAAAAATAAAAATATCAATACATACACAGTATAAAATGTCATTCAAAAATTTCGTTTTCAGCATTTTCTATTGCTAAACTCATTAATGATGTCCTCAAAGTTCAATTTATGGAGATTATCGGATTCAATTGAAAGTAATTCTAACATATCTAAACGTTCTTGACCCATTGTTGCTCTTTGTGCGACTTTCAATCGTTTCAACTGTGAAAATGATCTTTCTGCGGAACAGTTCGAATTTCGATTATTCAGAATAATTGTTTTGCTATAATTTTATACAAGTTTACACCTGCATTAAAATAAATATAAATAAATGCTTTTGTTATGTATAAAAAAAAAAATACATATTTTGTTATACATAACAAAAGAATGTCTAATGACCATGTCATATTAGGGACATTTTTTTTTGCTTTTCTTCACTTTCGTGAGGCTTCTTAATTTCGGGGGCCCCCTGAAATCGGGTGTTCTAGGCCAGTGCCTAGCTTATTGGGTAATCCAGCACTGCACAGACACAAGAAGCAAGGATGTTTTTTAAATCCTAATTGCTGTCCAAGAATCAAAGTCGAAATCTTGAGATTACCACAAATTTTCAATTTGTGTTTTTCATATGTCAATTTCTTCAATACTATTTGTAAATTCTCGTACGTTTGTTTCAACGTCGTTGAGTGGGCTATTGGAATCGGTGCAAACGTATTCCCGCTGTGAAGAAGAACGGCTTTGAGGCTCCGTTTTGAAGAGTCAATAAGTAGTCTCCACTCTTTATCTTTATAAATATCATATAACTGAAATTCTCTGGCTCCGAATTCGGATTCAGGACATCAAAACACACATCTTACAATCATTTTTAGTCGATTTGAACAGATATATCTGGTGCTGAACCCTCTGAAAGTAAGATTTTCCGTATTTTTTCTATTTAATGGTGCTTTTAAAAGATTTTTTTAAAAAAGGAGGGTGATGGAGTAATTCTAGCTCCGGATTCGAATTCAGCGCGTCAAAATACATAAGGAATCATAGGTCTAGTCTTTGGTTCAGACCACTTTTTATTTTTTGCGTGCCTGTGTTCTTATTATCCAAATCGGATGACATTTTGCTTAATTCACATCTTATTAGCGATCCCATCAGATCTTAATGTGTGTATCATCTTACGGTAAATCTTATCAAATGTCCATCAAACTTATGTCAAATTTGCTTCAAGTCAAGTTTGACTAATCCTATTCATCGTGTATGGGTGACATACTCAAGCTAGCGTCAAACTTTCTAGACACAATAATTGATGTCTGGACAAATAAGTTTGATCGTGCATGGGCGCCGTAAATGGAGAAGCACAAACATTTCAACTTCCAATATTTGACGGATACCTAATGAGTATCGTACTAAACTACATCTTATTTCTATCATAAGGCCCAACTACAAGGTATTTGGAGATTAACAATATGCTAAAAACGAAGGGTGTAGATTGGGGATACTATTTTAGTAAAATAGTTAATAAGGGGTACCGGACACGAGAAAGGTTGGAACAACTCTTATAGTCAACCACAAAGTCTAAATTACTTGATATCACAAATTAAAAGATGACTGTTAGGTAATGTTATCCGCGAGAGTTATATTTTTCATGTAATTCACCAATCACAGTATGTCATGCCGCTGCGATGCGTCTACACTGCTACTATAAAATTAAATTATCATGTAAATTAAAATAAAATAAACGACTACAACAATTAATGTCTAACTTTTATAATCTAACTTTTTACAAAATATACATATTATTTGTCCATGAAAGGTCGTAAGTTTTTCATTATTTATTTAATTAAAATAAACGACCTATTTTTATTGTCAATTAACATTTACATAATTTTTCTGTCCCAACTGCGGGCCATCATCAGGTAACAAATGGACAAATGGAGTCGGAAACGAGGCACGGAGTCCACAAAAAATTACAGAATGAAGAGTAAAAAATAAAAGAATATATCTTAAATAAACATAAATTAATATAATATAAATTCCTACCCCGCCCAAATACTACGCTCCTAAGTACCACTCAAAACGACTTGTTTCTATGGTATTCCTGATAGGAAGTTTTTACCAATTCTTGAGCGGTAACCAATCATACATAACTTTCCGGTTTATGAGCTCGGGTACTGGTAGTTCGCGTTCCACGTTGTCATTTCTCTTTTCATAAAACTGCAGTGGTCGGTCGGCAAGGCCGAGCGACTGCAGCGAACACGAGAGCATGTGTCTGGTTTTTCCATCGCGCGCAATAAAACCAACCAACCTCTCGCTCGGTTTCTTTTGAAGGATCTGACGTCATTACAGCAGCCTTGGAAAGAGCAGCACTCTGTGCAAGGCAATGTCACGTCGTGAATCACTGTTCTAGGCTAAACTCCATCCCACGCGTCAAAATGATTTCTGCTTCTGCTCCTGAAAAGACTTTATGAGAATACAAGAATAAATGCGCACAAGAAAAAGTGAAGTCATCTTTGAGCTATAAATGAGACGAGAATGAACAACTGGGTTTTGGAGTACTCATGTCTTCCTCTTCTCGTGTCGAGAAGGACATTCTTATTTCTAAACATAACAGTTAAACTTAAACCTCTTCCTTCGTTGCGGTCTTGTAACGATACAACGAGAACATATTACGGATTAGGTGAGCAGCCACCAATACGTTTGCTCTATATAGTCACAATATCGTTTTTACCAAGCATGTGGAAGGTTAACGGGTGGTGAAGTGGTTAACAGCCGTGATATCAAAGCAGGAGTCCCGAGTTCGAATCCCGACTCGTCGCCATTTTCATCTGACCGAAAGTTATCATATATCTTCTCCACGTGTAGGGTACACGGAAGAAATATGTACAAATTTTTACTACTTAAACTTTAGGTATGCAAGTTGATAACTACGTGATTTAGCAGTAGATACCATGTGAAGTAACGAGGTACTTTCTCTTATCACCTGCAGGGGCGGCGATTGGGAATCAAAAGTGGGGAGGGGGGAAAAATATAATGCCGACAAATACCGGTGAGCCGGGACTACAGGTGGCACTTGATATCACATACCATGATAAATATTAAAGAGAGATACGATGTATTTCGCTCATTTATAGATGGGATATAAGAGATTAAAGAAGCACTGAAAATGTAGTGGAGAACCTACGCGGGACTATTGAGTAGATTCAAAAACATCAGGTGGCAGAAAGAGAACACAGGATTTACGAGACGATAGTCATGCAATGTCTCTTATGACGTAAACATGATTACATAAGTCAGCAAATGAAAAATAAAGACACCAAAATTTTCAAAATTAGATTTAATACGGTAAGAATTTATACTTCACGGGAATTTACATTGAGGTAATACTGTTGTTACCCGTTTACCAACTTATCTGCTTTAATAATAGTGCTCAAATTTTGAGTGGTACTAAAAACATAACTTTCAAAGGAATTGCTTGTTTAAAATAAAAACCAAAAGTGATAATTAGCCGAAGTCAAATACGTGAGTTTACTCAAGGGCGTTTCGTACACTATTTCATTAAGCAATACGTAAGGAAAAATAAATAGTGTTATATAGCAACTAAATGTAGAAAATAAGCTTCTTATAGTCATTTATTTACTTACAGTTTTAAAACAAGGTTAAGTGTCTTTGCTTTAGCCTGGCGTACACTTCCACAGAATCAACCAAATTGAGGTCCATTTTATCAATGGCCAACATTGACAAGTGCGATAGACGTTCTTGAAGCATTGTATTCCACAAACAATTTTTCACTCTTTTCAAGACACTGATCGTTCTGTCGATGCAGTGGATACAGGGACTGTTAAAAATAATCTCAAAAGCTGGAAAAGGTTTAGAAATACATTCTGATTGTAAATGTTTTCAGACTTAAATTGTAGCACTAACTATGAAATAGATCTGTTTCGTCAGGATCTTTTCCGAGAGAACACATCAAGTTTCAATGTCAATACCAAATGCTTCACTCACAACTGAACAAGCTTCTTTGATAATGTTACTACAAACCTTATTGTTCTTCATTGAAGCAGTCAGTAATGTTTCTATATGGCACAGAAAATCAGATGACTTTCTTTTTCAAAACACGACTTGATGTTCTCAGAGAGGGTGTCTAGTAGAGGGTAGTAAAATGTTCTTGACCAAAAGTCTTGAGGTGAATCATTGGGGTGAACATCTCCTCCGCCATTTTTCTGCGTAACTTTCCGCTTGCGTGGAACAGTAGACCTCTCGAAACTGTGAGTTTCGCAAAAGGTAAGTGCTTCAGACCAAAGTTTCTTGAATTCACATTCATTTCTATAATCAGCTAAAGACCTTATTGTTCTATTGGAAAAATCAACTATTTCATGAACTGATACATCATGATTTTGTATGAATTTTGAAAGAACGTTCGTCTTTTCAAACACACGTTTCATAACATTTAATGCGAAAATGAACTCAAACTTACTGATACATATTATCAAACCGTGAGATTTATCACCAATTTTTGGGTCCGTAACTTCAATTTCTTCTAAAGTAAGTACTATGTCTACTAGGTGCACAAGCTATCGTACCAGCTGCTAAATATTGTGTCGTTCAGTGCTTTGAGAGACAAATCATTTTCTTCCGCGCTGGCTGCATTAGCTAAATGCTTCATATTTGTAAACACTGCATGTCGTTTGGGAGAAGCTTCAATGAAACAGTACAATTCTTGTGTCGTACTGAAAACATTGCGTACAGAAACAATGCTCTTAGAGGTATCTGCAAGTGCAAGATTCAGAGAATGCATGTAGCAATGTACATATATTATGTGGGGATTGCTTTCCTTCATTCTCGCTACCACTCCTTTGTAAATATCGCTCATGTTACCTGCTCCGTCGTAACATTGAGCAATTATATTTCGAGGACTGATGATGTTTCGAAAATAGAGAGAAGCAACTTGTACAAAATTTCACCATCAGTCAAATCTGTATTGAAAAACCCAAGAAATCGTTCTTCGATTTCCAGTTCCTCAGTGACACACCTTATTACAAGAGTTAACTGCTCATGATGTGAAACGTCTGGCGTTTCATCGACAATTATGGACAAATGCTTACTTTTCTTAGCACATTCAAGTATACTGTCTCGCGTTTGATTTGCCATAATTTCCAGCATTTCATTTTGAACATTGTGATGAACATAATTAATAAACTTTTCCTTATCTAAAAACGTTGTTTTCAATAGCACATTATCAGTTGATCTCAGCTTTAATAATTCCACATAATTACCTCTGTTAGCTGAACTCTCACTTTCTCTGTGTCCTCTTAGTGCTAAACCTTGTCTTGCCAGGAGAAGTCTGAAAAAGAATTTCCAAATTATCGCGATTTTTATTGATTTCTACGTGGTGTTGGGTAGATATCATTTTCCAGTATAAACAACTTTAAAATAACCATTAATCTGATATGACTATGCGGCAACTCATTTTTGTCGCATATCGCACGAAAACAAAATTTGAATTAGAGGGTAGATAAACTTTGAGACGACAATTTGTTGATACCTCTGTATAGATTAAAGGAAATACAATTATGTGACCCCAAAGCAAGACTAGTGTAAATGTTTTTTTAAATAATTCCATGTTTTAGAGGGTTCCAATGAAACGTTTCTTTCTTCTTACTTAAAGTGAGGGGGGCAACTGCCCCCCCACGCCCCCCCTAATCGCCGCCACTGATCACCTGCATTACGTAACTTTTTCTTGGTGTAATATCGGACCAGTCTGTTTCCAGTGAAGATGGTCGTCGTGGAAGGTAATAACTTTTGCGTTGCAGTCAGTTACAGTTTTGGACTGTTTTGGACCTGCAGATGAGTGGAGTTCTCGACTAGAGCAAAATATTACGAAAACTGAAACCACCTGTCCGAACTAGCGATTGATCTACGTCGCTATTATTCCAAGGAGGTAACTTCATAAAACTACGCCTTTCACAGAATAACAAATGCAAATACACTCTTCAAAGAAGAATACGCACTCGTACGTAACAAACGAATAGTTAAAAGACATCCTGAAAGTGGGAAAACATACGGCTACCTCGGTGCGAAACGTCGAATATGGACGAAATGTGTCTGTAATTAGCAAAAAAATTCGTTGAAATTGAAAAAAAAGTTATTCGTTTCCTACAACAGTTTGTAATCCGTAAATTGTTAATTATTAATTTGATGCATTTTATTTAAAGGTAATATTTATTAAATTTGTGTTGTAAAATCATAATTTTAAAACAAATATTCTCCCTGGTTAGCCCCCTCCTTGATTACGGTCTAGATCCGCCACAGCTAAAAGATACAACACAAGAGACACTTCACCTCTCACATTAACCAGCACCAATATCCTTTGAACCCAACTGATAAGTACAAAATACTAGTAACGAAACAAGTAGAATTTGTGGTTACAATTAGAAACACTTGACAAAATTTACAGAAATCCAAACATCATCATCCAAAACCTACATAGCCTTTAACATTCCTCATCCCTGTTTCGTGTGACATAGTCGTACATAACTCCACAACAAGAGAATTTCCAGCAATAGAATTCAACAATAGAACTCCTGTTAGAGTACTAATACATGGCATTCAACATTCCCCGGCGCATTAATGGGCTTCTCCTGTTCAGTGCAAGTATGCTCAGTTCGTTCATTGTTTTGAATTACAATTACTCATAATTATTATATTTTTATTTGTTTCCTTTATGAGTTATGAGTTCCTTCTGATAGTTATGAGTTTTCACTTAGTATAAAATTCAATTTCAAAATCATTTCATTTACTTCTTAATTTTCATTTATTTTTCTATTTTTATCACTTAAATGTATTTTAATTGCTTGCGTTTTCCTGTTCAGCCATGGCGATGATTGCTCAGCGATCGAAAAAGCTTTTTGTTGATCAATAAACATATGACGGAGTTAAGCAATCTCACATATTCTATCAAATACTCAACGAATGACTGAAAAGTAAGCTTCACTCATAGCTTTACATTATGATACAGAAGTTGAGATGATAAGATACTTTCATATGTTAGAAAATCATTTAATAAAGGGATTTCGATGTTACTTTAAGGTAATTAGAAGTTCGTACGTTTTGTGGAGTAATCGGCAAAGAAATTAAAATTAACGGAAGAGTCTATTTTGAGGATTTCATAATTTGTTTTAGAATCTAACTTTCGTTGAACATTTGAAGGTCAATGACTGTATTCAAATGTACGTGTGTCTCCCACAGACGGTGTACAGCTAAACAGTTTTCATTAAGAGACATGTCTCACTTCTCTTATAGAAAATGCGTATATAAGGAACCAACAGAAATAAATGCTTAAAGTATTGTGTGTGTCAGAGTGACTAGGCTTAAGTACCCCCGCCAAAATGTTTAAAATGATAGTTTGAACCATTCTCTATCCAGTGGCAATGAGTTTTCATACCCTTACGGCTCAAAATTTTGAATTATTTGACTTTAAATTACTATGGGCTTATATGAATTAACTTTCGCGGGCTGAAGTATTTTTATATCCTGGCAAAAGTATCGGTTTGACATAGCGAAAAAAAAGTAATAAAACATAGCAAGTGGAAATAGGAACGCAATGATGTTAAGATTTTCATACCGTACGGGGCATAATTCACCAGAAACTGTGGAAAACACTGTTCTAACACAAATGGCAGCCGCATCACACTGCCTGAAGACAATGCGACTCTTGTCAAAGATGGAGTCAAACGACAGTCTAAATTTATTATCAAGTTTTAAAATCACAAAATAATTGTTCTCACCCAATATAAAAAATCAGTAGAATGAATTATTAATTAATAAGAATTACTTTGGTGAATATTTCCAAGTTTCGTGAATAGTTGGCAACTTGACTTCAGCCAACGCGGAAATTATACCTTAAACTCTCTCGATGACTCATTTTAGCGAAGACAGATCAGATTGACAGCTCGAATTCATTCGAATATATATGACACAGCTCGCAACGCCTAAAGGATTCCGATAGAAATATTTTAAATTGCTAATACGGAGGAAATGACTGATGACATTATATTTGCATGGACGATGAAGACAAGATAGTCGAAGAATAAATGAATCTCAATAGTGTGTGTCGGTGATTTCTTTATTGTTAGTCTCATCCATAGAGTTACTATGAATGTGAAAGCAGTTTATGACGAATGGTAACGCTACCCATTTATAAGAAACAAAAAATAAATCCATGATGTATCTAATGGTCGGAAACCTTAAATACTGTAACATTCAAACAAAAACTTGTCAGTATCAAAACCATTAATCCTATTCATCATTTACTTTTATTTGTATTATGCTTCGTTTTAATTAGCAATTGTCAGTAAACAAGCAAAGTGAAGCTAGAGTTTTTCTTTCAAACATTAAAAATTATTTTGTTATAAAAATTGTACTTGATACTTAGAATAGAAAGTAGGATGGTAGCATTAATGAGGTTACATGAGTATTTCATGAACAACTTAAGGAAATAATCAAATTTCGCTGAAAGCGACGAGTGACCCGAGGATCGCAGCAAATCCACGCAAATCGGGCAGAATTGGAAGGGCGATCAGTCGAAGCGAGACGTCCAGTGTTGCTTGGATATCAGTAACATCGCCATCGCTTCCTGCACCTCAGAGCCGACCAACGAACAGCGGATTACACACGTTTGAAGAGATGGTAAAAGTCGCGTGCTGCAGACTGAAAGTAAAGGTTTCTCTGAGACAATCATTGAGAATAAATATTAAAATTTTATAATTGAATGTAAAATGGATGAAGTCGAACTTAATATGTACGGGGTCGAACGCTCTGTGCACCCAAGTATCAATTGCCCAAAAAATTAAATCTTTCAGCATTAATTTTCTTTAAGTAAAAATTTCAATGTTGTAATGATGATAGCCGGTTTAGGGAATAAAATAAAACAGAACCAGTTGGTACTATCAAGAAGTATAATTTTCATTTCTCAGTTTCATTTTTCAAGCATCATTTCAATTTAAGTTTAATCATTTAAAAATTATAAAATGTAAATTAATGTTTTGTACCTAGAATTAATAAGTGTTAGTTAAAATTTTGGTTAAAACACTTTAAAAACTTGAAGTCAAAAACAAAATTGGCTCAGTCGTACGGAACCGTGAGGTGCGACGCATTCAGTCCCAAGAACAAAGACCACGAGCAGCAAAAGAGCCCACAGCCCACAAAGTAAATATTGACCATGTCAGAGAGGGATGTAGACAAGGAGCGTCCAAACACGTAATTGAATCCATAATGTGGAGAATGGCGACTGAAAGCTCGAGAGGAGTAGGGCGTAGTGATAGTCCACAAGAGGCGCCTCAAGAAATAACGCGAACATTCAAAAGATCGTTTACACACATTTTCAGGGATTCCACGTTCCGACAGTCTGTCTAGCCCTGAATCCTATCAAGCACATTGCCATTGCAAGACCCTCCGCCAAGGAGCTATTTGTGTAGAAATGTGTCCATGTACAAATATGACTACTCCCAATCGGGTGATACCTTTTTGGGAAGGGAGGCGAGATGTTTAAGCGCGGGAACTAATTGTGCGCGGGAATCAGAATTAAAATTAAGTTCAACAGAAAGTGACAGTATATAATTCAGATATATGATGTATTGTTGAATACGTGAATAAGAAAACTATCACAACAAAATTGTAGTACATTGTGAATCTTAATACAAACAAGAAAGACTTAACACAAAACAGGATTCATATTTTTACGGCTACTTTTCACACAAGAAATTTATTTTTAGAAGAAAATATTCTTCAATTCTCTTGGCAGTTCCTGTATAAATTAATTCAGCGCACATGTTTTATGTCGAGTGTCAGAAAAAATATTTTTTATCTTCATAACTTCATTTGTGCGTCTGAATACGAAATCCAGAAGTGTGGTAAACCGCCGCAAGCAGCGCTGAACATTCCCACTCCCCCTCCGTTCACTGGCGGCACAGTTCGCTCGAGGGCTCGGACGTCTGCTGGCCACTGCAACGCCCCTTGCAACGTCCGTGCACTTTCCCCCCGCCGCTCCTCCTCGGCGCGGGGCATTCACGTGAAAAGCCCCTTCGCGTAATTGCGCGCCGTTTTCCGTCCGCAAGGGACGGGTTCCTCCCGCCCATGACTCCCTTCGCCGCGCCGCGCTGTCCCTTCCAGCGTCTCGTTTAAACGCAACCAGTTTACGTAAAGTAATTTTTTCTCTAAAGGAACAATTAGCTCCAAGTCTCATTAGGACTGTCAGAATATGGAGTATTCGAGCGAGCGGGTCGGGCTTGAGTGACCTGTGAACAGTAGAAGGAGCCAGGAAAGTCGGAGGGAAATGCACCGATGCAGATTTTATGCGCAAAGAAAGAGTGAGATACTGAAATGAGTGCAATTAAATAATTAATTATGGTTCCATACAAGAATGGTCAGTGTTCACGAAGCGACTATACTGCTTAGTACAAAATGATCCGGAAACAGAAGATGCATTTCCACCGAACCATTAATTTCTTATTACCATTTCGATTTTCGATATTGAATTCATCTTTAACCCCTACTCCCTCTCTTTAAAGCGCTTCAATTAACCATCTTTATATTTGAGAACCCTTGCAGAATTTTGCTAGTATTTTGGAATTACGACTAACGAATAACTAATGGAGCACACAGTCAACTTTATTTTCCCACATTCGTTCGAAGAGAGGAAAATATCGCTCTGTAGAAATCACAAACCCTGGCAGGACCAGAACCTAAACCGAGATCCCAAAGTCGCTTATACCAATTCTTAACTCGTATGTTTCAAGTACCGGAACAATTTTCCCTAACATTCCTCAACCCAAGTAAGAAACCATCGGAAAAAAGGAGACAAAAAAAGATGCAGTAATTTCCGTCCTCTGAATTGTTCCATAATTAAAATTTTAAACTTAAATAAAAAATAATACTATAATTTTGTATGAAAATTGAGTCAGTCCTAAATTTATAACAATAAAAGTGTAAAATGTAGGGGTATGAGAGGTATCGTTACAGGTGAGTTATGAAGGACGGTGGGGGGGGGGAGACAAAAGGGTAATTGTTATGTTACGTAACTTATGGACGGAACCTTACACCAAAAGGATGGTAAAAATAGGATGAAAGTTATAGAAAAACACAATACATTTAATTAATTTCAATTATAATGCATTATTAAATATCCGTTTTAATTGTTTGCGGGCATGGATTATTTCCTCGACGAAGTTTGATGGCTTATTAGCCTTAGAGGAAATCCAGCGATAAAACTCTCACCCGTAAACAATAAAAATGGAAAAAAACTTGATCAAAACCTTTTATCTTTCTTATATTTACGCCTTGCCGGAAATAGACAAAAAATATTTAAGTACCAATTTTTAATTTTATCCGCTGATGATAGTTATCTGTCGCAGTTTTGCACTCCTTCCCAGCATGAGCAGCCTAGCGCCGGCATTAGTGACCATGCACGACGGCAATGGCCGCGGCGCGGCTATTGCAACAAACGTTACCAAAGCGGCGTGGGCGGCGTCAGCGGAGATTGCGCCTGGGCTGTCGACCAACAGTAACGGCGCGCCGGTCGTTCACCTCGCGCTCGCATCTGCTCACGTTGCCGCCGCGCCGCCTCTCTCTTCGCGGCTTAATGTCACGCGCGCGTCGCGAAAAGTCGATGAAGATGCGTTCGCGTCTTTGTCAGCATCACGTGATGTGTAGTCACGTGTACCACGTGCATCGAACACGAGTAGCGACCGAGCAAAAACTTCGGAAACACCTGCTCAAACGCTTGTTCGGCTTTCGCGGGAGACGAGAAAGACTTCAGTTATCCAATAATACCTCAGTATTTGTCAGAAAATCCAAAGACCGAAGCAATTGTTCCCATGTAAAACAATGTAAGTACAATCAGTGGCGGATCTGGNCTAAGGGGAATATAGCTCCCCCGCCATTGGACCTGAACTCTCAACAGATAAGACATACTTTGCCTCTTTAAACAATTAATACTTTTGGGTTTTTTTATATTGTTAGTTGTTTATTATCTATTTGATGAATTAATGTATTTTATTTAAAAGATAATATTTGTAACATTTGTGTAGTAAAGCCATGATTTTTACTCAGAAATGCTCCAAAGATCCTTCCCCGGTTAGTCCCCCAACTTGACTACGGTCTAGAGCCGCCACTGAGAACCATGAATTCGCTCTGGACCCTCCAAAATGAGAACCAAAAATATATTAATAAAAATGTCATAAAACTTGTAAAAAGAATAAATAAACATTTAACAATTCCCCTCCATAACAACCTTAGGTATCAAGGAACTATATGGAGTCACTTCCCCTCTTGGTCGTTCGGCATTAGGACCAGTTCCAGAAGACCAATGTCGTACATGAAAACTATCCACTCAGGTCAGTCATCTTTAAGACTTGCCTAAAATGGGGAAAGTTATCACGACAAATACTGTTTTCGCAATGTCAGCAGTGAGGGTACGCGGACGTGGCGAAGATATCAGAGAAAGAATTATTGCGAAAAAAATGAAGATAAACGTCACAGACGATAGCCGGAGTCAACGAAAACTGGGGTATTACTGAATATCATATCGGAGAAGAAATTGTTCCGCAAAAAGTTTAAGCCAGTGAGAGAACTGGGCTAACATATTCGTCTGTGCAATAAAGTGACAGTGATGAATGCCACAACGGTGATATGTAGTGCAATTTCAGAATCACGACTGGATCCAAAGGACAATGTACCACTATAATTGAGACTCCCCCATTTCATATCTTGTGAAAAAAAGATTCATTCGTAAAGTAATTTATTCCAATAAAAGCGTGAATTTCTTATCAGTACAACATAAAATAGTTCTTTAATACATTTATTTAGATGAGTGAACAATACAAATCTCATTTTATTTTCCATGATCGCATTCCCACACAGAAATCCTAGTTGGAAATCTAATTTTACAATATTGTACTAAAAAATTGAACCAAAAATTGATTTTCAGTAAAATAACGTATTTTTTTGTTTACCACTTTCCACGGTACATGGGGTCTCTTTGGCGACGTATACTGTAGGTTTTGGTGAGATTTTATGACTTCAACTCGCTGACGCAGACTTACTAAATGAGGATGACTATCATGGGAGTGATACGATGATAGCGTGAATGTAAAATGAAATCTCGCTGTAACACGCTCACACCTTAAAAGGGTATCGAACTTACAACAATGTATTTACTTTTCACGTTACTAGGTCGGTTTTGAATTAAAAGCTATTCTACATCCCGGAGGCGTAGCCAAATATGGAGGTAGTAACATTTGCATTGCCTTACCTTCATAAAACACATAAATTTGTTATATTTTATTCGTTTTAGTACACGGGTAAAATAAAAGCATGTTTTTCAAAACTTGTTTTCACTTATTATTTCATTTTATGCTTTTATAATTAGGATTTGTTAATTCATTTGTCGTAATAATTGATCTTGCTTGTTCATATGTTTGTAATACTAAAAAATACATTTTAAACACAACCCTTTATTAATATAAATAAATAGCAAAATATCTTTTGAGAAGAAATCGTAATAAGATAAGAAGTTCCATCGCCGTTATTATAAAAAGGCGTGGGTTATGCAATTCGTTACTATTTAGTAAATAGGTTACTTATTTGTCTGAAGAGACCGATTACATTTCGGGGGATGCTTCCCGGAAATAATCCGCCGCCAATTATCTTAAAATAAAATCATAATTAAAAAACTGAAAAAAGGTTTTATTTGAATTACACATATATTGAGTTAGATATCTATATTTATTGACTTGTTATATTGCATTAAAAGCTTTTACAAACTCTTGGCACTTAACGCCTAAATTACTTCATTAAAATGATTTCGAAATAACTCCCCTAAAAATCAGCATTCTACTCATCTTAGGATCATTTAACCAATCATCTTTATAAACAAAAACTAGCTTAGTCATACACATGGAAACTTGGGTCTAATCAAACTCAAGTAAAATATCTTTATACCTCATATAATGGAATTGCATATATACTTGGTATTGACATAATTGAATTATTAATTAATGAATTTATTAAATATACTTTCTGTAGACCGTTGAAATAGTGAAAACTTACGAGGTTTTATGAAACAACAATAACCCGACGGGTATGACAACATTGGTGGAATAAAACAATGATAAATAGAGTAAAATTTCACTAGATCGAGAGATTATCATTTTTAGTTTGAATGAAGTCACAGCCTCTAAAACAACGAGAAAGTTGACTAATGAAACTAAAACAGCAAATATAAATACTATAAGTATAAATCTCAGGCGATATTTTGTACTTGAAAGGCTTCAGCCGAAACTACCAATTATCGGTCACATGATAGCATATAATTTTGTTTGACACACTAGTACATTACATCTGTCAACTCCGAACCAATTAGAGGGGTAATTTCCGGCGATTTCCAGACAACTTTCATCGACGCCAAATGCATTCCTGAGCTTAGACTCAGATAAATGTTCAGACGTTGGGTGAATAGATTTACACAATTATAATCTCCAATTTTGGTGATTGAAGATTAGAAAAACAAATTAAATAATTGAATTCATAGTTTTATTTTAAAATACGATTTTATAAATAAATTTAAAATTACGGAGAAGAATTCCAACCCACTAAGCTTACAGAAAAAACTTAAGAAGAAGAAAACTATTCAAAGGATGAGTGGATGGAAAGAAACGAAATATTATTTATACCCTCAAATTGTAAAATTAGTGATAATTAACCAGTCCAAGGAGATAAATTTATGAACTCCATAAAAATATTTAACTGCAATCTGTAATTCCTATGTCTTTAAAATTACTGTGTCCGAAGCATTACCTCTATCTGAATTTAATTAACAGCAGACTTTAAACCAGCATTCAAGACGGAACAAATAAATGAAAATTGAATTTAGTTATTTACCCTCAATCCAGTTCCTATTTTTCTCCGTATGTTAAAAACAGTAATTTGTTTGAAGTTTTCAAAAAGGACTAAAGAAATTTCTTTCAATAGTGGTACATTTGAAAAGTGTGCATTAAAATTAAGTCCAATTAGGAATCTATAAAATGAAATCATTGATGATTTTGTTGTATTTGTAAATGGGAAATGTAGCGTGCTATTGAAGCTTATCTGCATGGAGCGAAAGGAGTTAGGAGTTGGTGGTAGGCTATTGTTGGTAGGTGGGCCGCTTATCTGGGTTTACCAACAACTTGGCCCACGTGGAGGGGTTAGTAGAAATAGTTAGAGTTATTGATACTAGGAGGAGCTGGATAGAGGAAGAAAGGTTTGCTTTCCAGTAACAGCTTGGGACAATAATGTGTAAAGCTACCAGTTTTCTAGCCCCATCGGGATTCGAACCCGGGATGACTTCGTGATGAGCGACAACACTACCACCAGAGCCACGGGCTCATTGATGATTTGTGTAGCCACATTTTTATAACACCAATTCTTTTAAAATGTATTTATCTGGTTTAATTTGTTTTTCATAAAGAATCTTTCATAGAAATGTGGATCAAAATATTATACGGATTAAAAATTACTTTGTTAGTTCGTAGGAGCAATATATTAGCGTTGTTTTGTTTTCTCATTATACAAAAAAGATTTAATTTAAATTATGTTATTTTCGAAATTTTAATTGGAGAAAATTAATTGTATTGTTTCATGTTCATTATTCTTTGTATTATGTATAATGTATTTGTAGAACGTTCTTCTCAAGAGAATATTCCATACAATATGCGCTGGACTTCCCTTAAGCCACTCAAAGTAGAAAAAAGTTGAAAAAATATTACTTATCCATATAAACTATCAAATTAACATTGGGAGTCTTCTACTCTTTATGAAGTATATAAAATTCCATTAACTCCCAATTTGAACTTGTCTAAATTTTTGCTGTTGCAAAAATGCACCGTTGACCTCTAGCAATATACTTATAACAAACTTTACTTAAAATAGTATGTTCTGAAATATTTTGCATGCGATTAACAATTTTGTTTTTCATGCTGGTATATTGAGTAATCTTTTTTCTTCTCATGATCCGAGATCTATAGCTCTTTTCACCAGATATTCGTCTCTACTATCCGTCAATACACGGAAAGGATTTGAAAATACAAGAAACTTCGTATGAAATTTCTCAAAGCAGATTGCATGAAACGGAATTTAGACGAGGAGGAATTTAGAATTGGTGGAGTTAGTAGAATTTTCTATAAAATATGACGCGATTACCATGAAGAATCCCATGAGGAACGTCGTAAGGAGGCTTCGCACGGGATCCGCACATTTCAACTCACGCATGATTCAACTTCGCTACCTACGCGGCGGAGGGTCAAGCTGTGGTGATGTGGGTGGTAGTCCCAGGGTTGGCCAAGGAAACGGCAACGTTTTCCTTGTCCTTAAGGGATTAGGTCTATGCCGGTTTACCTGTGCCCGTCGCGTGAATCCCAGTCAATGGGGATGGTGGCAGCAATTTCTCCGAGTTGGCTTAGCCACAAAAAAATTTATTCACAAAAATTTGGTTGTTTTAGAATAATTGCAATATGCGCCAAAAACAATGAAAAATGATATCAAACACAACCTTACTGGAATCAAATGCACATTTTACCTCTAGTCCAGTAATTAGGTGTCAAGCAAGTCAAGGGAAAAAAAAGAAGTTTTTTCTATATCAATTTTTTGTTAATTTTTCGTCTTATCTTGAAAACAATGCATTTTTATAACGCAACATTCTTGTACCGAAATAATGTATAATTCATATAATTTCCAACAAATTATGTATCTATCATTTTGTCGCCAGACGAAAGCAAGTGACTCAAGAGCGCTATGAAATTAATAAAAATTTTAGAATGGATACAACATTTATTTCTGTCAATTGTTGAAATTGAAGCCTGCAGTATTGTTATTCCCCTCACTTCTTATTTCCTGGTAATTTTTTAAAATAAAAATTGTAGAACTGCTGCTAAAATAATATTTTGTAACATGTATTTTGCATCAGTTGACGACAGTGTCGAAAATGAATGAGCCAGTGCTCATGATGTTTGGACCTCAAAATGGTGACAATGTTATTTACTCGTAACAATTCTGTTTATTTCAACATGAATGAATTTATAATAATATTAGAGAAACAGCTTACATAAGTTATACAAAATAGTTGACAACAATAAAATATGAAACATTTTAGGATATAATTTCTTTTAAAAAACCTACAGTGACTGGATTTTAAAAATGAAATATACTATTCAGAAACTTGCTTGAGAAGTTTAGAATTCAAAGCTTCCAAACATCAGTGGCGTAGAAATGTTCCAATGACATTGACGTTGACGAGCCCTAAAGCCCCACAAAAAATGTTCTGTGCAATTTCCTTTGTTCTTATATTTCTTAATTTTAAGTGTTACCTCAGAAAACATGTGGAAAATTGCGTTTATGTAGTCAACAGTCCCTTGTAGTTAAAAGTCGCTTATACCTTACTAACAACAGAAATCCAACCATAAAGTTGCAATTGAGGAGAAAACACCCTAATTATGAAGATAACAGAAAACTTCCGTGATAGAAAAAAATATTTTAAAGATAAATCGCAGTTAAATCTGATCTTTATTAGGGGCTACTCGCTTACTTTTTGACGTTCAGACTAACGACCAAACCTGCTTCTTCAAATATGTCTTATTACTTTTTTCCAGTCATAAAATGCACTTTTCACGATTTAGAAGAAATAAAATATTGTGACAAAAATAAAACCGAAGTGAAAAAGTACTCCAAAGCCAAATTAATTGGTTATAAAGTTCAGAATTAGTTCTAAATTTTGGTTCAGAAGTGCCGAGCACTAATGCGCTATCGAGAACTGATGCATGTCCTCTACTACGATAATCAAAATATATTATTTTCCTTTCAATCAAAACTATTTTATGAAAGAATGAAGAAAATTACAAGTGGAATTCTACACACCACTTTTTAGGAGTCAGGGAGTCCCAAAACGGATATTTCCGTCAAAATTTCGCGAACGAATGTTTTTCACGATTACAATACTTTCAATATACTACTTAAATAAGTAAAAACAAAAGCTCAAAACTCAGTTATGTCATAAATACGTCGTGTTTGGGTTCATTTTTATTGGAATTATGTATGAAATTCAAAAATTGTAAGATAATAGGAATAAAAATTTTCAATCAATAGCACTTAAAATATCTCTCCCGTAAGTGACTCACGAAATCCATTCAGCAGGTTGGTTGGTTAGCACGAGGGTGGGCGGGGGCACAGCAAACCATTAGGGTAGGTCAAGTGTCAAGTTTAATGGCACCCAAAATTTATAATCCCTAGCCCGACTTTATAACAATCACGAAGAGTCGAGTTTAAGAACTCCGACATGAATCATTAATTTACGCTATTGGCGGAATTATAAATATCTGACTTACCCATATAACTGGTATCCAGCATTAATGTTCGTGGATTATACACAGTGGTTGCTCGCAAGTATGACACTCTTGGACCGCACCTACTAACCACTAAAAGAAATGCAACAAATACTGTTAAGATTAATTTAAATGGACTCAGTGAATAACAGCTGATACAGAATGAACAGTTTGCCTCCCTAGAACAATATTTTTTCTATCATTCCTTCGAATACAGAATTTCTCACTTTCCTGAGGAGTCAATTCTATATTATAATATTTCCATGTAAATTAATTTACCCCATTTTGTTTATGTGGTTTTAGGTGTTGATACACTTTTATGAGAGAGTTCCTTTTTAATCTTTCTTTTTTATTTTTGAAACATTTGTCCAAATCTGTAGTATTTTTGCGCAGAAAAGGGAATGGATTTGAAGATCTTATTTTCTTAAAGTGGTGAAAATCATAATATAAATCTAATATTTGTAAATATATTTATTTTCGTAGAATAACTGTTTCTACGGCGAAGGAAATATAAATATGGTGTTGCACGTCTAGTGAAATAACTCTTATATTTCTTTAGAAGGGTCACACGTTGACGGCGACGGTAGTCTGTAAATTTTTTTCTTGTCCAACCCTGCGGACAACCACCCACATCACCACAGCTTGACCCTCCGCCGCGCAGGTAGATAAGTTGAATCGTGCGTGAGTTGAAATGTGGGCATATAAAACTTAAAAGTTGATCTACGAAATCTTCAGATGTTTTCTGCTCATCACAGTACGCAGAAGTCTACCTTTCGGAGAAGATAACTCATGGCACCAATGTTTCTAAAACAACAGCAAAAATTTGTGGAACATAAAGTAATTTTTATATATTTTTATGACATAATATATCAAAACATCAAATAAACAAATTAACTCAAAAAACAACAACTTAGAATTATTAAGATAACAAATGAAATACGGTTTCCAGAAGTTACGAATAAATGAAGTGTCAATGATTCTATTTTTTTCCGACCAACAGTACGTAAGAAAATAAAAATTAGCTACGTAATTTTTGAAATGTTGAAAAATGCTCTAATGTACATTAAAAACGCGAGGGAAAACACAGTACAAAAGTTGGTATTCAGTTTTCACAACATTAATCGAAAAAGTTAAACTGTCGAATAGAACGTTCAACTAACACGTTAACAAGATAAACTTACATTTAGAAGCTCCGCGACACAACAAACTCATACTTCCAAGCGCAGATGAAACCTTAACGCTGCGCGCTCAGGGACTGATAAGCTAAATAAACGGTCGCCTTCTATTCGCCCTCAGACTCGAGTTCCTCGGCCAAAATACGCAATGAGACAGCTGTTTCGTTGTGTATATCACTACATTTGGATACATCATTCCTTGGAGTTCTTAATATGCAAAATTTATCATTTCTTTATCGAAAAATGATGAATGAATTGTAATTTTGAAAACTACCCCTGATTTGAGAGCTCATAGCATGAGAACCAATGCACCTACCTCAAAAATGGTTTCTACCTTTTTTTGTTGAAAATTTAATGAGAAATATTTTTCTAAAAAACCTGACCGTTTTGGGACAAAACGGCGAAAACCCTGAACGTGGACCTTACGGGTGGCTTTTGGGAGTGCGCCGAAAAAATTGGGGGAGAGTTAATAATCGTAAACAATACTACATTCTACACCTAATTACAAAGTTTCAAAACTTTCCAAATTTTCCCCAAAGGGCATGTTTATTGTCTAATTTCAGAGTACCATTTTTCGCGGGACGGTCCCTGTAATTCCGGAGCTCCATCCTCCGCGAACCCCACGGGCAAATGAAATGTACGATGGAAGTATTGCTTCAGTAGTTGGTGGAAAATATCAAAACGCAAGAAGAAGTATACACAACAGATGAGATAAGAAAAATTAGCGAGAAAAGTGAAGATCGACAATAATTCTCACCATGTTAATCAAGGGCGACTCAAAAGAAACCAAGTTAGAAGTGCTAAAGAAAAAAGGTTATCACTGAAGACCAAGGTGTTGACAACATGGTTTCAGTATCTTCAAGATATTTTAAACAACCTTTCAGGACAAGGGCAAGAGGCGCTGAAACTGGAGAGGGTCATAGAGGAAGTCGTTGTGGAAGCCCCACCTGTGACCTGTGGTGAAGAGTGCACAAGCTGCCAGGAAGAACAATAAGATCGCAAGTGGGGATGAAATTCCAACCATACTGCTGAAAGCGGAAGGGAAATGGGTAGTACAAAATGCTGCAAATTGAAATGCGCGGACAAAACACTTCGCCACGGAGTACAGTAACCATTATGGATGTAAAGAACGTCAATTAAATGCGATCATTCAGTAATGATGTTATCAGTCCACAAACACACCATACTCTTATCGACAAAAAAATTAGCAAAAGAAGATAAATCCATCGAGAACAATTTGTAAATGTAATAAAATCTCGATGTAATATTAAATGTATGTAATTAATATTAAATGTATGTAATATTAAGTAAATGTAATATTAAATGTGCTTATTTTACATGTAGGTTAAATATCTTCACGTACACTTCTTAGCTTTGCGTGTATCGGTCCCTAACCAAACGCCTTCAATCTTTTTTTAGAAAAGTTGTATCTATTTGGTAAGAAGCGATTCTAAGGGTCATATTTATTCATAATTCGAATATGACATTTAATAAAAATAATTTGGTTATATATTTCGAATTAATCCCAGTCGCATTGTAACATAAGAATGTTACCAATTTTATGTTTAATTCTTCCATATTCATTTGACGATTTGACTATTTTAAACATTATCCGTGTCGAAATGCATTCTATTTATTTATTGTGTTTTATTCCTCGCGGACCGCTGGTTGAAGATATGGTCACTTCAGGGAAACTATGGATACGCAATAAGAGCTAAGTTGTAGTAGATGTGGAAAACAAAGGGGAATGTTCAAAACCTGACTGAAAGAAAGGAAAATAGAGTAAAAACAGATTTTCAATAGCTCAAAAGTTTTTCCGATACTTTCGTTCAAAGACCTCATTACAACCAACTATTCTGCTTAAAGCAAGTTATGAAAAAATAAAAGTGACACATTTCGTTGTAGAGTGAGAGTGAATGAGCTGTAGAGCCTGTAGAGCTTGCTGTTGCTTGTAGAGAACGTTAAAAAATTTTCCCGGCCCGGGTCGTTAAAAACGCCGCATGAGATATCAGTGAATACACACAGCGTTACCGATAGAAAGAAAATTCGATGTGTAATTGTACCATAATAAAGTTATGTATAATTTTCTGTTTCAGTTCATTAAATCTCAGATAAAAAAGGGTACCATGTCAAAAACAAAAATATACAACAAAATATATTGGAAATCCATTTCTAAAATTTTAATTATATTCTTTAACCAAAACATTCTGGTTGCTGGCTACTTACAATTGCAAAAATCTCATGGCTTATCGATACGCGCGAATTATATATTTATATTAAATATCTGAAATTCCTGATCTGATGAAAAAATAAGTCAGAGAAAATTCTCCTCCTACTAGGTATTTACCATTTCCCTCTGATGTTCTGGTGCACTGTGAAAACCTACGTCCGACTTCGCCAACCTCAAAAGGGTGTACAATTTATCGCTTTGCACTACTGATTGATGTAAAGGCGATTGGTGTTTTTTACGATGGAATAATTCTCGCAGGGAATTAATTTGTTGACTGTTTCGCCTTGATAAGTCTAACAGGCCTCTTCCTCCCATTTTTCGAGGCAAAGACAATCTTTCAATGGAGGATTTGGGGAGGTGCATTCTATTTTGTGTCATTAATAACCTGGTCTTTCTTTGAATATCCTCTACATCTGTGTTCGACCACGATATGATTCCAAAGGANTTTTGTGTCATTAATAACCTGGTCTTTCTTTGAATATCCTCTACATCTGTGTTCGACCACGATATGATTCCAAAGGAATATATCAGTATAGGCTAAGGTGTTAATAGTTTTAATCATGTTCTTGGATCTTAATTCACATTGTACTATCTTCTTAATCCTCTTGAGATTCTCCTCCAGCAGATGATGTTATATTGTAGAGCGCTTTATCATCCTTCCTTGGAAAAACCCTAGATATTTGTAGATTTCATTTTCATTTAACGATTTCAATTTTCACATTCATTTATTATTATTATTATTATTATTATTATTATTATTATTTAGTTCTTTCAACTTGTGTTGGTTTTTCTCTCAGCAGTGGATTATTAAATCAAGTTCTGCTGGGAGGAAGAATCTATTTCAGGTCCAAGAACTTTCTGGTAATGTGGGCTGAGGACAGAAGGACGCTGTGTTGCAATCTACTTATTATATTGGTGTTGATTTTGAGTTTTTTAATGGAGTCGACCAGGGATTGGGGTACTAGTCCTAGGGTAGATAAAATGATAGGCACTATGATCACTTCTTGAACATTCCAGACTTGTTTTACTTCAAAGGCTAGTTGTTGGTGTTTTGATATTTTGTCGTTCTTTGTTTTTTCTAGATTGTTGTAATTTACGACAGCAAAATCGATGAGATACACTTTTGATTCTTTTCTTTTCCAAAGGATGGTATCAGGTCTGTTGTGAATTGTTGTTAGGTCAGTGAGAATGCTTCTGACCCAGTACAAAATATTTGCTTTCAAATCGTCTTGCAGGACTGGTTGAGGTTCATACAGATGGTCTGGTGGTATGGGATTCTTAATGAAGTTCAGTGATTTTGCAATTTCCAGGTGAATTATTTTTCCCATGTTATCGTGTCTAGTTTTGTAATCATTTTGGGCCAACTGTGTGCAACCACCAATGATATGCTCGAGAGTTTCTTTGGTTTGTTTACATCGGCGACATGAATCTGTAATTCCGATTTCTTTCAGGATTATTTCAGGATTATTATTATTATTATTGTTGTTGTTGTTGTCTCTACGTTGTATGGAGTACGTGAGGTGGCTGTGGTCTCCTGTGCAGCATATACAAGGGCGTGCAGATGTGTGGTTTCTTCACTTATCTTCACCCTCATTTATTTCAATTCTGTATTGACAGAGAAAAATCCGTAAAAGCAGTGAACTGGCAGAGAAATTTCGACCCCTCTCTGCGAAAAGTTTCAACGGCCCTCTTTAAAGTCTCCAGTCGTATTTACAATCAACAACATAAACTACTAAACGTCTACTATATGTTATTGTTTTCAGTATTGTACATATGAACAATAGCAACTCACGAAGAACAGCAGTCATCCTTAATATTCGAAACCTCAACATTAATATCCTTGTTTCTTTCAGTTTAGATGAAGTGATTAGCCGGAGAAACCAAACTCATCTGTGACATGTTGCTTAGAACGAGTATGTATTTATAAGTATCAAGTTCCGGAATGAGTATACGGCAAAAATGAGATTTTAATGGTTCTTCACTCAGTTCCTAGATAGAAAAAATTTCTGAATCTGATCCAGCATTATGATTCGAAAACTCATTATTGTTTGCGGTCGTAATTAGACACAATGTGTTTAGCTTTGCTCTTCTAAGACTACGACTCATGGGTACACTGGAGGTGCTGGAGCGAGAAGGGAAAAGATCACATGCACACGTACAGAGTGGCGGATCTAGACTGTAGTCAAGGGGGGGGGCTAACCAGGGAGGGATCTGGGGAGCATTTCTGTTTCAAAATCATGGTTTTACAACAAAAATTTTACAAATATTATCTTTTAGATAAAATACATCAACTCATCAAATAAATAACGAGCAATTAACAATATTAAATAGTAACCAAATTTATTAATTGTTTAAAGTGGCAAAGTATGCCTTTATCTGTGGAGAGTAGAGGTCCAAAAGGGGGGGGCTATAGCCACCACTGCACACTAACGGGAAAGTTCATACCAGCTGATAACGATATATCGCTCATATCGTTAAACAATTGGGCTGATTATATTGTACGTTTTGCATCGCCTTATCTAGAATAGCAAAAAAGAGAGCTAAGTTTTCTTTTTTCCTACTTCAATGTCTACATCATTAAGCTCCTAACAGTATTAAAACAAGCTGTATGTTATAGAGTACGCCATGGAGACGATGTACATATAAATAGAGAGGACTTACATAATGTTGACAAACACAAGAAGACCAAACTGATGAGAAAGTAATTATTGAGTTTGCAGATACCGTGGGGGACAGCAATAGAAGAAGCCTGTTTAACTTCATCCCGAATGTGAATATGCTACAAAGAATGGAAGGTGGTTCAAACCAAATAAATTCCTACTGGAGATATTTATTTTATTTTATGTCGTTTTGGAGATATTGATTGGTCATGGGGCTTTCCAGACATCTCTTCCGGATGAAGCTAGTGAGTGACAATGCCGATATACATATATACACTAAAAATTATTTTGTTGAAGCTAGATATATACTAAATATAGACACTAAACATTATTTTGTTGAAGCTAGAGACAAAACAGCGTGCGCAAAGACTGTGATAAACAACCCGGGTAATGTCTTAATAATGCGGGACCGGTGTAAAGATTGAACAGATCAAAACAAACATCCCACGCATATCGGGTCCCTTTGACTCCTTTAGTTACGCCCTAAAATAACGAAATTTATATTCCAGAGGCAGTACGGTCACTCGATAGCGCACTTAGAACCTAATAACTTCTCACAGAAGATGTGCCTGGATTCAAACGTCAGATTATTAGAAAACGTCTGGGTTTATACACGTCTGATAATTGCACAAGTATTCTTCGAACATGCATTTTGTGATCAATAATTTAAATCTTAGTGCAAAATATTTTACACTGCTGCAATCGGAAGAACACCAAATATACATCATCTATTAAGTATACAGTATCAGTAACTGCATTCTAAATTTCTACATCGCACAAGCAACTGTTCTTGATAACCTTTAAACATCTCATACATTCAGTATAACACAAGTATGTCAATGAACGTGAACAAAAATGAGTAAGAGATTCCGTCAGAGATTGTTCTGATACGCTAAAATGGTTTTTAGAATTTCTCTGCCAATTCATTCATTTATATTGCCTTGTCTGATCGTCACTGTAGTACCATTCTTCTGAACGCCAGTATTTCCGTCCACATGTCCGTCTGTCCATCGTCCATCGTGTCTTTCAGTCGAGCGGAAAGTGCGGGTGGGAGCCTGCCACATTCTGTCGAGGATGGGAGAATACGCGCAACATATAGATCGAAAAGGAAGGAGAAACACGACGAGAAAATTTTCCGACTATTTTCACGTTCAAATCCGTTCTGTTAATACTCTGAAAAGGAGAATTCCATTTTTGCCAGCTGAAACAAATAGTAAAATTATGAGTGATTTTGTTGACCCAGAGGGTTCCATAGTTCCGAAGTCCCAAGAAACAATCTGACACTGGCTAGCCACACGATTTTGCCTTGAAATCCCAAGCACGGTACCCATCATTGGGATGTAGCAAAGGAAACACCACATGCAGTGTTTGACCCAAACTTCAGAGTACTATTCTGGCATGTGTTCTGAAAAAGCGAATAAACGGAGAAAATCATCAGTAGGAAATGCAAGTGAGCAAAACTGTAACAACTGGAACGATACGTCTCACAACATCCGGAACCGTAAGTAGCGAGCTTACCGTTTCAAAGAGATTCTCTTCTGCTCAGATGAAATCTGATTTTGAAGATATCGTCCAGAGTACAGTAGTTGTTCGTGAAATTCTTTCAGTAATACTTTGTTCGAAGAATTATAGGCAACAATGCTTTCTGCTCAGAATTCCAAAATACGTTGGCGCAATAGGTGTATCGGCAACTGATGCAGGGAAAGTAACTCGTGACTTTCCGTTAACACCGTTGATCATAGTTTATAGGTACATGGGCGCGTTAAATTTTCCGGAAGAAATTTCCTGTTTACGACACAAACATGTTCACTTGAACACGGACGACAAGGAGGAAGTTCATCACGAGTGTCCCACACATTGCGGACGAACACACAAAGGAAACTAACGGTATTTACATAATTATGCGCATAATCTTAAGTGGAGAAGTATGCGTGTCGCCTTGCAGGTGAACTCCGATCACCTGGCGTCTGCACAACACTTAGATTTGTTGACTCTCAAAATTTGAAAATGAGGCGAACTTGCAAACATTAATTTCTTCTTAGTACGGAAGCAACCTTATCACATAAACCTTGGATATGGAATAATAAGCATCAAATGCAATTTGAATAGGAGTAAATTAACTATCCTTAATGTTAATTCCCACGTTCTCTCTATCTCTGAACCTTCCTTAATTATTTATTATGAAATAATAATATTCTTACAATAAACTCTTTCGTAACATTAAACTGGTACCACAGTTCAACATTACTATCCATTTCAACTGTAAACTCATATCATTAACCTAATGACATAAATTTTATTCCAGAAGTTGACCTCGAAGTTTACTTAAATGACTGGCAAGAAAATGTTAGTAGTACGACTCCGCGAAGGCGACGTGAGGGAGAAAACAACTTCTTTTAGTACGTAGAATGGTATGATGAATACTCGCTCATTCATAAGAGGCGGCGTAAAGACGTACGCGGTCCTGCTCAGCGGGCACGGTCGTGCAGCGGGACACGGCTCAGCACGGTGGAAGCCGCGCCGTCGCGTCGGCGCGCCACCGACGCGAGTTTCATTTAATTACAGATCGACAGACTATCGTCCGTGGCGGTGGCAGAGGAGAGCCCGTCCTCCCGCAGGAGCGGAGGCAGCCAGCGGAGCGGCGGCGGCCCCGGGTGAAGGACCCAGACGGAGGCGCGGCGGGATGCAGGGACGGCGGCTGCGCACGCGGCGCGCACGGTCTATATTCCCCGCGGGGCCGCGCCGCTCCCGCACTGCAGTAGTCGGCGGCGGCGCGGGGGCGGCGGCGCCTGCGACGCGGCCTCGATGCCGCCGCGGGAGCAGGGAGGGGTGGGGGTAGCGAGCGCGTGGTGGGGGGCCGGCGGCGGCGAGCCGAGCAGCTGAGCACCAGACGCCAGTCGCCGCCCAGCCCCGCCGCCAAACGCACGCTGCGCTCCATCGCCACGGCTGCCGTCCCGCACGCGGCCACACGCCCCACGTAGCCGGTGAGTACTCGCGGCGGCCGACGTCGTGCGACCGATGCGCTCCGCACACGCACCTCCCTGTCCCCGCGCCTCGGCGTTCCTCGAAGGTTCGCGGTCGACCTCGTGGTCCGCTCTCTGCACTCGCGCCTTTCAAAATGGCCGCAGCGGCACCGGGGAGCCCTCTCGGCACCCGGTTGGGCGTGGTTCCGCCGACGGAGACAAGTGCGGAGTCCGTCGGCGCGGGGGCGAGGACAGCCCAAAGTGCGGTTCACTGCATCTCCGCGTTGCAGGAGGATTCGGAATGACACGTTGCGGTGACGCGCAAGATGGCCTCCTCCTCCCCCACGGTTCTGCTCTGCCCGTCCTCATCAATCCATTTTTCCGCCTCTCCTCCTCCCGCTTGCTCTCCGTCCCCGCTGACCCACCGGCGTATGGTGCCACTATTGTCTGCTGATCTGCCCACTTCCTTCGCACCATCCAGTCAGTTCGCCGCCCAGCCGTCTCGCCACCTCACTACTCCATCGTTCCGATCACGTCACCACCCGTCCTATCCGCTTTCCTGCTTCGGATTTTGTTCGAGAAGCGTCGCTGTTGTGTTTGGCTTCGGCGAAGGATCTTTCTTTTCTCATTCGCGGTCCTTCCCGCACCAGTTCCTAGATTCGAGAGTTATAAGAAATCGCAACAACGGTTATAATCTTGTTCCTATGATTATTGTTTTTCTTTTCATTGTGCTTCATGTATTCAAGTAGGTCTGCATTCGAGTTCTTTCGGTCGTGCAAAGGAAAAGAGAAATATTTGTTAGTTTTGTTACGCCTTGGATGCACAGAATAAGTACTACACCGCACATTTAGTTTCCGAGACCATGAACACTTTATCGGTGGTCACACATTCTCTCCCCACCAGTTTTAGAACTTGGATCGTTAAATTGTACGTTCGCGGTACATTATTAAACCTTTAGTTCATATAACAAGAAAAGATACCCACCCATAAGATTGAAATGCAAGTCTTTGTGGTATTAAATCGGGTCAGCGGGAAAGATTTTTGGCTCGATTAACGTACAAGCGAATTTTACTTTCGAAGCCGAGGGGGAATTTCTTAATTTTACTCAAATCACTGGCAAAGTAAATTTCATACGAATTGACCAGTTCTGCAAAGTCATTTGCGACAGTTCCTCTTAACAGATTACAGAAGTGGGTAATACTCTGTCGATGTGTGAGTAGATTTTATACTTTTTATGGGGGAAAATGAACAGGCACATCGTATAAGTACTTCTAAGTGCGAAAACTATTATAGCAGTCACTCAACTTGGGGATTTCATCTTTTACACCGTTTTCGAGAACTGAAGACTCATCTCTTGCTTGTGTAGATATAGATCATTCCGCAGATCGCGCAGCACAAATAGGAAATTTTCTTTAAGTTCTGATATTCACACTTCTTTGATTATTAAATAACGCTAAGTGGGACCTCACATTGCCAACGTCCACAAATCGGTTTGTTTGACATCAACTTGTCTACGATAATATGTTGACATCTCCAAATTCTTCCATCACTTCTTGCCGCGTTGGTCCAAACGTCGAACTATAGAGGTTCAAACGGCCAACGAACCCACTTGGATAAGCAACTAAGAATGAAATATTATTTTTATTTTGTCGCTAAAACTTCAGTTCATTGCGGTATTGCGTAGTGCTTGTGTTAGGAATGCAAAACTAGAATTGAACTATGGATTTTTCACCTCTGCTAGTACGACTTAGACACTTTTGTTATCGTTTTCACCAAGAAACTCGATGGGTTCACCACTAGATATCTCCCTTTCTCAAGGAAATAAATCGTTTGAGGCAATTAACAGCGAACTTCGGTGTACAGAATCTAATCATCACACTCCGATTCTAGGAAAGAAATAAACGTGCGATGTTTCAAAGATCCATTTTCTCCTCTTGTGATATTAATTCACTTTGCCTCTCTTTTCATCAGTCGCCGATTGTCTTTGAATTCTTGACGTACAGAGCTTCTTGGTTAATAATACATTGCGGAGCTGGGCAGGTAATGCATATTGACGTAGTAACTCAATTAAACCAGAATGAGTTACTGGTATCGATTTAGTGCCGCCAGTAACTATTGCCGGATATTTCTTTGCACCGACAATCACATTTAACACTTCCTTTACTAATTCATCTATACCTGTGCCTTTTATAGTACCGTGAAGAGAAGAAACAGCAAGAAGATCTTCATCTGTATTAAAATCCTCAGTAGTAGTTCTTAGAAAGATTAAAAACTGAATTGAATCATTAATGGTGTTTAATTTAATGTGAAAATGAGCAATTTATTCTTCTTTATCGAGTGTCGCCATCTGCGATGAATTTAATTCCGAACGGCATAATTTATTTCGGGGAACAATGTCAATTAAATTTTTAAAAAGTTAATAACTATCTTTTGGGGGTCTATACGAGGTCATAAATCCATCTGTTTATCACCCCCACTCTTAAGTCATTCTGTTCGCATTTCTCAACAGTATCAACTTCAAGCGATCACCGAGCCTAAGAATGAACATTAATATCACACGGAATGGTCATCATTTCTTTCGAAACTCATGATCATGACGTTGAAGGAATCAGTTCAAGCATTGTATAGGAGATCACTCGTGACAGGGATCGCCATAGTGTGATGTGTGGTGGGATCTTCTCGTGCCGTTGGATCAGGCATTTCGACTGTTGGTGGCAGCGGTCAGCGTCTGAAAAAGGGGGGGGGGAGAGTCTTAGCAGTCATCTCTTCAGCGTCACCGTCTCCTCTGCCGTTGTCGTCGGTGGTTCGCGGCGTTGACAACTGCGGCCATTTTGTGACACGGGCTATTAAGTTACGAGCCGACTGAAGTGTACAAGTCTTGTCAGATCCAATTGCAGTCGGGAACATTGACACCGTGAAGTGTTCTGTTGGGAGCACTTCGTAACATATTTTGTTTTAACCGACACTACTAATCTAGTGATTTCTATAGTCAAGTTAATAAAACATTAGGATTAAATTACAAGTAATAGAAATTGTTGTTAGTCAGGTATCAAAAATGTGAAATAAAGTAGAATGGAATGCTTTAATATTATTGTGATTCAAATGCGTCAATATCATATCGCGCAGTGTTTGCAGAAAATATACGAAGAAAGTGGGGTTATGATTTTTAATCTTCGGTAAACGAATGAAAATCAAAAACATTATGACGGGCAGTAGATATTTCATATGCATATAACATGCCTCAATATAGTGAAGAAGTGATGGGCATTCGAAGAGGACACAGATATTAGAAGAACCTTTGAAATCACAAGAGAGATACATACAAAATATTGTTTCACATCACTTCAATGGAGTTTAATTACAGACTTATGTCCCACGTAGAAATTTCGAGTCGTTACGACGACAAAGTCGTGGCAAAGTGACAAAACAACGTCGTGAAGACGTTGCCAACGCGTACGCATCTAACGTCGATTCAACGTCGGAGAACGGCGTCTTCACGATGTCGTAAAAAACTCATATTCGACGCCGTATAACGACGCCAAAACAACGTCGTCACACGACTTTCTTGAAAATGTTAAATTATCATTTTTATAACAACATTTATAGGTATTTTCCATCGTCTTACCTTGTTACATTATATTCTATGAAACTTGTAACACACATTCCTATATAAAAGTTGTTTTACATACTCCGTCTCTCAAATCCGGAGTGATTCGATCCTTTCCATATCCAGGCGAGCACGCTAGCACTGAGCTACTGCAACATCGTGATGAAAGCTACGTTTTTATCCTCTTGTATTGCTCTGTCTTACTACTAGTACCATGAATAATAAACACGTAAAAGATAGGATGTTCTCGGAAAAATTAATTCTTGGCGAAAAATGCCACAAGGAGAGTTCCAACTTCCACTACCAGATGGCAGTGAAAGGCGGAACGTCGAAATTGCGAATGTGGTTCCGGCCATCCAAAGAGAAATGGACCACAATTAACGGGAGCGGAGAACCATGCACTATAATAATAATAATAATAATAATTATTATTATTATTATTATTCATTTCGACGTCGCATAACGACGTTTTGTCGACTTCAAATTCTGGGAAATACGATGTCGGGAGGGCGTCGTTTATTCGACGTCGTCCTTCAACTCGATATCGACGTCGAAATACGTCGAAAGTCGGGTCAACGTCAGCGATGTCTGCGTGGGGAGATTCTGACTACGCTGATTTACATAATGTCATCCAGATAAGAAAGAACAGATCGCTCCACATCTCTCCTACGTTATTCATAATACTAGTGAGCTCCAAATGCATGAATATAGGAAAACCAAATATTCGGCCGATCGCAACCTGTCGTCAGGTTGTCACCTGGCGAGGGATTCGGCGCAGGTGTCCAAAACGCACGATGGCAGGGTGAGAGCAAGACGGGGAAGGCGGGGATGGTGGTGGCCGCGGGAGGCGAGCTGGCTGCTCTATCACACGCAGGAGTTGCGTAACACACTGGGGAGCCACTGCCACTGCCGTCGCGTCCTTACGTAACTCCGCCGTCCGAGACGACGCGACCGCAGACCGTCGCCTTTTTATTCTACTTCTTTCCCTGCCGGTTTGCGCTCTTCAGGATGGTCGGGATCCCCTCCCTCTCCGTCTGGCCGTACACCCTCAGCATCCCTTGCACCATTCCCTGCGAGTTTCGTGTTTTCCCCTCTGGAAAGAAAGAGTCTTTTTTCTCAAACCAAGAGTTCCGCTGCTGTCATTAGGGACAAGGCACTTTTCAACGCACTGGAGGTTACCAGGTACGACGCGCAGGTAGCAGCTCATGGGATGTGGAGAGGGAAGGTGAAGTTGGAGGATGGCCGGGCGGAGGGACGGATGCCGTCGTCCTGCCGGATATCACTCGCACGCGAGGGTGCGCATTCGGCCAGTCGGTCTCTCCTCCAGAGCGAGGGTCGCTTTCTTTTACTGCAGACATACGAAATCCGTACATTCAGTATGTTCTTAATACTATTTATCCGTTCGGGAAACAAGGCATTCCCCATTAAATGGAAACACCCACCCTTGGTTGGTTGCTGGTCTCACTCACGCAAGCCCAACACTAGAAGCTCCACATATCATGAGTTCTCTGAACCACATGAATGTGGTGCAGAAGATACGACTCGCGACGTCCTATATGGGCACCGGAATTGCGTTGGGTGTAAAAACCATTCTTTGTTGAATGGATTGGCATTCCAAATTTCAGTAGATCGGAAACATGATCAAAAGCAGTATTAGTTGAGAGAGGTCTCGCACTCGTAAAGTCAACAGAGACAACATGCTCTTCTCTTCCACTCCATCATCTTAATCACATCACTTTGAAATCCTAATCCACTGTTTTGAGAAAGAGATGAACACTTCATTCCAAGGCTTTTTACTATTGTAGAGCGATGGTTTTCAATCGCATTCTACCAATTATTTTCATTGTTTATTTGAACAAATAAATATTACATTTCGAAAGCTTTTCTCTCAGAATTTTCCCTCGGTTCATAAGGAATATCGGGTAAAGCAATTTGAAAAATACTGAGGCATTCACTGAAGAGACTCGTTCATTCATGTTTCTAACACGTGATCTTAAAAAATGAAGGGAGTTACAAATGATAGTGTAATAAAATAGTTTCGAAAGGTTTGAGGGGATTGAATAATTTAAATTGAAGGTTGCTTTACACGAAGATCTGAAAAATGCGTAACATTTTCAAAATTAAATTTAGATACTTTTTAATTACTAATTAATGGGTTTACTAGAATAGAAGTGAAGTAATTTTGCGAAAAGAACACCTTAGATAAAACGCTTATAAAAAAACTACGGGTCGCTTTCGCAGTAACACCAACTTGATATAACTAACAATTTATCAGACGCCATACCTCGCAACGAGCATCTTATCAACGATTTTGAGACGGTTCTACGACCAGCACTAGATCCAATGTTGTGCTTCCCTTGCTCTGGACGAATCATACCTTGAATAACGTAAGTCATATCGAACAACAAAATGCCCGACACACACGTTTTGCTTCAAAGTGGGTAAGGGGGAGTGGGAATCTCCAGTCTGGGAACTGTGCAGATTGGGACAAGGGAGGGGAACGTTGGAGGGGATCCGGCGGGAAGTTTCCCTGGCGCCTTTTCGCGTAGACGCGCGGGAATCAGCGAGTGAGTGTGAGACCGTGCGCAGCGAGTGTTCCCGCGGGTGCTGACTGGCGTCCCAAGGCCCCGCACCACCTCCGCACCACCTTCCCATTTCCAAGTTCCGATTCGCCCTGTCCCGCGCCGTTCACGCCGAGATGTGAAGGCGGTGGGAGGGGGGCACCCAAGCTCAAAATTTTGAGACGAATGAGCACGTTTAAGAGGATTCGGTTCATTGAACTTATCGACTACATTGTATACATTCGGTTAACACATTTGGAGCGAACTACTTGACATAAAAAGACCAAGAACTTTTTCAAGAGTAAATAAATTAAATGTTTGTTTGTCAACAACTTGCCATGTGATCCATAAACAAGGTGTGATAGGAAAAAGCGCCTTTATTACGCATATGAATAAGCGAAAGATTAAGTATCACTGATTCGTGTTTTATTCATCTAGAGGCCATTGATATGTTTATTTCATTTCTGCGGGCATTCCACATAAATTAACTCGAAGGAAGCTGTATTTTACTCCCGGGAGAGAGAAAAACAACAGAATCACTAGCTTCTGAAGTGATCCATCGTTCCCTTGCTTGTACATGTGGACAACGTCTCCATTCTTTCCACCCTCACCCCCCCCCCATTTCTCGCATCTGGTCCACACGAATTTCTCACACCTTAATAGGAGGTTCGTTTTAGAACCCGAATGTCTGTTAAGCTGAAATATCCACGCCATAGCGTCACGACCGGACTTACATAATAAATAGTTGCTAATTTTCGAGCCGTAACTGCTCAAGCTCGAAGATAACTTTTTCTTCAGACAGGGTTCAGCGACAAATTTCAATTTTGCGTAATGTATAATCCTTAAATTAGTAACAACTTATTCCGAAAATACCATTGGGATATTTCTATTTGTTTTCTGAGATACTCGTGTGTCTATTCAAGCATGAGACTTGAGCTGGAGTAGCCACTGATTCTAGAAAACGGGTTCAACCTCAATTTGATTTTCGTGAAAGAAATCGGTGGAAAATAATGAGGTAGGTCAGGGCTTATCAAAGTAGACAGCCCAGCTTTATAGACACAGAAGCGAGATATTTAAGATGCGTTGTCCGCAAGCGCGAACATGGATTCTTTGCTTCTTTCATGCCCTCTCTATTCGCAAGTCGCTGTTTCGCTGCGTGTGGGCATGCGTGACTCACCGTGCTTCACTTATCCGACGCTCCCGCGAAGGAAAAAGAACGAAGATCTTCCAAGCGACTGCAAATGTGTTCCGAAATAGCATTTCAGACATAAAGGACCGTACTTAATCCGACCATTTTGTGAGAAAAATTGGTTTTTGTCAACTAATTACGAAGGTGGATATGTCTTATGTTGTTTTTATGAGGCAAGATGGAGTATTGCTTTAATTTTAACCACGATATAAATTCGAATCAATGTAGAATCCAAGAGAGCTCACGGTGTTTCTTTGAGTGAAAAATACAATCATATCGGCAGACGAAATGTGATGAAGATATAAAAATTTATATGAATACCTGGGATAATAACACAGAAACTGAAGACGGTTTTGACAGAGAATTTGTATTTAAAAATTGAAAGAATGTAAAAAAAAATGGGAATTGCATACTGAGAAGAGCCTTTTGAAATACAAGAGAAAACTCAAAAATATGCATGGTCAAACGGTGTTAATCTGGAGGCTTGTGCCTGAACAGAACTTACTTACTTGAGAAATTTCAGTGTTCTAGATGTGTTTAAGTATAAATCTGCAAAACGGTTAGCAAATACCACCTTGCATGTTTACTCTCGCATATTTGTAGAATAGTTACAAGCTAACTGTTTTAAGTGGTATATCAGTCGGAGCACATACCTACGCCTGTCTAACGTAATCCATTCTCAGCAATTACAAGTTAAGGCACGATAATTTTGACTGATTTTCTATGTCGCCTGAAAAAGATAAAGAATTGTTTTCGCGAGATTTACATCCCTTCATACTATAAGGGTGTTCCAGAGCGAAAGGTGTGGCACAGGAACTTCCCATAAGGGAGTGTCTAAAGGACACATGTCACCCTAAATTTTACTTTCGTAATTTTAAAACATTCGTATAATGGAGTCACGAAGAAAGTGCGCCGTTAATTTTCCCCCGCAATTTTTTAGCCACTAAGCAAATAAAAGATACATATTTTTCTTGTTCATGAAATCGAGGGAAAAATATCGATATTTAATTTATTTATTAAAGGCGTCTTTAGGCTTCCGTGGACTAGTTTCTTGGTCAGTCGGGTGACGCCCATAGTTTTGGTCACCAAGCTGTGGCCTTCTCCAGAGAACTAGCGGAACTTACGAGTATTTCAACGCACTGAAGAAAGCTATAGGAGTACTTCGACGTCGGATTATGGCGACAACATCCGGACAGTGAAGAGACAACTCTGAAGCCCTTCAAATGCCCCCTCCCCTATCACCATCTTAGAAAATTAAGTGAACTTATTCTCTCATTTTTGTAAAGAAATATATAAAAGATCGAAGTGGAACCGGAGAATGCTGGTTGTTCTTAATGCGAAGCAAGTCCGCCATTTTAGGAAGATAATCGAATGTCTCGATTCGACTGATTAAAGAGGTCACGAAGCCTTACATGATGTAGATTTCCTTCGCTAGTAAAGACATGGAAACGATATATCTTGCCAAATGTGCGAATGACGACATAGAGCGGCACTATGGCTCTTGACACCAATTCGAGGCTCTCGGCTTCTCCATATCTCGCTGTCCCTCCACCTCTTCCACAACTCCTTCGCCCCCACAGAGGCTGCAGTATGCTCTTCATTATTGTTCCGTGGAAGAGATTACTGTTGTAATGGAATGCGGAAAAATTACTTACCTAGAGTAAATCTTGGAAAATGGGGCGGATAAGAACTACATAATAATAATAATAATAATAATAATAATAATAATAATAATAATATACAATGAACTGCGTTAGAACTCCATACCACCAGACCATCAGTTTACGCAACTTCTAAGAATCTCAATATCATTTTTGAACACCGCCTCAACCAAAATCACAGTATGGGCTGGGAAATCATTGAAATCCTGAATGTGGAGGAATGCTACTCATAATATGCATTTCAGAGATGTTATACATTAATCTCCACCCGCACACGAATTCTCAGGCACACACGCAAAACCTACCCAAAATATGCAACATTTTGTTTTTTAAGTAACAATTTACAGTTGTTATGGTGTTAATTTACTTAGATACTGGAGTTAATAGTTGTATTTTGAATTCTTCTGTGTACATGAATATTCAAAAATAATCTGTGATCTTGTTACATAGTTATGATTTCTGAGAAGTCTCTTTCTACCAATTTAAAAATCGTTATCCGCTAGCAATGAACTAACATACCTGAATACGTCTCACATTAGAGACGAAATTAAGTGTTCTTTTGTATGTTTAGAATCCAAATTGTTTTTACGAAATTGTGACGTGTACTTTATTTTATTAGTTGGAATCAAAATTAAATTACATGTTAAAAAATAAGGTCCTTTTTCTTTACTAGGTATTTTCCTTTTAGTGTTAATACTAAGGTATCGTCTTCTAAATGTAAGTCCGACTTGATCTAGTTGAGAGAACGCAGCAATGTGATATTTTGTCAAAGAACAAGGAGCTGACATGGTGCCCACAGGGTATATTTTCGGAGTTCCTACCCCTAGGGGTTGTGAACGTATCTATTCTCCCTCTCCTCCTAAGGTGTTACGATTTTTACGGTTAACCTGTTTGCTACTCGAACTGGAATGAGTGTATCCGGAGGCTCCTGGTGCGTTATAAAAGGATTCGTTACCGTACCTTCTACCGACGAAATAGTATTGTAAATTTTGTTTTTAAGGGAACTGCTCGGTTGTGTAAGCTTTCGTCGCGGAAAGGTCAAAGTAGGAGAACCGACAAGAACACATGATAGATATTCTAGTATTTCGAAAGTTGTTTCTGTAAAAAAGATTTTTAGAATATCTTTGACGTGGTTTCCCCCAAAAATATAACGTCTATTAAGAGATAATGTACCAAATAAAACGAGAAAATTAATTTTAAATGAAAATGGAAATTGCTACATCAAAACTGCCCACGCCGTATCTTGAATTTCCTTAATACACATTGTTCAGGGGGAAGTCATATTTAATTCTATTACAGGGCATATTTGTTCTGTCTCTTACAAGGTGGCCCAAAGAACTCCCGCAGCCCGAAAACCTCGCAGCGAGGAAACCCCCCAGTTCAGGTACAAAGAAAATGCCGACCCTTCCGGGTTATCTCCGATGAGGAGGAAGGGAAGAGTAATATCTTCCTGTAGAAGATGCTATGTAATCATCAATCTCACGGAGCGAAGTGACGGCTCATTTTTCTCGTCAACAATAGACGAATTAAATAAAATTTGAATCACACTTCTAACATGTCTCGTTACTGAAATAAGACTATGTTACTCAGAAAAATATATGTACTCCCCACAATGTTAAGTCTTGATATATATTTCCTAGGTTTTATTCGGTTAAAATAATATATTATTTTACTATATATTGGTTTTACTATATATTGGTTCTATTACTGACTATAGAATTAATTTTTGCAAAATTACCGATTTTCATTACACTTCAAGGCCGTTGAGTGCCTAAAAGATAGAAGTGTATTTCTAAAATGCATGCGTATTTAAAATCTCCGTCAATGTTCTTCGGTTAAACGTTTCGTCGGTTTGTTCCTGTATTTTATATTGTAGAGTTTTTGTGATTTTGAATATATTTTACGTTCATTTACACGAGCATGATAAATTGAAAGACGTTTCTATGTTGCTCATTTTTTTATTATTGGTGTTAAAAAGCTTTTTCGGCTGCATAGCAACCATCGTCTGCATAGCAACCATCGTCACCATTGGCTGCATAGCAACCAATAATAAAAAAATGAGCAACATAGAAACGTCTTTCAATTTATCATGCTTTGATAATGTTGCTAAAGCACCACAATTACCAAGTTCATTTACACGTTAATATAGAAATTTCTTTCATTTTAAAAATTTGAAGGCAAGAAATTGTTGTTAGGTACGTCCTAATGCCAGCAGCAGTTTCAATTATTTAACATGAATTTAGAATATAATATTTTCACGTTAATCCATCATAGAAACGTCTGGATATCCGATAACAATGATATATGAAGTGTTTGGGAAATCGGGTTGTTATTAATATAATTTTTCGCGTTAAGAGTACTTTCTACATAATACATGTAAGATGACGTAAAAATTCCTCAGGGCAGACAGTTTGGTATACAAAGAAATATTTGACATGCAGCTTTTTTCTTATCGTAATATTACAAAGAGTTGAAGTGCAACCTAACAAGAATTCCCATGCAAAGACGAGGCAGGACGCTTCCATGAAGCAAGCCCAATTCAATAACAACTTTAAAATTCGATAGGTTCTCAATAACTTTTCCAGAGAAACTTTTTCCTTGATCCAAAAATTAAAAAAACAATTTATGTGGTTTCATTGTAACGACAATATGTAAAATAAATTTAAAATACAATGTTGTTTAACATAATTTATTATATTCTCGTGCAATTTTTATTCAAACTACTCCTGCAATAATTAGTTTCATATCAATGATTGATAGGTGTTTAGTCGAAACGAACGCAGTATTCTGTTTTTCATTTTATTACATCTCAGACATCCCTGTTCCTTAGCTTTTTGCTTATCACCAGGACTCTCCTTCTGTTACTTTGATCTCTCATTGTGTGCACAGCGTATTGAACTTGATATTTCTTCACCAGGTTATTTTCCATCTAACAACTTCATCCATTTCTTTCTTAATCACACTTTTTACACTTAACTTGCACGCATATGTCTCTATTATGTGGTATGTAGTCTCGTCTCGTATGTAATTTACCCAATTGTCCAGTGTTAAATTTCCTGCCTTTTTCAATCCACGTATCCACCAACCTCTTCCGAAACTACTAATTTCACAGTCATGTTGGACATGGTCCACCGTTTGCTTTCCCTTTCCGCAAATATTTGTATCCATTCAGAACCGAACGCGGTAGCACTGGGGGATGATGTATTTTGTTTCGAAACATAGCAGCGGTTTTATTGATCGGCCGATTGATTTCTTCGCTGCGTTGGTTTATGCTTGCGATGGTAATTCAACCTTTAAAAAAATGCCACCTAGAGAACGGGACGTCTTAGAAGTGTGATTCAAATTGTGTGTTATTTGTCTATCTCACACGAGAAAAATGCACCGTCACTTAACAATGGAAGAATAATGGTTAATTGTGTAGCAACGTGTACTAGGACTTTGAACTAGGGAATAAAGGAAAAAATTGACCACGACAGATAAGGTAAGGTGGGTCTACCGGTTAGTGCCCCTTCTGAGGGGGATTTTCCTCGACGCAGGTAAAGAGATGTGGGATTTCTTTGCGCATTTTGTCGTGGGGGTTTCTTAGCAGCGGGTTTTCTTCATAGATCTCACAGAAAAATTTATAATGCAACAATAGAAATAAGAGGAAATGTACAGGAAGAAAAGAAGTCGATGCCTCCTTCGCGAAGAAGCATATCCTCTATATTCTCAGATGTGAAAGGGCTTCAGCAGACAATAAGCATCTTGATACTCACTATTGTGTGTACATTCTCCTACTGTATGAGAATAGAGTAATAAAAGATCGTTCAGACTTTATCACTACTATATCACGTTAAAATGAAGTTTTAATGCCTCATTAAAACGAACAATTCTTTTCCAGGTTGGATGTCGGGAGCCCACCGAACAATAATGGTTCATTTCTCATCAGTTCTATTGCTGCCTTGTCACCAAGTGGTGAGTACTTTAATTTGTAGTTTTTATCCCGCACAGTTAGTACGTCCTTGTTTGGAAGACTTCGAGATCTTTAAATTGCTAGCTACTCCGTCAATGTTTCGACAAGAAAAAATCGACCTTGCATGTACGTCAGTCACATCCTTCAGGTATAATGGTAACGAAAGACAACAATTGGATGGATTGATAAACGCTTACTCTAGGGAACAAAATTGACATTCTTCAGTGTTTAATTTGGCCTATTGCTTTTGGGGTTTTGATCAAATTAGGTGATTTAAGATAATGTTGCTGTGCTGAATTTAAAAAATGACATTTACTTTACTGTCACGTTATTTTACAACCACAAAAACAAAATTATGATAAAGTCCAATTTCTGCTTTATTGTGAAATTATTTGCAAGGTAATTTACCACGAATATTGATGAAATCTAATGAAATTAACAACTAGTCGAATAACGAAAAAAAATCATTTATTAAAACATACATTCAAAGATATTTGAAACAAGGGAATAAATTAGTCTTAAACAAAAATATTAGGATGAAATTTAGAGTCCTTCAAACGAACGTCACACGGCTTTGAAGAATCCCTTTCTAAACACCAACAGTAACTTGCCATCATATTCAAATTCCAGTGCACTTAATACCGACTTTCCATAGTTTTTTGGTGAAATCTCTTACCTTGTTCATTACAAAATTCGTTATCTTACACTGTCTCTTTTGACAAAACTGCAAGATATAAAATAGAATGAATCTGGGTTGGTCACTTCCAAACTTCCTTTATATATGAACTCAAACACAGCATTTAAAATCGTTATATCACTTTATGTGTCATATTGTTGTAGTAGCGACAACGTCTGATGGTTCATTTTTCAATAATATTTGTTTTGATTATGTATATTTGAAGTAGTTTCTAAAAAAATTGTCTGAAGTGTCACAGAAAAAGCACAAATTTGACATATTTCCATTTTTCTTTCACGATTACAGAACATCCTTACGTGATAGAGAAATACAAATATCATTTTTGAAGACAGGCACGAAGTATTATTGAACACTGAAAATCTTGGAAACCCCAAAATCTTGTTGCCTTGTGATACTTAATTGCTCTCCAGAAGTGTTTCAAGTAATGCATAATTTTAATATATGCACGTATTGCATCATTTCCTCTCCAATTTCTCTCGCAAATATATTCGTTTTATTTTGAATAATTTTCTCGGTGGTAGATTCTCAGAGGTTGAAAAAGGAATCGGATTATCAATTATACACGTTAGTTTGATTTCTGTGACCCCCTTTTTGTCCATCTAGCCCGTTAATTACAAATCACATAAAATACACTTATTATTACGTGTATCATTACTCTTTCCGGAAAGCAGTGAATTCCTTTCGCCTGGGATCAATATGAAAGAATAGGAGTATCTCCAATGCTTTCTCATGGCGCGCTTGCTATTTCATACGTCGTAGCGATTCACAAGAATGCAGTCGAAGAACTACGGGATGCCACGTGTCCTAACCCGCCGGAGTGCCCCTCCACACTACCCCTCTCGCCCTGCACAATAGCGCTTAATGAAGCGCTGCTCGGGGCTGCTGCGGGGTTCCACCATCTTGGATAAACCGTTTAATTCCCTAGTTTCCGATTTAATCCGGTTTCTCATCTCACCCTTGTCTCGGCTCGGGGTGAAAGGTAATAGATGGAGGGCGGCTGTCTCGTGCACGCTGGAACTAGAGTTGCTTGCTCACAGCGTGGTCTCCGCCTCTTTGGCGTCGTACACAGAGGTCTGGGAGCGAAAGGATTTTTTTCTTGGTATGACAATCACCTTTACAGCGAGGGAAAAGCAGGACTATTGATGTCTCATAGCTTTTAAGCGAAAATTGGTCGCTTGCAGTTCCTATATTCCGCTGCCGGATTGAGTCTGAAATTGCATATCTCCTTCCGTAATTGAACACACGAGTATCCTAGACAGAAAGCTTGCGAGTTCAAAGCACACGTAGAGCATGGATATTCATAAATGTGGCTTCATTTGCTCTTTTATTACATCGTCCTTTAATTATTATATTAATTATCCCTTTTGCTGTCAGTTCGAGCCAGGGTAAGGAGTTATAAATAAAATTTCGAAAGTACTCCCACAACCTCACCCGCGAAGGGAGAAAAACGAATAGGGAGAATGTGGCCAAAACTCGCATTAAAATGATAGAAACTAATCACACAGAATTTCAAGCTCCCATCAAACATTTACATAATTTCTTGGTAGGATTTGTACAAAAATAGAGTAATAATTATTGTCTCTATCCGGAAATTTATCCGTCAATTATCTCTTTTTATAATAACGATTAATAATAATACTAAAGGACCTCATATACTCCTCTCTGAAAATTCAGCAAAATATTTCATAGAACAAAAAATGGTTCAACCAATCCAAAAATTCATCATTCTAAATATGTGTCACACAGTATGAAACTTTTCCCCATGGTTAGTTAGGATATTATGAATGAGTTAGGGGCACCAATCCCATAACCATTTATGTAACCTTTTAAAGATTTACTTACATGGCTTAAATTAGTCACTCTGATTGTAATTTATGAATAACACACAATTAAAACTGTAACACATTAATTTTACCAATTTCATGTATGTGAAAAATAGTCTTCAGTGTGACTTTCGAAGACCCAGTCGAAGACTGAGAATTTGTTGCTGGATAATAATGGTCAGACTCCAATTTCATCGTGTTTTGTTAGTTTTCGTTCCAAAGCTTACCGAACTGCTCGGTAAGGTTAGTAACGTCTCCGACTTTTCTGTTAAACTTGTCATGGGTCATAGTTTTTATTCTGTTTCTACCGCAACATTATTTCACAATTAAAAATATAACCGCTTTTAAAGGCTTTCTCAATGAGAATACATAACATTTTAAAATGCAATTATTTAAAAATTAGTACCACCTAAGGCCAAAATATATCATTAGACTTTTGGATATGTCTAAGTTTTATCATTAATTTAAAACAATTTTACGGCAAATTACTGCAAGGGCAGGTCATGTGTAACATCTTTGGAGCATTTGCTTTGGTCAATTTCCGCAAACGTTGTGAATTTATTTACTGCCTTCGCTCGTCGTGGAGTATTAATTTTGCACTATGTGAGGTTAGATTAGGTCAGTTACGCCTCATGTTGTAAATACCACAGAAGGTATTAAACGGAAAACAGTGAGAATAATAGTTGGAGAAAAACCCTGAAAGAAATCTATGGACACCTACACGAAAGTATTCAAAATCACAATTTTGACAATGAAAATGGATACTCTCAGACCCTGCCACGAGCAAGAGAATAGAAAGGGAAACAAAAGAAAGTGCAAAGCAAATAGACATGAATGTCATTCAAAATTTCCGAGCGTTAATCATACAGCTTGTCAACAAATTTACATGCGAATCTAATTTACATTTTACTAACTCGAAAAATCTAATACAGAATGAAGTAGGGGAGGATATTTAACCGCCACCCCAGCAATTGATAAAATGATTGTCTGCAACCCGTCGGTTGAGAAGTTTAAAAGTATAAATTCTGAACTCCGTAAGCTCTAGGTAGGGGTTTGTGGAACGTTACTATACACATATTGCAGACATGAAACGATGTATCCTTTGTCCCCTAATGGGTGGAGACCTTGCCGCCTCCCTCCGCTTAAAGAACCCGACTATGCTCTAACCGTGAATATGCGTCTAAAACATGGTAAAGGCCGAAAATGGGAAGTAATTGTGGAGAGCAACTTTTGAAAGGGATTATTCTTAAGAAAACAATTATTACTTAGCGGATTTCCGTGTCATTGACTTAAGCACAAGTCTATGCAATTATAAACATGAAACAAATACCATGAGGGAGAGAACACCGTCGCCCAGGTTTCGTAAAGAATTTCTTAGAACGGAACCGAGCGCACAAATAAGCATTACTAAAACACATTTAGGACCCTTTCCGAGTTGCATAATATGACAATCGCACGACGAAGACAAGAGTACCACCCGACATACTCCTTTGAGCTCGAACGTTCGGAAAAATGTTTTGTAAACGTCGCACTTCTCGCTTTCCTGCGGTAGGCCTCACGAATACTGCCTGACCTAAGACTCTACCTAAGACTCTAGACTCTACATCGCAGTCACTCTACACGGGTCTTTGAGTTTTTAAAAACCTTCTCCGTATGAAACTCCTTTCTATGAATTCAATCAATTATTACATTCCAGGAAAATGAAAAACCTAATATATTCTTATTTCAACTTTTTATTCGATTTATATTTCAAACTGGTATCAACAAACCCACCCCACTTTCGCCTTTTATATAAAATAAATTCATAACCATATCCCAGCAAAAGAAAAAATGAAAATCTCAGAAATCCCTCCCCTTTTCATTTACTTTCATCTTCGCATGAAATTTTTTAATTAGTCTATTGTGAATCTCTGTTCAGTAAATAATTTTGTGATGTCGAATAAAATTTCAGAAAGAACTCGTGTAATCATTGCGCTCATCTCGATCTCAAGACAAAAAAATGAAGAATTTAAAAATAATTATTGAATTATGGAAATGATAATAGCCTCTGCCTGGGGTGAGAATGCACTCACCTACGTTTTAACGTTTCGGAAGAATCCACTCCTAGGAAGGTTAAACAAAATATGAAGTAATAGTTTTTGGTGATATTACGATTTTCTTAGGGTTTTTATAATTACATTTTTAATATAGTGAAAAAAGGTGTGTAAAAAATCATAATCGTACCGCACAATGTATAATGCTTTAGATAAAAAAATATTTCCTAAAATAAGTCTGTCTGTTTCCCGCCATCATTTCATAGCATAACAAACACGAACAAACGCATTCAATATAACAACACATACACACGTCTCTTTGGATTTTATTGTTTTTTTCCGACAACTTGAATACGCCATCTTATGTTTGTTAGAAATAGAGTACATTTTGTTAAATATATATATTTAAATCGATATATATATTCATTATCGAGATATATTGAGAAATCAATCGACATATGGATACTAATACTATGAAGTATATGGAGATGATTGAAAAGGAAGTTGTAACATAGATTAAGGCAAATTTCAAACCATAGCCCAATATAACCACCAAATAATTCAGAAAGCTTGTTAATTCGAGTCCACTACTTCCAGTAAATTAATTACTATATTTTTCAAAAAAAAAAAGATAAAAATGTTTATCCGCATTGAAGACAGAATGTTTTTGTTCTGTTTTCGATACTATTTTCGAGAGAAATTGAAAATCGATATCATGGAGTATTAAATCTTATGTGAGATGAATAGTTAATAATATTTAATTTAATGAAATTTCTAGTCTTCACCTCAACGAGAATGTCGAGTAAAATACATGTCAAATTATTTATTCTTTGATACATGAACAAGTAACGATCGCTTTACTTATCACGATTAAGAAAATCTGTCGAAGGTGAATTAAAATAATAATAATAATAATATAAACGTATTATTTCTTACACCGAGGAATCACTATTTTCTCACCTATTCTCTTTCATTCTCTGGTCTTTCATAACCTGAAAAGCACGAGTGTAAATACAATCGCGTCGTATTTCGTACTCGGAGAACGGGACACCAGCTCTGACATGTCTCTACTCGAGGAGTTCTTGTAAACTACCCTTAACGGCTGTGCACGATCTCATCGTTTTCCACTCGGTTCCTCGAACGCAGCCCACCCCTCCTCCGTGCCTTCGCGCATCTGCTCCCTGGATTGGAGTCCACCCCTTCCCGCGTCGACCAGCCTGCCGCCTGGGGCTGCCCGCCGATCTTTCTTCCCGCTCACATAAAGACGCCCGGCAGGCAGAACCCGATTCTTTGTGCGGCCTTGGTCACCAGATTCGCGATTGAACAAGGCTAGGAAAGAAGGCACGACAAAAGCAATACACGTGCGTGGTACTTGCGTGTCCTGCAGCCTGCTTCAAAGGAAAGGGAAGGGAATGTGCAGCGTATTCCAGTGGCTGATAGCACCACTAAATAATGTTCAGAAAGTCATGTTTGGATGTTCTCCAACAATCGAAAAATGTGTACCAAAACCAAAGCTTTTCTCTTTCGACACTCTTACGTAAGTGGGGTAGAAGAGTATTAAAATCGGGAAGAGTCATCGGACAAATTTCATTAATATTAAAATTTGATGAAGTTTTCGACTGTCTTATATGATCATGCTTTATGACAACCTGTTTCTGCTTCACAGTTTTTGAGAAGAAATTAATTCTGAGAACTTGACGCGACTGAACAGAAAGACTGAAGGAAACGCAAAATCAACGTATTCATTATCAAAATACACTACGCTAGTATTTTCGTGAAAATCATTTATTTAATTTTCCGCCATTGCAATTCTTCCTCTATACCACGACTATGTGAAAGTAAACTTCAGACAAAATCACCGGTGGCAAAGTGGCTGAGGTTGTAGTGTTGTCGCTCCTCACCAAGTCATCTCGATGGGGCCAGAAAATTTGTAGCTTTTCACATTACTGACCCAGTTCATATAGTTGTGACTATTGGAAAGCAAACCTTCCTACCTCTATCCAGCTCCTCCTAGTATCAATAACTCAACTTCTGCTAACCCCTCCACGTGGGTGAAGTTGTTGATAAACCCAGCTAACCGGTCCACCCACTAACAATAACCTACCACCCAACTCCTACTTCCTATCGATCCATGTAGATAAAGTTCAATAGCACGCTACATTTCCCATTTACAAATACTACAATATATAAAATCACCGATGAACTAACCACACGAAGGAATGAGGGAAATTAACAGCCATAAGTATATTAATTCGTAGTACTGCCTTCTGCACTTAACCGGTCGTTCAATAGTGAACACACCCGTCTCGACAGTTGTTGGCGTATTTTTCGTCTCTCCATCCCGTTATCGTTTATCGAATTATTATTGTTGACAATTACTTCCACCGATTACAGCACCATTTAATGTAAACTGAAAAAAAAATTCAAATACAAATATACTTTTGGACGTACTACGTGAATCTGCAATAAAAAATTGTTCCAACTTAACATTTCAGTTACCCCCGTCCCTCCCACTCACAGAAAGGAAAATCTTGAAAATAAATCGGCTCTACTGTCTTCTATAAATGAAAAAAGTTTTAGAGATAATGATAATATAAAAAAAGAAACACACAATAGTCATTCACTACGTGACTACGACAGTACGTGACTGATGAAGGCGAACGTCGAAATAGTTTCTGCAAATATACGAGTGACTACTGCGAGTTTTCTTAATTTTCATTCTCTCTTAAACTTTTTTACTTATACATATGTGTGTATGCTATATAATAACTTACATACACACCATATAATAAAGTATGATAATTTATAATTAATATATTATACACACCATAATAGAGTAACAACTCTCGAGAATAAGTTCCCCTATTGTCGATAAAGCCGCGGGCCGCTGTCACACAGCAATTGCTGAGGCGGGGAGGAAGTTTGCGATGCTCACTTCGTCGTTCGTCGTTCGTCTTCGCCGTGGTAGCGTTCCGAGAACAGCCACGAAGCAGGAAAACCGAGCCGCTTGCCGAGACTGGAGCTGAACTCACTCGCCAAGAACTCTGTGGCTTCTTGCTGAGTCGAGTTCCACGCGCCGCACCGCCGCTGCACTCTGGCAGGGACGTGCCGACGAATATGCGCATCATGCACATCGCTAAATGTAACAAATATTTGTCAACGCTTATGCACTTCATTACTTTTGCAGGTAGAAGCACCTTCTTTAGATTGGAGCAATTACTTTTCTTGTGAGCTTATTTCATGTGGAGGGTCCCTTCAAAATATTATTAATGAAGTACTTCGTATCACGGGAATGGGTAGAAAGGGGAAGACTCCGAAACAACTGAACGTAGGTCTGTGGGAAAGAAATTCATAATTTCTGGGAGCTGTATCGTCCTCGATAGTCGGTGACTTCGCCTTTCGTCGACTTTTTCCGTGGAAAACTTTTCTCCTAAATTTGCGAAAATAATGTTTGCAAATTGTAGGACAGCTTTATTGTGCAACATGGGTCCACTAACTAGGAAACTATTGTCGCAGTGCCAAAAGCCAAGAGAGGAAGTTATTCTTTACCAGTCTTTAACATTCATTTCACGTAATTTTTTGTTTTTGTTGTTGTTAAACACTACATTTATCCATAAAATGAATTTTCGACGTGTATTTTATAGTGTCTAGAGCGAATCAAGTGAATTTGCATTGATTTATATGGAAATAATTTCTTCGATTTTCGTTGGATTCGTATTTCACCGTTTGTTAACGAACGGATTATGGACGGAAACGTAGGTTTCACTGTGTCGTGTTCAATGCCACGCGTCACCTCTAGATTCTGTGCAAGCTATGAACTCGACCGCAACTGTTGCAAGGTGACCTTGATATTCGCGCACCAAAGAAACGCATTTCACTGCAACTGCGCGCCAGGAACACAAATTGCAACGAGGCAGCTTAGATCTTCTTTCTCAAGAAGGCAACCTACTCACCGTAGGTAACACGTTAGTATTCGCTTTCGCAAATATTGAATTCAAATTGTTAATCAAGAATTGTCAATGTGCTAAGGATTTTGTCACTACCTTGAACTGCATATTACGATTCCTTGTGGTCCGTATTTCTTTCATCCTTAAGTTAAATCAAACTTATTTACAAATACTTTTAATTCAGATAATTAATTATTAAGATGTATAATTTCTGGCAATTTCTTGAATGAAAATATTCAATTAACTATTGTTCTGCTTATTATATATCAGGAATTAAAGTGAAATACGTATATTTCTTGTTCTTTTATGGATTTTTTTTTAAATGACGCAACATGTTTTATTTCAATTTTTCTTCGAAACCAAACATACTATTTACAACAATTTTAAATATAAATAAGTATTTAACAATAATCCTCTCTTCCTATACTGAATGCACAATTCAAGCACTCCAACAAATTTAATAATAAATACGTTTACTCGGATAGAGTTTGATATTGTGTATCTCTTTAAACTGTATTTTCATGAATTTAATGATGAGATAAGATAGAATATCCTGATCCAATTATTTTAAGGGCTCTAATGACCTTGCCGTTGACGTGCCCTAAAACCCCACAAAAAATATTTCAAATATTTAGCGTTTCTTGACCTGCGCCAATTTGCACGTAATATGACGAGTGGTGAGAATAAACCCCGCAACAATTTTAAGACTATAAAAGGACAACGTGATTCGTACTGAATGCGAAGAAGTAACTGACAGGAATCGAAACTTCACTTCAACCGTGAAACTGTTAGCACTAATTCTTCACTATCACAAAACAACACTAATTTATATTAAGGAGGACTGACACATTCACTAGTTAGTATTAGTTTTTACTTTCTACAAGAGTTAGGTCTTGGGTGGGTGGTCTGTGCTTCGTACATTTGCTTATATCATACACATGTTGTTTTGGAAGCGTGGATCTGTGATTGTCCGTGTTTTCTGGTCCGCGTAGGGGCGCCGACAGAAACTTTCCACTTGGAAATCCTTCACAAACAGGAAATGCTTTCGCAGCAAATTGTTTTTGAGAATATCAAACAAATTTGGGGACTCTCTCTTCCTCTGAGGTTTCAATTTCTCGGTTGGAAAGGTCTTTTCGATTTTTCCCCCTTCTTTTTACTGCTGGAACGGTTCCTCATTTTGTCTCATCTTGAACCGAACCGAACATTTTCGATAATTCATTCGAAAGAAGAGAAAACAATACACTACTCGATGTAGTTTTTTTTCTTGTGTATAAAATTATGTTTCTTATGTATACTCCAGTAGGAAAAGAACAAATTGTTTAGTTTCATCGTTACTTTCTCGTGACCTCAATCGCCAGGGTGTCTACTGATACTCAAGTGATAAGGATTATTTGTGTAGGTGGGATAATGTTCCTGGCACTGTAAACGAGGAAAACGTCAATCGATCTATATCATTTTGCACAGGTACGTATGTAAAATTCGGATTGGAAAAGTGTCGCACATTTCACAATTTCTTGAAAGAGGACTTCACATTCGACGCCGCCATTGCCCATCGTTTTGCTATAAATTGCACGTAAGTAGTGTTTCCTCACCATTTTCTTTTAAGTAAACCTAGTAAGTAAAACAACACGAAACGTAATCAAGGTGTGCGTGAAAAGAATCAATACATTTCTGTAACTTGGATGTAATTTTCGAGGCTTCTGAACAGTTTCCCATACGCTGCAAAGGAATTTCATTACAATTTTCATTTGCTTCAACTGCAAATTATGTCTTCATCTCAGGTTAATTTCCGGTGCAATAACGGGTTGTTTTCTGCGACACTTGTTCAAACTCCAGGCGAAAGAGACGCAAAGTTCCTTCCCTGTGGGGCCTCGGGCCCGTCCTTCGCCGAGGCAGCCATGTCGGCGCTGACGAGGAGGGGTAGGGGTGGACCGAACCGTCTCCTAACTTCTCAATTCGTCGGGAATTACGCGCTGCGCATCGTTCGGCGCTTGGGGCCCAGCGAGGCAATGGGGTGAGGTATAAGTAGGGTTGCCATCAACAAAAACACAAATCTCGGGCAAGGAGACTTCAAAACATGTGAAAATAATTTTTACCGTACACCGTAATACTATAAGTTTCGTGATGTTATAACGTGGCATATTTATTCGTTTATTAGTATCGAATATTAAGCAGGGAGGTGTTTACAAGGGAAGAAATGTTTTTAAACAAAAAATAAAAGTTTCTTTTTTCTATGGGTCACGAAGTCAAAGGACAACTGTAATTAAGCACAAAACTATTGCATCTTTGCATAACACAAGACACTACCAATCGGACAATAATCGGTGATGCGCTGTAATTCCGAACGATTTCGACAGCAAGTGTGTGAGGTTCGGTTTTCTCGACAAACCAGACGGGGAAGAAAATCCTACGCGGACGCTCCCCGGGCGCCTTTCAAACTAGGAAAAATTCGGGGAAACCCAGACGGATGGTAACCCTAGGTATAAGGCATGAGGCAGTATCATGAAGGAAGAGGTTCATGCCGGTCGCAGGGGAGGGGGATGAAAGGCTTGGAAAAAGGATGGCAGGTAATGGAGAGAATAAGAGTGATAACCCATGAGAAACCGGAAGAAGTGTGATTTTTCTCTGACAATCCAAGATGGGATGAAAGATCAGATAGAACCGAAACTTCTGTCCTCTTAAAAATTTATGTCCACTTTACCTTTCTCTTATTAACAATCCATCTTTTTCACAAAGTTGTACGAATTGTGTTTTCCTTGGTGACTTTATTACCTTCACAAATTTGGTTGGCAGACTACCTTCGTTTCAATCTTGATTGGAACTTAGCAAAATGTTTTAAGAAGATATAATTAATTATTACACGAGTCACTCGTATTCCATAAAGATAACACACTAAAGAGTCAAACATAATGTTCTTCAAAGTATTTATATTATTACGGTTGAAGTGGACGTATTTTGGTTAGTAAAAACGAACAAAATCCGACGATGGTTGAAGCAGAAATAATTTAAAGATAGGTTTATTCCTTTTATTTTCATGAACAATCCTTTTTTCGGTTACAACTTGCTGATATTTCAGTTTGTGATTTTCCGATCGCAGCGAAACGACATAAAATGTGTTTTCTTATCTAATTTTCCTCAAACACTATGCATTAGTATTACATGAGTGAGAATTTACACGAATTAAGCGTGCATGTATAAATTACTAATATTTTAAATTCATATTCTGTATTTTAGATTCACTTACGCGAATAATGTTATTGTATAGTTTTCTAATATAAGTTTTGTACGATACCTCAATGGATTCGCAAAAATGTAAATCTCCCATAGCCCGGGAACATAAAATGAAATATTTGCATGGGAGGTTCATAAATTAAACTTTTAGTTCTTTTTCACGTAAAGATTTGGAAATTTTCTATCAAATTTATGAAACGCATTAATTCAGAAAATTTTAGTGTAAAGGGGAAAAGCAAAGTATTTACGGAAAATTTAATAATGTTACCAAAAATTATTATGATTTATTTCATTTTAAAATATTTATTCTTATTTTCACAATTTTGACTTAGAACGTGACTTTAAAGCTGTCAATAAACGGAAATATCTACTAACTAAAAAAAACAAACTATTTTCTAGATACGTGTGTCGCGACAAAAAAGGGTTATGTTCCTTATTTCTAAATGAGAATAAAGCGAATAGATCCAACATTTTAAATATTTTAATCAATAGAAATTATTCCTCCGACCTTCTTTGTGGACAAGTTTTTATTAAATAACAAGACGTTTCAGCAGTTGAAAGGTCGGAGGAATAATTTCTATTTAATTATGATTGTTGACGTGAATAATGTCAATATTGAACTAGATGGATTTTGTCAGATTTGACAAATGACGACACATTAGGATGTTTTCTTGTATATTTTATTTCTATAAAATGTCAACATTTTGACTGGAATTAAGAGAAAAAGTAATATTTTATGTGGGATTCTAAAATAAAATATATCTACCGTGTCTATCGCAGGTGCTTGAATCAAGAGGTGATGATGGTTTCTAACTAAATTAATATTAAATTCAATACTTAAATTTCAGTCTTTGTCCATTTTAAACTAACAATTGTGTATCTTTAAGTACAATGGTTGTATTTTACTATGATATACTAAAGTTTAGCACAGTTACTAGAGGCGCCAAACCATTGTACATACTTTCTCATATACTTTTAAAAACCTTCACCTGACTATGCAAAACTTAGTTCATAAAGAAAAATTATATTTATACAATTTTATAAACATTTTAACATGTGTTTCAATAAAGCAAAATTGATTAAGGAAATCATGTTAGTGCATTGACAGTCAACGATACACTCGCAGAAGTGTTAGAGAAAATAAACGTTATTCAAAATGTTTACGAATTCAAAAGTCATCAAACTTCCAAAATGTCTATAAAACTCGACCATTCAAACCACATTGTATTCCCATAAGAAACATATGGGGTTATCTGAACCACATCGGCGATGACTGTTATCCTTCTGCAACAAGGATTAAAACACATTCTTTGGGAAAACGATTTGCAACGTACAAAACACGCGCTACTGACATTTCCATCGCAATCGCGCGATCGAATTTTTTCACGATTAAGTAAAAAAACCTCTCATATTTCAGACTCTTCTTTGAGGGGTCCTGAGCAACCTTAATATTGATTTTAATTGTTATTTTAATCAAAAATTTCTTGAATAGTTTTTGAAGATGCTTTGCTATATCTGAGTCTTATAAATAGCGTAAATTCATATTACGTAAATATAATATCACCTTGGGCAACGATCGTGCAATTTCGTATTTGGAGTGAGTTTTCTGTTCTTCTATGAATTTTATCAGAATTATTTCTTTCGTTTTAGTTTTCTAAAGCTGTATTCTCCCTCTGTTAGGTACATCTACACTGCTAGATAATTTTCATATCTCTCGAAATAGTGAATAAATCAGGAAGTGAGGCTGAGAGACATTCCTACGTCTACACCAAGCTATCAAGCGCAATACCTATTGTGCAGATGTATAACACACTAGTTACACTTTATGCACGGAAAATTTAAAGATAAAAAGTGAAGCCGTTTGTAGAAATTTCGAAAATGTACTTTGATTTTCTTATGAAGTACCCTTTCTACAAACGCTTAAAAATTTCAGAGCACGTGCATAGACAACAATCAGATACTACACTAAATACGAAATATGAACAAAATTGACCCATCTGTTTAGCCAGAATCGGTGCGCACAGACAGACAGACTGCCTAATGGATGTCATGCTAAAAACAACTTTTTCCGTGCAAGGGACATACTAAACAGATATTTCCGTAAAAATCTGGTGATCGACATTTTTCGCGGTTACAATACTTTATTAGAGATACAATTTACAAAACAATACTTATTTGAGAAAGTAAAAAACCGTTTAGTATAAACAAAACGGCATTGAAAGAAACTCTGCATCCCCCCATAGATACTTGGTAGAAAAACGACATTGTTCGTCCGGTTCCTTAACCTTCACATTCTCCCCTTCATCTCCAGCCTAAGCGATCGCGGTCACCTGACCCGTCAATGGCTCATTACTATCTACTTCTATTTCCGACACATTCCTCCTGATGATCCCCAGTGTCATCGTATTTCGTTTGTTGCTCATAATCCGATTAAGAATTTTTTCAAGCTTACTCAACAACATTATATTTCAATTTCCACCGTAATCCAAGACAAATTTGACATTCACTTCCCACCTTCCTTGGCATTCTTTTCCTCACTCTCTTGCTTGCTTCGCATACCTCGCAACATCTAGTATAGAAAATGTAGTCGCATGGTGGGGGTGGCCACGAACCGCTTTCGATGGCGTGGCACCCCCCCGCTACTTATTGGCAGCGCTCCTCCGCCCCGCAACACCTCCGCTCGGCGCCAACGTCCCGCCGTGAACTCCCCTCGTTTCGCTAATAATAGAAACGTGTGGCATCGGTCGGCGGCGCCTTGCCGCCACCACCTCAAAATTCGTTTAGCACCGCCTGTTTGGCGGGGGAAGGGGATGCTCGTCAGCTTCCGGTGGCAAGCAGCCAATCAGGACCGCCCAGGGCGCTTTCTTCAAAATGGTGGCAGCGGCGGGAACGATCAGCCAAGGGGAAGGGCAACAGAAATGAGAGGGAAAGAGGGTTGATGAGTGGCGCGAATAACGTTAAACGAGGGATGAGGATACAGTGAGGGCGATGAATGGCAGCAACAAACAGTGATACAGTTGTAGACGTAGGCTTTCGCGGCCGGAGTCAATATATACTTGGTTGTCCAAGATAAACCGTGTCTCAGTAGACAGAACTAACTGCCTGTAGTAAATATTCTTTTCTAAATTGAACAGTATACTGTGTCGCGGTTTGTTCCGGACGACCAAGTATACAGCGATATTATTGTCAAACCATAATACTATCTGGATTTATTTAGTGAGTCTCAGATATTCCTTTACTCTCGTGAAACAAGTTTTAGTTTGGCGATTTTAGAAACTTTGACACATCATGGTTCCCTCTTTAAAATATTCTCACTAATTGACATACTGTGAAACATCGGATTTAATTTGTGGAAGGATATTTTTTTTACTCATTTACCCAGTTGCTTGTTTTAGTTTGAAGTATCATTATTTTCTAGAAAGAAATGTACTTATGTTTGTTAGTGTATAAAGGAGGTTCTTGAGGAAAGGTCAAGTTTCTTAAATTAATTCACATTTTCATACAGCTAACGTTTCGACAAATTTATTGTCTTCCTCAGGGCTAAAAGAATCACAAGATTTATGGTCATTTGATCTTGTACTAGTGCTAAATTGTTAACAAACTATCTACAATAATATATACATACCTTTTACTTCAATACACAATCTTATCAATTTTAATCCATAATTCTCTTCATTACTAAACATATTTACTCATATCTATTCCTTTATCTTCAACCATCCAGTAACAAGCTCTTCTTTCCATTTTTAACATTCCTTAACTTTTAACACCATGTACGTAAACAAACACTCCTCAATGTTGCCACCTTATACTGTATTAATTACTAGTTGCCAGTAACAACTTAATAACCTTGATCTCTACCGAACATTGTGTACATGATACTAAATGACTATAATCGGTGCCAATAGGTGAGTGGTTACCATAGTGACCTCTCACACCCGAGTGCGCGGGTTCACACCCGGTCCAGGTCGACTGATTTTTAGGGTGCGAAAAATCCACACACAGCATGTATGATTATACTGCATGTAAAAGATCCCTTGAGCACCATTTGATGCTCCCGGTAAAATTAATTCTCGGCGAAAAATGCACCCACTCAGAGTTCCAGTTTCCACTACCAGATGGCAGCGAATGTGGTTCAGCCCAAAGGGTCACGACCAAAGAAAAACGGGCCACAATTAGCGGGAGCCGAGGCCCATACGCTATTATTATTTATTGACTATAAGCAAATTAATTTAGGTTTGCCCTTTCCTCAATAACCTCCTTAATATAGTTTGCATTAGGGGAGTCACGAACGAAAATGGTATGTTTGTTACATTACGGCGACCCAGTGACGTACCTACACCTCATGAGGCCCGGGGCAGGAATATTTTTCCAAGTCCCTACACCAAGGTTTTGGGAGGTCCTCATACACAAACATGTTTTTGCATGCCTACTAAAACGTATGCAATGCTCTGATGAATAAAAAAGAATTGGAATTTGAGATTTATTTACTAAAAGGCTGAACTATTATTAATTTTATGATTTAAAGTGTTTCGGGTAATATCTAAATTCAAATTAACAAGTCTAAATAATATTTCATGACTACTATGGAGACCTGGGAGGGACCGTCCTCTCCGCCCCCGCCTAGGTACGCTGCTGCAGCAACTTCGTTGATAAATTTGATGAGAATCTGTTAACGCAGTAATTTTTACAGTATTTGGTACCAACTTCATAATAATTTTTACGGAAGTCAATTCCCGGACTTTTCATCGCGCAAATGTTTTGATATTTGTTGATCTTTGAAATGGATCGCATCAAACGTAGGCCACCCTTTGGTTTTTTATTCCATTCGAAAATTTATTGTTTATAATTATACCTAGAATTTATTACTTGTTAATAAACCTACGACCAGTGTATTCTAGGTAGGAATATCAAAAGATACGTCAAGACATCTGAATATCGAAGAAATTATGACGAGAATCCTTGCCATGATTTTGAAGTAACTTAATACAAAGGGTGTTTTTCTTGAATTGCGATGCCGGGTCGCTCATGCCAGCTGGAATGAATCGCAACAGGAGGGGAGCAGACGCGAAAAGGGGCACGCCGATGCACTCGTCATGGGGTTCGACGGAGTCCCCCCCCCCCACCCACCCACCCACCCACTCTGACAGCTGACTGCCAGCCGTTCCCTCTAGCTTTTCCATTGACGGCCACCGCTTGAGATCTTCTGCAATGGGTGGAGTCTGTTTCGAATTAAATTCCTTTTTGTGGCGTTAGCGGCTGTGAGGGGCAGAATAACGTTAGAGAGAGCGATATATGTCACGCGCTATATGTAGTAATAACACTGCTGTGCCTCGCCGCATCCAAGAATGAATATATTGTTGTCCACGTTTTCTACCCGTACTTGACGAATTAAAAAAATACGAGTACTTATGTATTTTGATTTAAACTGAACCTCGCGATACAGCTTCTAATTGTCAGCGTACTAAATGACTGTCAAGTTATCCCATATTTTACATCGCATGCAACAAACAAAAATGAAATGTCTTTACGTCAAAGCCATTATTGCCGTCACAATTCGTGGACTAAAGTCGATTATTTCTCTAAAGAAGACTAGGCGTACAGTCGATCACCGCGCGACGTGGCACGCTTTCTGCGCTCTTCGGCGCCAGGGCGCACGCGCAGCGGATTCCCAGCGGTCGCGCTGAGTCGGCGTCCCTGCCCCTTATACCCCGCCACAACCTCCCCACCCGAACCTTTCGCACGCACGACGAGCATTTCACTATGGACAAGCACATGCGGGCGCGGCGGCCACCGGAAGTGACTCGCGGCACGTGGCAGCCAGAACTTACCTTCGATGAGAGAAGGAAAGTGGGAAACGAGTTACAGAACATATCCCCTGCACTGACGCATTTGTTTGGATTGTCGTAAACCTAGAATAGAAAACAACGGACATGTTTATGAAAACGCATCAAAGTAAACACTGCTGTTTACGTGCAAAAAAACAACAACTTAAAATTATATTTACCGATAGCAACGTGAAAGGTTTCGACTAAAACGATTAAAAATAATATTGTTCGCCTAATTAATAATATTTTTATATTCCTTCATTTGATTACCAAATTACATTTTATTTATCTGCCTTCCATTATATCCGGTATTTTAACTGTTTTGTTAGTACAGCCTAACTATCTTTAACAAAATATTTACCTATTAGTTTTCTAATAAAGACATTTCCATTTTCCGTGGGCGATTTCATAGATTCAAAAATTGACAGCGATACAGAAGATACTAGTAATCAATATTTGATACCACGAAAATAACATGACTACTAGGAAGATCGGTTTCCGCCGATTGCACCACAGCAAATAACGGTTTGGTATAAAAACATTTCAACGATACCATTAATCGGAAAATTATTCTCTCGAATGTTTGGAAAAATGTACAAATATTTTGATACCAATTTGAAACATGCCAATTCAACATTACTATAATACAATTATCAATACGATTACTGTACGTGTATTTACGCGAATCCTTTCGAGATGCACGCGTTATATCGACTTTCCTTCAAGAGTGGACGAGAACCTACAGTTCACTGAAAATTTAGTCGTTAAATCACTGCAGAAGTGAGACTTGATCAAGGCAATCGTCCTCAGAAATCAGGACACGATCTTGGTGTTCGGCGTTTCCATGCGCGGCATGTGATGAAAGAGTGTGCCCCACCAGATTGCTCTTTCCGAAACTCCGTGTGTGTTTCTGAGCGGAGCGTGAAGGAATCCACCGCCCTGCCCGTCCCCTCCTTTTCCTTCCTGCCCTCCCCCGCTCTCTCCCCGCCGCGTCACCGTGCGGCTTCATGTGCGTGGACGGCGTTGTGGGCGGCGGGGCGACCTTGGGGTCGTTGTCATTATCGTCACGTCAGAACCACGCACCGACTAGCAGCGGTGGTCCGGAGGCCTCAACCCACGCTACGGCCCATGGGTCTCCTCGAGGCGGGAGGGAGGGAGGGAGGCTCCCGATTTGAATGGCTTACTGAAACGGCGACGAAGGTGAAGAGTCGTATAACCCGGTGAAATGACAACGACAGACAATTTAACATTTAAAATTAACAGGGGTGTCTCTTCTTTGTTTTCCATTTCGTGTCTGTTCCAGATAAACGTGTTTGTATGTTAATTGAATAGAATAAAACATACACATACGAGTATGAAAAGTTCGGGCCCCCGTTACATTTCTTACTTTCCGATACTATACTGTGTTGTCAGGTTCTTCAACTTTCTGTCGCCAGAGCTCTGAATTGTCGAGGTCAAACCAAGACTGTTTCTTTTTTTTACATTTCTTGGAGCTAAACATTCGTACCGTTTTATTTAGTAAGGTTCTTAAAAAGCTATTTTCGAAATAGTACATTTTTCAAGTAACATCTGAAAATTTGTTCATTCTTGTATTTTTCTTTTTGTGTTTTTGACGTGCACTTTTAAATCCACGCATCACAGACCACACAATATACATTAAGAAGATACGGACGCACGGAAACCCCTAACTTCCTTGAATACTAAGAAAGAAAATTGAAAATATATCAGAGAAAAAAAATTTGTGCACTTTCTTGTACATTCTGTGCCATACATACTCATACATTCATAAAGACATCACTATAGTAACCGTGTTACGCGAACTCATCTGTAACATAGGTTTAATGCAGCTCTTGTTAGTTAAGCAGAACATTTGGAAGTTATGTAGTATTCTGTTCTTTGTTGAATACACGAAATGCCGTATATAATTAATTCAATTTATGTATTGTCTTCAGAAACCAAAATAGGGCTTAGTTTATGATAAATGGAGTGTAATTACGTAAATTACTTATAAATATAATGGAGAGTCCTACAAAATATGTAATACTGTAATAATATAGTAATATAATTATAAGACCAAAGTACCAAATCATTGCATACACGTAATAATTCTATTAACGAGGAAGTACTGAGTGTTATTTAGTTGAATTTTTTTAAAAACGAAATATCAGAAATTATTTTAAAATATTAACTAAAAATTTGAATTACTTCTTTTTTCAGAAATTATCACATAAACCAGCGCTTGGTCCATGGGGTTGTAACATGATGTTTTCACTGTTTTCAGAAAACAATCAAAGGAATCGACGAACGTTTTCTTACTCACATATGGTGTGTAGACGGGTTGACAGGCAAATATTTGTAAAACAATGATTAGTGATTTCCTGAAAAGTAAAGCAGGGAAAGTACACTTCATTGAGTGTGCGAACCGAATGTACGATTACGAAAATCACCCCTATTACAGTACTCGCGGCGAAAGAATAATGAGGGAGAAGCCTAAGGACCTTGTGAAAGTCGAGGAACCAATGTCAGCATTGCGAGATAACCGGCTCTTTCTCTCGCTGCAGACACGTGGGCATTTTACTTGTCAGAAGAATCTTAGTGAACTCACGTTCGGATACTGCTGCCTACATCAATCGATTCGTAGAATCGACAGTAACTGATATGCGAACTGTGATGGAAGAGAATTTGATCTTTAATCTTTGACCGCAAGGATGCTTCTTGAAGTTAGTTTTTCCACCGGATATAGCAACCTTTGTGGGGATATTGCGGCTTGCCTTCTGGAATGGGGGAGCTTACCACGTCCCCCGCAGCAGATATATGACAACGCCGTGCTTTCGCCCTATTGGTTACATCTTCTTATACTTTCACCGAGGACTACAGTCTTAAATGCTAGTGACTATCTGCTCCCTAAGGTTACGACCCACTTCCACATGCTCCCTCGGATTGATGACCGCTTGAACAATGCGCCTTTTAATTCTATAAGACGTTAAGGAAAAGAAAAACTCCGTAATGCATACACAGTAATGTTTTTATTACTGTACACAGCACGTCTTAAAAATACGCGAAACAGATACTTGATAGGAATTGTTACACGGAGGAGTCCTTGCCGTTAGCAATCCGCCAGGGCTTCGAACAGAAGTTTCTTTATGGTTATGTATAACTCTGTACAAACAACAATAGCACGTTTACACATAAAATCCGCGATCTCGATTTGTTCGTGAGATCTAGCGAAAAGTCGATATATCACATACCACAGCAATACGTCCCCTTGAAAATCGGAATTTTAGACAGCGAACATAACGAAAGCAACATCTCCCACAAACTTGAAATTCCCATGCGTGGATGAATCAGTCAAATTTAATACACCTCATAACCATATACATGGATGACGCGTTTTGCGCATCAAATGTAACATTAAGTCTATAGGTTACACTAAGTCTAAGTGGTCTAATTTTCTGAAGAGGGCAAATCCGGAATAGTACAAATTTCCAAATTACTTTGTTGCAACATGTTAATGAAGAGCTTGCGAATTGTATATTTGTTTCAAAATATTTAATTTATATCTAAACTTCCTGGTGTTATTGAATGTTTATATCAGGTCTGACAGTATTGCTCATATCAGCTACGTGCGACCTATGAGCGATCGTCCGAGGACGAGATATTATGCCAATAGGAAAGATAAGAATAAGTCACCCGAACTATTCGACATTTATTTGCTGTATCTTTCTTCCATTCTTCATAAAACGATGCAAAAAGATGTAACAAATTGCTACTATGCGAGACGTTGGATGGCTTTATCTTCACAATACTCGTAAAAATGATGTTTAATTATCATGAAATGGTGACATAACGGTCGACCGTTTTGATGTACCGCATGCGTAAAATAAATGTTGAGATCCGAAACGAAAAGAAAATTGTCGTAACCGCAACACGATACGCCGGAACAATGGTCGCATTCTTCTTACAAGATGAATGAATGCTTGGCGGCAGCTGCAATATAAGTCAGCTGTTACCAGAAAAAAATCGTTGATAAGGTTTCATGAACAATTCGTTTTAGAAAGTAGTTACATAAAATTGACTAACCGACGGGAATTCATTTTTAAAGCAATTATTCCTATGATAATTTTCGTATTTGAGAGATATGGTAAAAAAAATGGATAAAACCACATTCAAGAATACGGTTAATAATGCCATAATTAGTTATGTGGGCGCAATGGGAGGGAAGATAAAAATTGGAAACATTCCCGGGTATTTACCCAGAGCTCTTTTAAGTTCCCAAAAAAGGGTATTTATGAAAATTATTACATTTTTGGACATTTCTTTGAGCATTATGAATTTCTATTCCTATTTCGTTCCTGAAATCATTAATATAAAGGTATCATTAAACAAATTAAGAATTTTTTTGCTGATTAAAAGTTTTTCTTTGTTTTCACATTCAGATGGATTCCTCTTCCATTTGTGGATTTAAATTTCTTATTGATATTAGAGATGTCGCCCAAAAAAGGGTTTTGCTTCTAATAGGATAAATTCATAATTTAGTTCTTGTCACATATGAAATTCTTTTATAAAATTAGAATTGTACGTGTCACATGACATTTAAAAAATATTTGCATTGAGTTTGGAAGATGCATGCTCTGGTCCCTCGAAAGATGATACAGTGGGTTTGAGTGGATTCCCATTTTTATGATTCTTGGCCAATTCAAATAATTTAGTTGCATTTAAAATTATGAGTTTGAATTTGTATGTTCCATCAACTTACTCTTGTTTGGAGAATTTGGAAATACGTTCGTGGTGTTTTCTTTGTGTTCGAAGGGTAGGACCGTTTGTTATTTCGTTGTATATGATTTTGTCATTTGACATAATTCATAGATTTACTTTGTTTTGTTTGTGACATTGAATACATTGCAATTGGTCTTCTCGGTTTTCAAAATCACTTAAGTTCTCATTATGTGTTAAAAAGGTTTTGGTTCTTCTTACAAGTATATTTATCTTACAAGTAATTGATATTTTTCCCTCAATATTATAGTTATTTTTGGAAAATCTGGTATTTTGGAACATTGTGATCCATCGTACCCTTGGCTGTCCTGCTTTGGATGTAATTTATTAAATCTACATAAAAAGGAATTAAGTTGATTTGTATTTTGTTGTAAAAAAGAGAAATTTATAATTTTGAATTTAAGGAAAGTAAACCCTCAATACCCGATGAAATTTGGTGTTTAATGTAATAATTTGTAATTTTTGTAATTCATAATATTTGTAAACTTTGTAATTTAAAAGTAAAGCAATATAATCCTCTCAGTAAATTTCAACCAGATAAATAACATCTACCCACGTATTAGAGAATTTTGGGTATATTCCCTGGGAACATTCCCAAAGATATATCTACCCGTGTATTTTACATCAATAGGCATAATATGTATTGGAATTTTGCGTTTTAGATTTCTTTGACAGAAATTCTTTGTTCGTCAGCACATTAATAGAAAGAATAAAGATGTATTCACCGAACTATCGATTAAACCTCTCTCAGCTAAAAAGGGCGATTTCATTCAGAAATCTTTGGCGACGGACGGTGGTTGTACTGTTAGTAATAATACAAAGGCATCGTCTACTCAGTCGTAACAATTTATTAAGTAAAAATATTAAAAAGAATTTTGAAAGCGGAAGGTGTATTCTTTATGAAAAAAGGGGTAACTTCTGGGTATGGCTAATTGTAATATCGGAGAACGAGGAAATGATGATTAAGAAATAAAATATAATGATTAAAGCGAAAGAAAGAAAAACATATTTGAGAAATCTGCACGAGTCTTTAAAACACACAATTGATGACTGAGATGTTTTCGCTCCCTTGGAGACGTTTGGTTTATTCTAAGAATTCTGATTTTGTACGTAGCTAATTGTATCTTTCGTCCAAAAACTTTTAGCTTTCCTTAAGATGATGACAGCTGAAGCATTATAAGCAATACTTGAATCAATTAAAAAGTTATTAACAAAAATAATTAGCAAAACGTTACGTGGAAATCTTTAAGACGCTGGGTTTTCCTTTGAAGTATAACTTTCCGCTATTGTTTTTGAAGCCAGACAGCTGTCGCCTGCACTTCCACGTAAGCATGCATTTACTTCCCATATGAGGTGATTCACAGCTGACGTCACGGACCTACCATTTGTGCGCCCTCACTCCACTCTTCTACCCGGGAGCATTGGGACTCAGGTAGGGTTGTGAGCGCATTAACCTGTCCACCCGTCTTCCAACACATTACGAGAAAGACTAATGATCATTTGCTAATAATATTTTTTTCATTTTTGAGTGTTGAGTATGTTAGGATGGAATGTGAAGTAGACCTCTCATAAATAGTACAGTCGTGAGGAATTTATTGAACGCAAATATGACTTCTTTTCTTGCCCAATTATTATTTTTTTCACAATCTCGTTTCAGAGTACAACAAAATTATACACTGACTTAAAAAATCATGCTTTGTATTACATCGTTCATCCAGCAGAACAACATTGTTACAGTGAAATAGGAAAAACCAAGAGGTGAAATTTCAAAAGTATCTCATTACGTTGGCGAAAACATCCGACTGGATGGTCGTCGTAACCTTTTACCAGTGATATATTACTCCACTTTTATTGTTCGTGCAAAGTATAATCATTTCATAACTTTCGGTCAGGTGAAAATGGCGACGAACCGGGAATCGAACCCGGCACTTCTGCTTTGATCTCAGGGGTGTTAACCACTACACCATCCGTTCGCCTTCCACAACTGTACACCACTTCCACTCAGACCTCTTGTCCACGTGTAGGGTACACGGAAGAAATATGTACATACAATCATTTCAGTTTTGTACTACTACTGCTTAAATTACATTTTCTACAGTTGCGTCGTTGTTACACCGGATGAGAGATATGATCTATTTCTATTATAAAATAATTTCTTTCTGAATCGTCTCTGTAGTCAACTTCCTAGTTGCGTTTTCCACAAATCCACCAAACATCGTTCCGGCATCGTCGGTATCCCCACTTCTGCTCTTCTTCAGTATTTCCGTCATGGCGAAATTTCATACTATCGTATTTTGGTGAGTTCAGATCCCCTGTGACTGAACATATATTTTATTTTTTGTAAGGAACATAGATTGACGAGGGGATTTGAGACGGAAGACTCAAAGATTGACCGTCTCCCGTGTTTGAGATTTGTCAATAGTAGACAGTCGATATTCCCTAATTGGGGATAGGGGATACTTACGACTGTGTCGTCAAGAGATCCCGCAGCGAGAAATCCCCAGGGTGATATAACTAAACAGGTCAGGTACCAGGAAATTCCAGACCCATCCGTGTTTTCTCCGGGGCGGAGGGGTAGATATAGAGGATAATATCTATACTACCCAAGTATCTATATTTGTGGCGTGGTCTGATTTCGCACATTGACGTGTGGATATTTCTGAGTGGGTTCTTTCCACAGGCCCCTTAGCATAACTGTTTTTTTCGGATGATTGATTAATGGAGAAAACATTCAACGAAGACGAGACCTTACTGAACAGTGTATTGAAAGAACCACGGAGCGATAGATAGAAAAAAGACTGCGACAAAACATAAAACTACAGATTTCACGCATCTCGAAATACATTATTCTGCAGAACAACAATAGAAAAAGTTATTAGACTTTAGAAAAACTGAAGAAAAATTTGAATTTACTGAACGCTTTCGGGTAATGGAGGCTTCGGAAGGTCGGTGTTCGGATCATGGAGGCTCTATTGTATTTCTAAGGCCTTCTGCAGAGTCCCGCTACCACTGTACCGGTTATCGGAAAAGAAAAATAATTTATCATAATCCTCAGAGAGTCAGTCTCATTCTAGCAAACAGCTCCATCGGTTTCGGTACCGTTTCGTGCGAATGTGAAAAAGCAATAGGCAAGCCATCAGGAAGCGTTGTCGGTTATTATATATATATATATATATATATATATATATATATATATATANAATTTATTAATAATTATTGATAGATAACTACCATCCAAACTACTTAACATGATTGACTCAATAATTTTTGTTTAAAAACAGTTAATATTAAGTGTAATATAAATTTTTAATTTACGCTTTAAATCAGGCCAACTGTAGGACAATCTTTCATCTGTGTTAAAAAATTGTTAATATCATATAATTTTGATAATTAAAAACACATTACAATGCACATTCTGAATATAACATACACCATGACTTCACAAAAATAGTACAACATGGAACTCAAATTGAGGAACAAATATTCCAAATAATTGAAATGTAAAGCTTTAAAATATAGATGTGAAAATGCGCATTTCTCTCTTCTTCATTAAAACCAACCCAAAAGTTTTGACAATTACATAACGAAAATCTCAAGGGACTAAAATACAAATAGAAGAAGTAAAAAAAAGACACGAAAATAATAAAGCTTCAGAAAATTCTGAGAAGAAATGGGCAATTTTTACTTGTCCCCAGCATTGTCATTTGGTATTTGGTGTCGCAAAGTTGTTGAATACTCGTAATAACATTTTATCAGTGGTGTTGTCAATGATGTATCATTTTAATGAAATTACACTATAATTAAATTATTATACCATTGCAATTCGAAATGCATTAATTGTAAAATGTGTTTTAAGGCATAAATCTGGACACTTATAGAATTCGTGGAATTAGTTCAGAAAACTGGGAGTATTTATAAAGAAATGAAAATATTCTGAGTAAATATAAGAAAAGTGATACTTTGCAGTTTTTCACACCAAATTTATTTATGATTTAATTTAAAAATATATATATCAAAGTAATTCATTATTTGGATTATATAATTGTACCAGTTAATAAAGTCAACATTCAATTAACCATTTATCATTATTTTCTGTAAATGTGGATTAGCCCTCCAAGAGGAAAATCTTGACATACGAACTCCACTAAAAAGGACGCGAAAAGTTTTCTTAAAGAACTGAGGAAACAGTAGAGCAAATACTCAGGGATATTATAACTCAGTGTTGTAAGAATTAATATAAACATTGATAATATTAATAATCAGTCCGTAGAAATTGAAGGAAATGGTATTCAAGGAAAGCACCGTGAAAGAAATCTCCCGCCGTCTTCCTCGCTTCTCTCAATATACCCGTCTATTAACATTTGTGACCTTCAGCAGGCGACAAGATCGCGCAGGAAGCAGCGGAGATCTCCGCTCCGCGTCCGCTAGATGTGACATTGCCCATAAGATAACACGTGCTGTCTCCCCGGCGGTCCGCAGAAATGAGCGGAGATCTCGCTCCGCGCCCGCGAGGTGTGACATTACCCATAAGATAACACAAGTCGGCGGAAAAAACGCTCCGCTCCGCAGACGCAGGTGTGACTTTAGCTAAACGCTACCCATAGAAAACACTATAACACGTTCCACCGAACCTTTTAGGTGGAAGTGTTCGCAAATGTACTCACACTTGGACTATTGAATGCTTAACAAAGTAAGTCGCGCGAACTCAACCAAGTCCTTCATTTGCTTTCACCCCACAAAGCGCCCGTGTACTATCCTTGCCTTCTGCAGACTATGAGGTGCGCCAAGGAATGTCGAACTAAGCAGCAATCCTCATGGATTAATGGATTCACACATTGCACAATACTAAATGATGTCTCAGGATGACTTCAAATCACTGTAGACCAAACAAGAGCAAGAACTATACCGCTCTTGGACTTGAGACCTCGCCGATAGGGGACATGCAAATATCGTAAAGCACAGAGAAAGCGACTAAAAGAATGCAGTTAGTTATCAGCCGAACTCCTTTCAGTACCTGCCCGTTGCAACAACTTTGGCGTCTCCACAAAAGCCGGATATTGCGTCATCCAAGACAGCATGTTCATTGTTCTTGGAACTTTTAATGTGAGATGTCTTCTTTCTTGCCTCAACTAGTATAGTTCCGTTAGAAATAAACCGAACTTTTAATTGTGCTATAGAATGACTAATAAGATATTACACGTACATTACGATGGAGTTGCGGGTATCAGTTTAAGAGTAGTTTCAATGATATGACTATTCGTTCGCTATGATGGAAAATGTTCTATTGATTCCTGGCCAGTGAGGAATTATGCATTGGACCATTATGTTATGCAACGGGTTGCCGGCTAAAGAGGACTAGAAGCCTAAGGTGCTAATTACTGGTTTATTATTATTCATAACAATAAAGCCCTTAACAGTCGAAACCGATACAAAAATCGATATAACGGTTAGTTATATTTGAATAACGATTAGTAAAGTCTTTAAATAAAAAAGTGTGCTCCAAAGGTAAGTTTCACGACTGCATAACGTAACAAATTGTTCATTTAACTACATAATTTCACCATTCTGATCAAATTTTATTCTACACTAAATTACTAACTAACACGTAAACTATTTGAAGCAAATCGGACCGAGGGATCCAAGGTACTTCTCATTACCCACTGTTTCTCGCAACAGATTACATGAAGATCCAGTCGAGGTGATCTTATGCTAGAAAGACACAGCAGATAACGAATTCTCTGTTTCATTTTTTATGAATTTCCTGACATAACATTTGCATTTAAACAAATAGGTCCATGATAAACCTCGACAAAGGTTTTTGCAATTTTTCCGTCCTAAGGCATGTACAGATAGTTCGAGGCTTCATGAATAGAGAAAGATGCATTGTTTCTATAGTTTCTGGATATCGAGAAATATTCTGATTGATCCCATAACGATTTACGAGGTGTAGTAACTTGCATAAGGGACAAATTAACTGTGAAATTACAGCATCGCACTTGTAGCTCAGACTCGCCTCGTTTGTGCAACCCTGGGGCCTCACTTGACGCAGGCGGAAAACCACTGTTGGGACCTTATCGCATCGGCGGCTGGCGGGACGTCCGCCTGTAGGAAGCTCATTCCCCTTCCCCTCTCGTCCTTCCTTCGCTCCCCCCTCCATTCGAGTCCTGAAAATAGGAAAGCGTCGGAGACGTCCAAGGCCTTTGAGCAAGTAACTTCTCATATAGCTCTAATTCGATAGCACAATTTCTCGTAGCTGTGATGGTGTCACACGGCTCCGACTTCTTTTCAGTAGACTCTGGAGTGGGAAGAGAAGCCAGCTGAGCGCCAGAGACGCCCAATGGCAAAGCGTGATACATACTCATGTGGTAGTACGTATTATGAGGAACTGTGCGTAGCGTTTTCGGCAGTTATGAAAAATTCCTCATTACATTTTCACCGCTGGCGCTTCTTTACTTATAGGACCCTTCCCTCCTCAAATACGCTCCATCCCTCTTGTTACATTACCCGCCAAAGCTATCAAGAAGCGTCTGCTTCTCATCCTGAAACTGCCATATTTGCATTCAACGATCAGAATGCTTTTTCGTGATTAATTCCCTGAAAGTTCCTTACGTTTCTTCAAATGTAAAAATTTATTTTATTTTATGCTGTTGTTTCTTCCCTTCCCTAAAGGACCAGTGATTGTTATCATAAATACTTTACTCCGTATGGAAACTAGAACAACATACATTTTAATACAAGAACTGAATAATATTTTCCGTACATCTGACTGGCAGTAACATAAATCCCAATTCCAGGCATTTAACTGCCCTGCTTCCATAAAATAAAGCACAAAGGAAACTAAGACGTCGTAATAGAATTTCATGTTTTTATCGTAAGATGCCAAACTAACGCCATAGATGACATCAGTAAGGGTTTCGCAAAACAACCCAAAATTCATTTCGTGACGTGCCATTTTTTGAAAATTCAGCGCAGTACCAGTAATTGGTTGTAAATTTGTACTCACGACAACATTGTTTGCTTTGAGTGCTAATCAATAGTGATTCTCGTCGTTTTGAAGTTTGAGACATAAAAGAACACCGAACATCATAAGAATTATTCCTAACAGGTATCTCGTTTTCTCCCATCATGCTAAACAAATTGTCAAAGTTGAGGTATCATTACGAAGATAATTTTCTGTTCAGGCACCGAATTGTAATTTTGTATTTTTATAATGAGCTATTTGTTTCAACATTCGAAACCGATCTCAATGTAGACATAAGCGACGAATCAGGTCTTTAGCGACTGATTCTCAATTAACCTTTGGAAATTATATTTTCGTGAATTATTGTTTTGTGGTTTTAGTGGTTTTGTAAAGGTATTTTCCACTCGTATATTGTTTTCGAAGAATTTTAGTAAATTATTTCCCCATACAATGATCATGACGTAGATTTCCGCGGCCGGTGTCAAAGGTATCCTGAAGAGGACCACGGCGGTCGAAACATAAGCAGACACCCGGAAACCAAGATACCAATAATAATTAGGAGTGTACATATTTCTTTATCCATAATTTTACGCCACGGAATTTCAAAGTTCTCAGTCTTTCGGTGTCGTCGAGCGCGATTTTCCAAAAAATAATAATAATAAAAAAGAGACCTAAAAAGGTAAATAAAGAAGAATATGGTTCAAATTTCGAAATCAGTGTTCAAAAGTCAACCAATCATGGAGAATACAGACGCCAAACTTAAAAAAATAAAAAAATAAATTAATATTCTCCTAATCGGAGAGCAACTATGGGAGACGAGAGGACCCTAGTATACTCGTAGGTGTTATACAAGTTAACTTAATACAGACTGCTGCCAGGAAGGATGATTCTATATTTAAGACATAATAAATGTACATGTACAATTTATTCTCCACCCTCCTGGCGGGAAAAGAGCCAATATTACAACAAAAAGAATAAAAAATAAAGAGTAATAAGGAAAAACTACTCTGAAAAATAATACAAATGATCAAAGAAAAATATGTGTTCGAAGCATCCTTCTAATTTGACCGCTTCTGATTCCAAAAGCAGTTGAGTTCGTTCGCCCACGCTTAGGAAGCGGGGTGGTGCGGGGTAGGGCCACGGAGCGTCACCACCCTTGCCCGGTGCGCTGAGTTCACTAGCCGTCCACAGCAAGCGCGCGTAAAACTTCCGTCGGAGGAATCCCACCAGACGGCTGTCCCGCCACTGATACTGGCAAGCGGTGCCACCAGTTGGTGAGCCGACCCTTGTCCACCGATCTCCTCCCGTCGCGGAGCCTTGTCGTGAGAATCACGACTCACGGACGACGTAGCCCGGCGATCGTAGCATCCGAAGGTCTGTGTTCTCCCCGCATTCTAAGCTCGCGATTCTCTGCCCGCGGTCCCAATGCATCCGCGCAGCCTCTGCACGCCGATTGGCTGTAGCGGACACGATACGTCGCTCATACATGATCGGTTCGGAGTAGCGCGATCACTTGGATCTTACGCAAAGCGCGCATTCAACGGGACGGGGAAGACATTTCGTATTTTGAGTTTAATCCCTGAAATCTCATTATAAATTAATGAAAGAAAATTCTTTGTATAGGGGGCTTCCCAATAGGGGTGCAATTTTAAATATTTTGCTTTCTATAGAAGTAATTCCTTTTAAAAACAATTTGGAGATGTTTAAGTTGCCCCGTAGTCTAGCTTTTCTCTAAACCCATTTCTTTCATAGTTACTGGGGGAAGTAAATTATCGTGAATATACGCATTTTCTTTTCTTTTTTAATTTGCAAATCTATAGAAGTTTTATTGGGCGTACTTAAACTCGACAGATCCTCAGGTAGAAGGATAACTTCACCATTAAACTAGACACTTCGTTAAGGATTAGGTCTACGCCGGTCTACCTGTGTCAATCTCGTGAATCCCTAGACTCCAGACGGTGGGCAGCTCTATCAGTAAACAAGTTGGCTTTATCACAAAAAAAGTTTTCTCCATAAAAATTGTGATGTTGTTACAGAATAATTGAAATCTACGCTTAAAATGATGAAAAATGATACCAAACACGACCTTACTGGCATCAAATGCTCATTTGACTATTAGTCCAGACTATTAGGGTGACGAAAAGAAGCATGTCAAAAAACGTTTTTTCTCTTTCAATATTATTTTAGTTTTTCGCCTATAACTTTGAAACAACGCATTTTTAGAACAAAATATTCTTCAACAGAAATAAATGTACATTAAATTTCTAACAAATTACATTCTGAACCGTTTTGTCACCAGACGAACGGAAAATGCTAAAGTGTGTGATAAAATTGACAAACATTCTACAATGGATCTAATTGAATTATAACTTGAGAATTACAACTTTTTAAAGAAAATGTCTTCATACGAAAATGAAATACATTAAACGTCCTACAAAACGCGTTATCCTGGATTTCTTTCTGACAATCTGTTTATCCTCTTCTGTGCGTGGAAGTTTTGTGCACATCTATGTCGAAGAGTCGATACGTATTATTTAATTGCATCAAATACGGTAGTTCTGATTTTTTGATGTGATGAACAAAAATTTTCGACCTCGACCAAAGTACCAGAAATTAAAAGAAAAACAGAAAAAATTCAACAATTCTCAGTTTGCATGGATTTTAACTTTGAAGCAATGGGTTTTAGAAATAAATTTCTATGACACTTTTTTCAATTCTGTGAATTTACAAGAGTTAAAGACCAGAACTCGAACCGTATTTGGACCACAGACACCATGCAAGGAAAAAAGTACACGTTGACTCTACTACATAGATGTGTACTTAAGTTCAACGCGCACAAGCGGATAAACAGATCGTCAGAAAAAAAATACTCTGAAAAACACATTTTGTTGGACGTTCAATAAATTTCATTTTCGTATCAGGACGTTTTCTCTAAAAGTAATTAGTTCTCAAATTATAAACAAAATATGGGAAAAATAAGTTTTTTGATCCATTGTTCAATCGCGCTCTTAAGCCTTATCCGTTCGTCTCACGACAAATTGACACAGAATATAATTTGCTGGAAATTTAATATTTACATTATTTAGGTACAGTGGTGTTTCGTTCTAAAAATGTGTTATCAAGTTATAAGCGGAAAAATGAAGAAAAAACATTTTAGAAAATCTTAGTAATTTATTTTTCTTTGAGTTTATTGTTGAAATCTGAGCCTGCAGCTTCGTTCTTTCCCCTCCTTTCTTGTTTTCCTGGTAATTTTTTAAATTAAAAAGTATCGAGCTTCTGCTAAAAGGAACAAATTTTATTTGAACATGAATGAATTCTTTATAATATTAGAGAAGCATCTAATTTATTGTTGTCAGCTATTTTGTATAAAATATAATATAACCCATNATAACACACACTAGGATATTTTCTCTCTAAGAAACATACAGTGACTGGATTTGGAAACTTAAATCTATTATTCAGAGAATTGCTTGCGAATTCTAGAATTCAAAGTTTCCAAACATCAGTGGTGTAGAATTTTTTAATACAATTTGTTCTTATATTTTATTCTTATATTGTTATATTGTATATATTTTGTTCTTATATTTCTTAATTTTATGTGTCGACCTCCGAAAATATGTGAGCAATGGCTCTCTTGTAGTCAACACCCGCACATACATTACTAAGAACAGAAATTCAACAACAAATGAGCAATTCATAAGAAAACACCCTAATTATGAAGATAAAAGAAGAACATTCATGGTTGAAAAAAATATTTTGACGAAATATCGAAGTTAAATCTCAGTTTCTTAGAGGCTACCCCTTTTATTTTTGACATTCAGACGAATAACCAAACCTGCTGTTACAAAGATCTGTCTTATTGTTTCATTCGTATCATGAACTGCATAAAAAGCATATTTCATGATTTAGAGGGAAATAAATATTGTTTCAGAAATAAAACCGAAGCCAAACAGTTCTCCAAAGCCTAAGTGTTTGGTTCTAAAACCCGAAGTGCCGAACGTAGGTGCACTATTTAGAACCAACGCATTTACTCTAGTACGATACACAAAATAATTGTTTTCCTTTCAATCGTATGTTTCATGAAAGCATCAAGAAAATTATGATTGGAATTCTACGCACATTGTTCTCGGAATCTGAGGCTCCCAAAACTGATATATTCGTCAAAATTTCGCGACCGTTTATTTTTCACGATTACAGTACTTTTTATATGCTATGTTAACAGAAGCTTAAAACTCAGTAATGTCATAAATTCGTCGTGTCTGGTTTCATTTTGATTGGAACATTTTTATAGGAAAAATTTAAGATAATGGGTATAAAAATATTTAATTGATAGCACATTAAATAACTCTCCTGTAAGTGACTCATGAAATCCATTAGATGCAGGTCGGTGTGTCGGCAGGCGGGTGGCAAGCCATTAGAGCAGGTAGAATCTGTCGAGTTTGATGGTACCCAAAATTTTGAATCCCTCGCCCGACTTTTTGACCATCAGGAACTGTCGAGTTTAAGAACTCCGGTTGTATTTTCAGATGGCACGTATGAAAATTCATTTTCTCTTTCTTAATTGGATGCGATTCACACAAAAATCGAAAATAGCTCTCTTTGAAGCGAAATATGATAATTTTAGCAGCTATACTTCCTGGTTTATGCGTAGGCGAATGATTCATGTATACAGTTGCGATTCTGAACCACGATAGCACGCGCCCCGATACGGCGAGAGGCACGTTGCCCTACCACCGCATACAGCGCCCAGTGGACCTCCTCGATGGCCATGCACTCCGAACATTCCCCTCCTTCGTCCAAGACTACATAATGTAGATGTGACCCTTCGTACGCAGCTGCCTCCGGTTGGAGACCTTAAACGAGAGAGAACCGTCAGGGGACGAATCATAATGCGGAATTTCTCATATTTCCAGAAAATACTACGCGCAGTTTCTCATAATGGTTTGAATCAGCTGGAGTTGGTCACATGATTGTATCGCGTCTCCGTCCCTTTCTCCCTACCTCACAAATAAGAGGCGAGAACCGAGAAACAGCTTGTGTCAAACGGGCTACGAGAATTTGTGCCAAGTAAATACAACCAGTATGAGAAATTACGTGCTGTTATGTTGTGGACAAGGATGACGGTTCTCCCTCTATTAAGGTCTGTACCTCCGGCCAGTTGCGGTTTTCGGTGACCACACAGGAGAGCGGGACGGCTATGGCAACGGCGAAATGCGGCTCTCCTCGTCTCTTGTTGTGGAACATCCTGTCACCATCTGGTGTGCGAGGTGGTCTTCGAGACAGATAACCCCATTTTGGACAGAATTTACAACTTAATTTGTTTCTGACAACGTAATTAAAGATCACATCTCTATTGCTTTTTCCATCGTCTTGATTCCTATCAGACATAAAAGGAGATATAGCTGAAAATAAGTGGGAGAAATAAACATTGTGAACTCAGACATGTTATCGGAATAATTTACAAATTATTCCTTATCACACTAAACACTCAACTTTGCAATATTGCTTCTAGATTCCCCTCACCCTTTTATTACGCGGGGTATTAAAAATTGATGGAAACATCTGTTTATGTTTCTGGTATGGAAAATACAACGTCAAAATTTAATGTGATCTCACCGTTCAACACGCGGGATCTGTAAAATATTATCAATCATTTTCTCGAGTAACAAGGAAGTATTTTGCAAATTAACACGATGAAATCGAAAGGAACGTCAAATTTAGGCAGTTATTATCGCGTTGTTGTTCTTGAAGATTGCAATTTTTAAGAAATCCTTTATATTGCAGTCATTATTACACGTTCCCAGCAATTCAATGTTTTCATTATTATAAATTCAAGTTGTTCTTCATAAATTCGCTACGTAATTTACCGCGCTCTTGAGCAGATATTAACTACTCTTTTTACGATGCTCGTAAATACCATATTTATCTAGCGTGAAGAATTAAGTCTCTGGGTTGTATCGACAATTTTACACGGTTTCATGTACAGATAAGAATAACTTTTATTTTCATTAGAGTTTATATTGGGACGGTAGCTTTGTAAGCTCTATTCCTTCCTCACATCTTTGGTAGCTGAGTTTCAGAGAAAAATTGCTCCGTGTTACAAATAATTCAATACATAAGAAACCCTTTTAACCGGTCTGCTCGGGATGGGAATACCCTAAGATTGGCTGTGAAATCCAAATTCAGAGGAAGGAAAGGATTTCTCGAAACCCTTCGATATTATATAAGGTGAGAATGTCACATCTAAAAGTTAGGATATCGCATCCAAAAGTTGGGGTACCACATTCAATGGTTGGCATGTCACTTCTTCAGGTTTGGAGAAATCCTTTCCTTCCTCTGAATTTGGATATCACATCCCAACTGGTTCTCTCATTGTAAGTTTATGCACCGCGAATTATAATTATATAGTTCGCATGTTTCAACAACCATTTAATTAATGTTTTTGAAGAATACTACCTCGAACTTATGGCGTTTACTCCGCTGGATGTGCACTAGATCCGGGCAAATATGCCATTTTTCCGTGCAAGTTTCCTACTCCATAGGGGAAGTGTGGCAAATAAATGTTACATCTTTCCTGCAAGTTCTAACAGGGCTACCTTGGTGGCTATGATTCAGAGCAAAATAAAAGCATATGGCTTTGCTCAGTGTTGTCTTGTTCTTGGTTCTGTGGATAAGAGTGGAAAGTTATATTTTCAACAAAATCATCGCATCCATCGTGGATGCGTTATCCAGAGGTTAACCTAACCTCAACGACAGCTAGTGCAGACCCTCCACTGAGAAAAATACTCGGGTTGCTCGCAGCGCACCGAGAGTGCGCATCGATAGACCAATGGAACAACCATATTCCCGCACTGGTGCAACACCTTCTTCAAATGGAACACCATTTTCGAACTCGTGGTGCACCAGAGACTCAGAGTAGCAAATGGCAAAATGCTATTGCATTCCAGTCAAACAGAGCTATGCACGAGTCGTATTAAAAAGTTGGCGATTCTCAGCGACAGTTGTGAAATAGTGCAATCCGCAAAAACGTTTAAATGCTTTAGTGCTTAATTCGTCAAGAGGAAAATACTAATGATTTAATTTTAATGATCTAATGCAAAGAAGAACGCCGATAACTTTTCCTTAATAATTGAAGTATCCGAACTGATACATGTGCTTGTCACTGGTTCCGAGACTTATAGAATAGGGTGGTGTGCAAGTTGGTTTCATGTAGCCCAAACTGGAGTCTTCTAGAGAGACTTCTTTACAGACTCTCAAGGATTATACCCATGGATGGACGGTGAGGTGTGGTCAGTAACGTCCAACGGTCACTTGCACCTCTTTTCGTCAGGTACAAATTTGCTAAAAACTTAACCAATCTTTCATTACATATGTGACAGTAATTCAAATATCGTTTCATTTGTCTACCTTAGACGAGAAAATTGAGTAGTCTCTTAGAAATATTACATCTGTGTTGATTTGACAGTGATTGGTTCCAGGACATAGGAAAGGCGTGTCAGGGTTCACCTTGAGTTTCCCTTTTAACACCTAAAATTCAATAATTTCACTACTTCGTGAATTTGTCAGTGGTAGTGAGAGTGCGCCATTGGTGACTTAGACCCGGGAGCGTGAATCCCCAGATATTGTTCATTCATGTAATTGAGTAAAATATTTAAGGCATGTCATCGTGCATCCTTGGCACTTCACACCACAATCAGACCGCAGGCAGTGCCGCGTACATATTACTAATTAATTATAACACATCTGTTTCTAATTCTCACATGTATGGGGCGTTATCTACATTGCTGTGTAGCTCGTATTACCGACCGCGATGGGTTATTATTGGCGTTGGGATTCCTTTTTACCATTTCTGGTGCGTTAGGCGGTATTTTTGGTGTAATAGAATTGGCCCGAGATTTCACGTTAAGAGGGTAGAACTCAGGAGATTCCTTTATTTGCATCCTCTCTTCCTTCATCACAACTGAGATCCACAGTATAAACCATGGCATTATGTAGGGTGCTTCCTTTTAACTATGGTTTCATTCGTCATGCCTAGCTAGTAGAGGTGATATGTTACGGTTACATACACTGGAACCTCAGGACAGTTTTCCATTCATTTTTTGTACTCAAAGCATTAATGTTTGTGAAGAAATTAGAGAGGATAAAGAAAAGGTTTGACTCACTACAATAAAAATAGAGTTTTCACGAATATTCACGGTTGTCAAGACATGTTAAATTTTTTAGTAAGAATTAAATGGAAATTCACAAGTTTGAGAAGTTGTGTTAGTACATGCAATTCTGTATAAACAATGAACAAATACCAATAAAACCAGCTTCTAAATTCTTTTTAATTTAACATTTACAATCGGCCTTGACAGAGTGCCGTACCGCTGACAAGGTTGGGGGTCAAAAGCTGGTCAGGTATTAGGTGATTTTCTCTCATACCTCAACGTCCAGTCGTACTCCCAGGCCAACTTAGCCGCACAGCCCACAGGTCCGCCACGCAGACGAGAGATGCACGGTACGACAGTATATGGGAAACACTCAAGCAAACGGACGATACATTAAACTCGCCTTCACATTTTTGTTCATAATGACGCGGAACCGAGTCTTTTCGGATATAAGATCATTTTCAATGAATGGACTTGAATCTCTGAAGAACATTTCAATATCAAAGAACAATTTCACGTTTACTAATGCTACCACTTGGATTGTGACTAAATCTACGCATCCATTAAATCTTTATTGTCAGTGTTTTATCTTCATTCGTTACACGAAAAACAATTGTACCCTGAATTGTTGCGATTGTTAGAGTAAAATATTCTAGGAAATATATCTTTACTGATATATTATCAAAAGAAAAGAGGAACAAATCAAAAGTTCCATTATTATAATTAGTTTATTGTCCTCCAGTGATCTTACGCAGTTTGTAACTGCTTTTTTTTATAACAAATGTATTTATTTATTTATTTGTAGATATTCGTTTCCATTCCCAAAGAAGTGAATATCATCGTCAGTATTGATTTGATAACGATTGCAACGCATATTTTAACTCCATAGAGCTCAAGGATAACTGCATGAATTTTTTTTCGAAGTATATTGTTAGTAAATTGTCATGTTGTTCAGTAACGTCAATCACTTTCGATGTTATATGAAATATATACATCATTGTCAATTCCTAATTCAAAAAGCTCAAATTCGTGAAATATCACGTTTAATTCCCCTGATACGTATGTTTCAGCGGATTCTAATAACATATTAGAACTGGTGAAGCTCAAGAAGAATAAATGAAAATAAGAGGACGTTTGCAGTATTTAAATATACACATATTCCATCACACCAAAATATTACGTTATTTGAAATAAAATAATCCAGAGCATTAGATACATCTTACGTGACAGCAATGATCTATAAATAAACTATATAACAAGAAACAAGCAGTATACTCATTCGGTTTGAGAGCGTTTTCATGGACGTTTTTGCATAGAATTCTGTCTCCCGGAAAACTCGTAGTCGCCAACGTTGCGAAAACTTTCGTTCAATATGCCGTAATTTTCTGCAAGTTATATAGTGGAATTTGAAGAATCGTATCTTCCAGTATACATTTAAATTAGACACTAGCACAAGAAAATTTGTTAAAATTATTTCACCACCGAAGTATACAGCTTCAAGAAGTTGGTGCGAATAAAATGTGTGAAACACTTCAGAATGATACCATTTTTTCCACCAAAACTGAAAAACTTTTAAACATAAGATATCAGACGTAAAAATTTAGATTACATTTTTAGACATTCGTTATTTAAAAAATTAAGTGGATAAAAATTGAATTACTAACATTTCTTAAACAAAAAATGTTTGAAAACAGTTTGAAAGTATTTTTATAAACGTTAAATTCCTGAATACATTATAAAGAAAATGAAAAAAATCAAGATCAGGAGTCATCGCTTCGTAAATGTTGACTCATTACAATGAATAGTTGTTATTCCCACTTTACTCGAGCAAAAATATCCGTAATTTCCTACAACTTTTTTTTTCCGAACATTTGGAGCGTTAGCGCAATAACTTATTGTTAATGTTGATAGACCGTACGTCAAAAAACAAACCGCCTGCCTTTCTGTCCCTATATTTTTCCGCCCCTAGATATTTCTACCGTTGGCAACCGCGTAGGTTGTCTATATGGAAGAGCCGACCCTGGTTTTAAGAAGAAGAAAATATTTCGGATAAATACTCGAGTAGGATAAGGTTTCAGCATAGAGTAAACTATAACTTAGGGGTGGTCTTCACGTTACAGGGTTCCCTTTACACATTCATTTGCATTCAAAAGAAAATCCTATTTACGCCACTGGCGAAAAAATGCATAGTCTCAATGCATTTTCATTATTCAAAATGAAAGTAATCTATCACAGTATAAAAAACGAAGAATACTTATCGGAGTACATGAATAGATTTTGTCATTATTCCTAAAGCTTTTCATCTTCAAGAAATTCATGAAGAATTTGATACAAATAATTTGTACGTTTCCAGATTAATAAAATATTCAGAGAGAAACATTCCCGTATGATAAAACAAACCATAACAACAGGTTCCTCCCTCACTATGGTCAATTCGTAAGTAAATTTTTAAGAGGCCTGAACGGACTTGAGGATTAGCGTGAGGATTGTATACATTATATACTTAAATTCGAAAGTAAAAAGGAGTATCATCACAAATGAGGACAGCTACTTAAATCACCTCACAATAATACTATATACGAAGTCGCTTCCAAAATTATTGTTTTTCGCATGGATTATCCGCACACCTTCTTCCGGCCGATCGTTTGATACAGATATCATTTCGAAGAGCATAATTCTTATGACAACAATTGATTATTCCGTTTCTCTTCATAAAGTCGTTTTCTTCAAATCTACTTAAGATATTACAGAGAAAAAAATCTTACAGCTAAAATTTTGTCCCTCTTCTCCAAACAAAAGGATGGCATCAGATAAACCTTGATTAAACCTTCGCCTCTCCTCTCTTCCGCGTGATGTTCCGAAGAAATGAATACTGTTGTGGATGGAATAAAGGTTGGCAAAAATCAACTCGGCAACGTTCGCGGACGGGTGTATCATGCGCCCTGGGCGGGGAGTGGCGCGCGGAGGCGAGCACGTGAGCGCGGCGTGTTCGAGGTGCCGCCGCCGTCGTCACCACCACCACTAGTGATAAGGATATGACGCAATCGCGCAACGCCGCCGCTAGCTCCCTCGTTGCTCCGCACTCGCCCCCCCCCCTTCTTAGTGTTCGCGCGGCAGAGGATGTCGCTTTACAAGGCGGCACGAGTGTTTCATTCTCACGATGCGATGTGTCCCCACTTGGAAATCGATGAACGGGGAAACCGCGTTACCGTTGATCGTCTTTGACCCATGGCTTCGGACAGTCGGGAAGACATCGCAAAATTCAATATTCTGAAAACAGGATATTCGTAAACAATTTCTAATTGTCGAAATAAGTCGAAAAATCGCCCTAATCAGTATAGTGATAAGGCGAGTCCGGTGCAGCCCGAGTGAAGAGGGGATGGGGTGAGTAGAAACGTAAATTGCGCCCCGAACTCACGTCTCAATTTTCTAGAAAAAGTACCTCTGCGTTACAATACTAACCAATGACTCCTCTATATTTTCTAACGAATATGATTGAATCAAAAGAATATTGGCCTCTGAACTTCTCGCTGGCGAAAATTACGTTCGGAAATATTGCAGTAATTTTGTAACTTCGTATTGTCTTAGTCCATTCACTGGTGCCCTTTCTGTTATCGAGCTGAAAGGGATGATTCAAGGTTTTATCGGAATCTCTTCTCGCATACACGCAGTACTAGTCCTAGACAGTAAATAGAAGGTAACACACTAATATCTTTTATTTTGCTTCAGGATACCTTGAGCTCTTATTCTCGTATTGCAAATAATGACGTAATATATTCTTTGGTAACCAAAATATATGTATGGTTTTTATATTAAAAGAAGTTGTACAGTGAACCTACTGGGAAGTGCTGCCATATCAGATCGCCTTTTAAATCCAAAACTCTGTTAATGGCATCACAATCAGAGCCATTCTCGAGAACATTACTCTTCACTTCTTAAGATTTGAATGTCACTTCGACAACATCTCAATTCCACTCATCATTTATTAATGTAAGAATAATGGATTTTTTTTAACAAATATATCTCGTGAAAGGTGACGAAAGAGGTCAAGGGGCAAGTCCCTCTACCCGATCCCAGTTTTGGTTGTTTTCGTTGACCTTTTCTTTGGATTACCTCATTGAGGGGACGTATTGGACTTCCTAACTCTGTAACGACGTTTATGTGTAACGTACTTTATAAATGTATTATGTCGTTAATACATCACGACTGAGTAGAGTAATTACTGAGAGGAAAGCGCTTTTTCGTGAAAACAATGTGACAGTTATTACCCACATTTTATTCATTCCTTAACATTTCCAGCTAGATCCGCTATCAGGTATACCACATATTGCATTTATAGATCTAAAATAGCGCGCGGGGAAAACGGCGATGGCACATTGCCTCGTGAATTCACCGCATCAAATCGACGAACGAATACACACGAAAGCTCTCGTTGAGAGGTAACCTTTTCATTTCCATTCGTCAGCTTATGTATTACGCGATGTGAACTGCTGCACCAATATTGAGCTTGTGTTGGAGAAAATATGGTTTCTTAATATACTCCTCATGGACAGAACCACCGACAGCGGTGGTCTAGTGGTAGCGTCTTCGCTTCCACGATCTCGCTAAGCGGTAAAGCGTGGGTTCAAACCCTGCTCGGTCGAACTAGGAGAGGTTTCCCTCACCTATTCCAGAGAAATGTCGGTTTGGTGGAAGAGCAGGCCTCATGGCCTGAAACTCGCCAAAAGGCATAAAATAAATCAGTCGACGTAGCTCTCCTTTTTCCTCCTTCCTTTAACCAAAGATCTTGCAGCAGTTTGAGTATTTCCTACCATGATTTCTCGCAAATTGTCAGAACTGGAACCTCTTTCTCAGTTCCACAAATGGAAGTCCATCGGTGTGGAAAAAAACTGTCCACGTAGAGATACTTTGTGATCGGTGTCCTCAACCCAGGCTATCCTCCCGCTTTGTTCCCGTTCTCATCCGCATCCTGGACCACGTCCGCCAGGATGTCGGCAGAGGCGCTCGGAGCGTCGCAGAACTCGCGCTGCGCAATGGTGTGATGATGTGGTAGCGCAGTATCCTCGGACGAGAGACAAATTGCAGTGGGTCTCTCACACCCAGAGAATCATATTATAGGAACACAAAGGAAGGTGTGGCAAAATCGGTCCAGGAGTTTTTGACAGATTTCTTCACTGGAAGAAACAATGTAGGAATCTTGATCAAGATATCAAAGCACAATTGGGAAGATGAAATCATGGTAAGAAAAAAAGATTTCACAGGAAGTATTCCCAAGATCGACAAGATTGACAGCCATGTTGGCAATAATTAATAAAAAAGACTTCCCTTGGCAAAATTCGATGCGCGGATCTTGTGATTACGAAATTTGCGCGCAACCGCTCGATCACTTGAAAGAAAAGTTTCCTCTACTTAAGTTACAATCTAAATAATTGTCTTCCATCGTAAAATTCTGAGTTGAAATACTAACGAGCGCCGGGTTTTTCTCGGTTAAAATGTTGTATAGGATTCCGAATCTCCCAAGAGGGCTCTAATTCCGTTTTGAAAAGAAAAGCTAACTCCTCTGCACAATATGCGTGTTTGTATTCTCAAAAGGTTTGTGAAAAAATCCTACTGAGAATGATTAGGATTCCGTTTTGTCAATACACATTCACACGTAAATAAAGTTAAGGTGGGAAATATTAATGATATGCACATAGGGTGGGACTCAAGATTCAATATACACTTCTATTTATAAGAATTCTGTCTGTATGAGCTGTGTATAGTAACGTGTAATGAGAGCTTCTTTTTTGAATTGGTGTACTATTACAAGCAATCTAAGGGTTCCATCCACACTTTATAAAAATATTTGAAAATTTTCTTTGCACATGTAAATAACATTAATCCCTGGAGTAGTGTGGGTGTTCTCTCACAACAGAAGCGAAATGTTATCACGAATAACAATCCAATGTTTACCGCTTACACCATCCATTATACCGAACAGTTTCTTTCTATCCCTGCATCTTCTGTTCTCTCTCCTCCTCCTGCACGCTTCCTCACTCCCATAAGAGCTGCACCTTTGCTTCACTGCCCCAATCCCAAAGGATTCAATCTCCTCACTCTTGAATCCTCTCTCCAATGGAGGGGATTGCAGCTCGCGATTTGTAATGTTTATTTCATTTCCGTCACGCTGTACTCGGCAATTCAAGGGATCAACGATGTATGTCATATTAAGTGCCATTTTGCCCATTAATCTACTTACTCCTATTGAGACTCGCTGCCGGCCGCCGGATGCGGAGATGAAGAATCGCAGAGACGAGGGAGCAGTGGGAAGGAGGGGAGGGAGCAGGTGGCGCGAACAATGGGTGCAGGCGAAAGGGAAAACAGAAAAAACGAGTCGTGGCAAATTATGAGTCGTGTCCAGTAAATCACATGCTATGAGTAGGTTTGTGTTCAATAATAATATTTCGTCCCCACTTTGATTATAAGATCAGAATTCTCGAAAAAAATATTAGTACTACTGTCTACTTAAGTATGTGATGTTGAATGAAAATGGGAGATGGGACACAATTTCGAACTCGGGACTTTCAGCTTAGCGTGCTGATGCGCTACCCACTGCGAAACTCCGTTCACTTCTGGACCCCGTCTACCATTGACATTCAACAACGCATCAGCGGGCTAAGCTTAAGGTCCCGAGTTCGAATCTCGGTCCATCTCCTATTTTCATTCAACATCACATAATTCATCTGTTACCTGGCGGTGTGATTCACCGCAATTTAACATATTTCTGTATACTGTCTACTTCATAATCTGCAACCATATTCGTCCATGATCACGACATCGTATATTCGGGCTACATCGATAAATCATAGCTATTCTAGGAAGATGTGGAGGATTGCATATAACTGCACTTAAAATCGCGGTTGAGAATAGACTTCATTGGAGAGATCGATCGCTCTGAGGATACTACTTGTAGTTTTTACCAAATGATACTTAAGATTGATTTTTGAATTTTGAAAGAAAGGTACTATTTATCTTTATAATGTCTGGTTTCTGTTAGAGGAGGGCATGATACTCATACTGAAAATTTCCTTTTTGCAGAAAACAAAAACCTTCAGATGGACTGTGGATTCTATTTCTTCTGGACGGGAGTAATCGACATATTAGGAGTTTCAGTGACATCTTTCTCTTTCGGTAAGTGTATTTAAAATGCATATCAGTATTTTATTTCGTAGCTACTAGCCTAAATTACAGATTCCAATATTTCTTTACCTATGGTTGCTGACCCTTTGAGGGCGGTCCTTTGCTAACACGGATTATAGGTGGCCCTTTGCAGACAGCATATCTTTTTTCTACCGGGGAGGGGTAGATCTTGTTAATACTCTCGTTGATAATAATTAGTGACGTGTCATCAGAGGTGTTTTCGCTCATTAAATTATTATTTCCGTCAGGCCAATAATTATTGCTAGAACTGGTCTGTCTTAACCTGTAAGGGTGGTGTCCGTAAAGGGAAATATTTTCCGAGTTTTGTCAGACCCCTCCCAGGTAGAAAAAAGATACAGTTTGCAAAGGGTCGCCTATAATCCATGTTCGCCAAAGGCCGTATTCGCAAAGGGCCGGGCATTGTCGTTTTGTTAAAACTCTACATTTTGTTGGCATTTGCAGCCAACATCGCTGATTCCAACGAAACGTTGAGATTTAACAAAACGACGACGTGGCTAGATACCCCGAAACTATTTTTGAATTTTGATCAAGTTAGCCGTGAAAGCCTGCATCACTATTTCAAAAAAATTGGTTAATGCTTTTGAGAATTTGAATGGAGTGGCTACTACTAATGAACTCACTATAATTACTCCTTGATTTGTGCCCTGACTATTCTGAATGATTGATTTAACGTCTTTTTGGAAAACGACTTAATTTTAGGTGTTGTAATATAGAAGAAATGAGACATCACATTGACTGCTAAGTGAAAATCTAATTTGATAATTTTGTTCAAAAGACGAAGACAATGAAACACGCGTCTCTGCCCTCACCTGCGAACTTGACGAGTTACACAATATCCTGACATATGATCACTGTGTTCACGTCATGAAAGAAGCGACTGCAGACGATCTGCACTCTCAGGATTGTTCATAGTATTGTAGATCATGCCACCGTATTACAGATAGGGAAATTAGGCAGATTTGAGTCACGTTTCTTTGTCTATTAACAGGAGGCATTTTGCAACATCTGAGCGAACTTTTTGTAACTGACACTTCGCAATAATAATTATCCCGAAATATTTGATTTTTCGGAAGTGTGGTACTACAATAAGTATAATAATATTCTTAAGACATGTACGCGTTTGCGAGAAATCAATGTTCATTTACAGTTTTAAAAATACTAGAGAAGACATTTACATGAATGGTCAGAGCTGAACTATGTCAAATTACAGTTTATTAAGCGAATTTTAGTAGAAATCTCAGTCTCGTTTTCGAGTAAATGATCTGCGTTTTGATAATAGAAGGATACAATTTCCATAAATCAAGAAGAAAAGGGAACCAATACTTGAGGAACACCTATTGTAACAAGATTTATTGAAGAGGTATTATCATCTACAATAATCATTTGGTGTCTGTTTACAAAACGATTAATTATTAGAAGGGATGGATTGGCCGAATACCTGCATTTACCTTTAATATCCTGGTCTACAGACTCAAAAGCTTTTGTGGAATCTAAAAGGAAGAACGGAAATGAACTGACTTTTCTCATATCGTACCTTCAGAAGAATCACCCTGAATCATATTTAGGCAGGAAACCCACGCTGCATTCTGACCAACTTTTCCAACCAACGATTTGCCAACCAACTTTTCTTGAGCCCGGCGAGCTCAACATTCTGACAACTTACTTTTCCCAAACATTTTCGACTAATTTACTTATATTTATTCATTAATACTCTTCGTTTTCATCCAATGTTTCTTACAATTTGTGTTCCAATTTATTTATTTTCTTATATAAATGAAGTTATATTTATATAAAATCAAAAGCACGACGGCGACCCTCACGTGGCTTGGTTTTAAAATAATATTGTAATGAGTCAGGGATCCATAATCCATGCTAAGAAGTGGATCTCCATGGAATGTAAAGCTTTCAATTTAACCCGCCTCGGTAGGTTGTAACATTAGTAACGTAATTTCCTAGGTCAAAGCCAAGAATGAGTCAAACGTGAAAATTTGAGAATGATAGAGGTAAAATATCATTAGATGTACTAGTTTTCAGTAAGTTGAAAACCCTCCCTCTATAATGTAGAGGGATTATTTTGTGATAACTAGCATCTTCATATAAAAGATAATTCACTTTGGAGAAAACAACATTCTTACTGGGCTTTTCGGCGCGCATATCCATCCAAGGCTAGAAAGACTGGTTCGCTTTGCATGTAGTTTCTTGCGTAGAAATGAGTGTAGAAACGAGGCTGTGCACATGTGAGACAAAGTCTTGTGAGAATCGTGTGATGTTTAAAAAATCAAAAAATAGTATATTTTGTTCCCGAAATATTTCATGATTACGACAAAGTAAGGAAGATACGAGAGAATGAACCAACGATTTCCTTTTCGCAGCGGGTCGTAACAGTCACTTACTCGGAAATTTCCAGAACCTGAATTCCAATCTAAATTCCCACCCCACAGTAGCACATGAGTCACTCTCCTTTCTCTTCAAAGTGCGGACTTGGTAGATCAGTATCCAATACCGTTGTCATCGTTCGGCCCTCTCCGAGAAATAATCGAGCATTCATTAATTCCTTGGTGCATCACGTGTATGCGGATGTATTATATTATGGAGTAGGCGCAATCTAGTTTGCCTAAAATTTTCCCTTCTATAATCTCAACCGTTGCCTCGTTTCATACAATGAGCTTGAGATATGATATGCTAATCTGCGGTTGTCGGTTTACGCTCTCCCCTTTTCTGAGAAATGAAGAATGAAAGATGAAGCGACGTTTCTTGCTGCCTCGAGACAGCCGCTGCCAGAGTCAGGTGACAAGCACAGACGAGCGACCGCCACCACCATTGCCGCCAATGTCGCCCGTCGTTTTATAATTGGCGCGGGAGCCGAGCAATCGTGAGGTGAAGGCCCTCGCGGACGAACCGCGCGTTCCCCGGCGATGACGTCATCACACACCCCGCCACCGACGAGCACTCTCCGTCTGATCCTCCTCCGACTTCCAACCGTTTGTGCTCGTCGCTCTTTTCTCCAATAATCGTCAAGACTGGCCACCCCCATATAACCAATTGACTTATCACCGTATCGCGCCTCCTCGCGAGGGCCCCTTCGCTGGTCACTTTTGGCTCATCGTGAGTCGATTTTAGTTCTCTACGTTGCAGTCTCTCAATCAATATCCAATTCTCCTGGTCTTTCCTCGACGACTATGCCTCCATCCGTTCCAAATTCAACCTGAAGCTCGCTCCCAGTTTTACCGCCCTCCCATGTTGAATCGTCCTCCAGTCACTGTACCTACACAGCGCAGCTGACGTATTCCTCCCTGGGCCAACTGTATCGTCGTGTCATTGTGTCTGTTTCACTTCTATATCCTCAAACCCGGTGACAGCGACGGCATCCCATCTCCTCATTCCCGGTTGCGTGCCCCACGTCACTTGAACTCTTCACGCATTCCAGCTGTTATCCCGATACATATGCCATTGCAGTTTCAGGGGAACATTGAACTCATCCTTCTGTGTAAATGTAGGCTACCGCGGCCGGAGTCTATAAATGCTAGGTTGTCCAGGATAAAACGCGTCTCAATAGACAGGTAGTTCTATCTACTGAGACGTGATTTGTCTCGGGCAACCAAGCATATATCATTCTGTGCCTGTGCGTTGTTTTAATCGTATTAAGCCTGGAGACTAATTTCGCCAGAAGTGGCAAAATTTTATGAACTTAAGCAGTAAAAAAGAGAAATGTGACTTTGTAGTATTTGAAGTATTAGTGTCACACACCGGTATTTTCCGAGCACTCATTTTAACAAAATACTAATTTTTAACTAAACCAGATATGTTACCGGATAAATGTTACATGTTGCAACTAAAGGTTTTATATCATTCAATTGAAACAATGTCAATAAAATCAAATGGTAACGTATCAAATTTACTTAAATTATTCTTTTGATACCACAGTTGAATTTAAGACAATTAACAGAACATTCAAATGTGTTTCGTAACAAAACAATGAATAGGAATTCTTGTAACTTCAGAAATATTTCCCTACGGTCGGGAGTTCCTGGATCTCTTTACAACTGGCAAACAAAGAAAACCCAAAAAGGCTCTTGAAAGCAGAGGGTAACAACTCAAACCTTGAAAGAAGCATCGAGATAAAGAGATGGCCAGCCCATTTGCACACTCGAAAACTTTTAATTTCTCTCAGACGCAGTATCTTGAGAAACTTGGAAGCCACCGCCATGACTAGCCCCGGGATATTAGTCTTCCCGTGAAGCCTACTTCTCTCCTCTCGCCATCTCCCCGCTTGACCGCTCCTATTGTACTAGAGGATTTTCTCTTTTGGTATGCCAATTCTTCTTTCCTTGCTGGCCAACGTTCTTTAGTATAACTCTTAATTTCCTTCCCTCCGCCTTGTCCAGTTCTGTTTACCTCTTGGCATTTTAAAACCACGTCGGTCTTTCAATGTGATTGTTTTTCTGTTCTCGCAGATATACACGCACTTGAAAGGAAAACGATGCCGCTTTTGTTTATGAACTTATCAATGGAACGATTCAAACATTTCGAGATAATCACTGTCTGTCTCGTACGATTGAAAATTATCACCGATAACTGTTATCAGGCTGTAACATATATTCTCCTTTCGTGTCCACTAACCACCGCAGTCTCCGCCTGGCACTCCTCTCCTCTCCTTTGCGCTCGGAACTGAATTAATGAATTTCTTTATTAGTCCATTTTTAAAGTACAAATATAATAATTATAAGTTTTTATTTAAACAAAATACTAACGTAAACTAATTCACTTTACAAATTTCTTGGATTGATAAAGTTTGCATCTCGAGGATATAATCCTGTTTGGGACAGTACGCAAATTTGCCTCAACAATCAATAGTGGACAACAATCCTGACCCGGGTTTTCCTCCGGGTAGTGGTGGATTTTCCAGAGGCGGGAATGTCATACAAAATTTTCGTTTTATTAACCTCGACTGCACACTATACAATTTTCACTGCACATTATATCTACGGTTCAGTTTGGGATAATACATGGATAATGGTATGTATTTTGTTAAATATTTTTATAAGAATTTAATCTGCCGCAGCCCTTGGGTTCTTGATCGGAATTGACGGGATGGTGCCTGGCTTGTTTCCGGAGAGTAACGTACTTTATTATCCCCCACGTGGTCATACGCAGTTTGAAACCGCTTTCTTGGCAATAAAGTTTATTTATGTGTTAATTAATCAAACTTCGCACGAAAATATCCGATTTTTTAACGATTTACCGCTTATGGTACAGTATAATCTCAGAATATATCTATGCACTATACCATTTGAAATCTATCAATAATAAGAATTTTTGCCTGCGTCATAGTATTGGTTTCTCCCCAAATGGAGTTGGAGGTTGTGCTCTCCTCGCGGGTGTCGAGAGGAGCAAAATGAAACAATCGCATTCCGGCCACCCAGCCAGCAACTCACCCCAGTGAGCCACGCTGACTCCTACAATAGGATGTAACATACTCATTAAATATTAAAACATTAATGATGTTTCATACCGTCAAACTTTCATAGGTTTTCATACTGTCAATACTTGACTGTCAAACAAAGCGGTACGTGAATATGGGTGAGTTGAGGTTTATAGAACGAAAATTGGGACACATCCTCTTTCGACTGGTGTTTCATGAAAATATTGCGACACACAGAAAGACCGAGAAGGGAAATGTTTGCCCTGAGAGCACCCTAAGAAGGCCTCATCCGATGAGACATTACAATAATGTTGTTTGATGTCGAAGAACGCCTGAAATTCAGTGATCTTCGTTAAATTATAGAATGAAAAAAATTAGGAAGGTAATTTAAATTTGTTTTCGAAATATTTCTATCCCAGATACCTCGCAGAAGGACGACATCTCTGTTCGGCCTTTCCCCGACGCGACTTTCCCGTCTCCCCTCCTCTACACCTCACAACAACAGTCTGCTGTTAACTGCTAGGCGGGAGCACTCCGGGAGCACGGCTGGGGTCATCGACCCGTGTGCGTTAGCGCTGTTTCAGGTGCGAGTTAGCACCGACCTATTTCGGCCAGCCAGTCGCCTCGCTGGCGGCCGGTCGCCGCTTCTTTACACGTATTTGTTCTTTCAGCCGATTGAATCGTCTCATTCGGGATCGGATTGTGCACTCGAATACGAATGATTATCAGAAACTCTTTCTATCAGTCGAAATCATGATATAGTATCAGCCGAAAGTTCGATTTCTGTGTCTCCTAATGAATTTTTCCCCTCATCGTTAATGGTGTACGATCCCTCCACTCCGGGTTCAATTCCCGGCGGGGTCAGATAAAATTTATTGTTAAAATTTCCACTCATTTTGACCACAATTCTGAAGATAATGACCGTCAAAAAAGTATTGCGTTTGTAGCATGTAAAAGCAAGTAGACATAATTTAAAACTATTTAATAATTCCAATAAATATGAGTTATGAAACAATAGAACTTGGTAATGAGAAGTACAACGTCTTTCATTTGCAATAAGGAAGAAATGAACAAAAATTAATGGGAGACAAAAAAGAATGCAAGGCATTCCTACTATTTATAGGCTCAAAGTATTAAAAATAAAGTACTGACAAACATAAGCACAAATGAAATTTGTAAACTATTTTTTTCGGCCACTTTTCTCTGGGAAAGTATAAAAAAGATTAAGAAATATATTTTGCTTCGATTGAATTTTCTTTCAACTTGGGTACCTCGGATGGAACTGTAATAACGGACATTTACACGCTACCACACTACCGATAAAAGCGCCGTACTCCAATCAAATTTCGGGGGTCTTCGTCATTTCTTAAGAGATATGTTAATACACAAATGATGAGGACATTGGAAATCCGATGATTCAAATTACAAAGGAGAAACGATTCATAATTTAAAAAATACTCTGGGTATTTCCGCGACTCCGTAAGCATATTTCACAAACGATTAAGGGTCTACTATTCCAGATATTTTAAGTTATTTAAAATATGTGGAAAACGAAATTAAAAGAGTGACTTCGGTGTTTAATATGGTTACGTAATAATGATTTTGAAACAATTGAACTGAATAACAAAATGAAACCAGTAACACCCCTTGTATTTGAGGGACGCACGAGCTTCGGAATGAATTTTCTTGTAACTGGTTGGTGTTAGTAGTTTTCTATCTTTCTTGAAACCTTATATACGATATCCTCGCTTCCTAAGGATTATTCCACATGCACAATACACAAAATTAAAGTGTTTTTCTTTCCACCGTCCGTTCACATTTAACTAAAACAATATTGTAGGTATGCCAATAAAACTTACACAACTCTCATTCAGTTCTTTTTTTATTTCATGTTGTAAATACTTACTTTAGACTCTCGTTTTCGTTTGTGAGAGCATGGCTTTTTCAAACACAGAAATGGTCATCATTCTCATAACAAACTATTTCTACTTTTGTTCTACCGAACCATTTTCGAAGGCTAAGTACAAATCAAATTGAGATGAAATAATTTATTTTTACAATAAACAAACATATATACAACCTTTCATTAGCGTTGCATTGTTTACAATTTTATTCTTTCAAATTGTGCTCTAGAGAAATAAAGTGGGAATCTTGACCAAGAAATCTGAGCAAAGTTGGGACGAAATGAAATCTTGGTAAAATGTATCCAGATTTCATAGGAAGTATTTCCCAGATAATCAAGGAAAACAACCATATTGGCAAAGGTGAGTTAAAAAAAGAATTTCTAGCAGTGGGAATAGCTTCACGGATTCTGGATCACGAGGTCTGCGCGGTCATCCCTTGATAACCAGGACAATTAATGAAGTTAATTTTTATGTATGTGTACTACAATCTTAATAAGCTTATAGTCATTCAGCGTAGAAGGCTGAAATTAAACTTAATCTGCAAAAATAAATTATGATTGCAATAATCTTAAGCTAGAAAACTTGTGCTAACGTGGAACCTCAACAGGAATTTTAGTTACTTTGCACTTCGCATGCAGGTCTAGCAAATCTTGCTCAACTCATCAGAAATGATCTCTACTTTTCCTGGGTATACTTTCCCCGGAGTACGTTAGTACGTTACAAAGGTTCGTGTAAATTTTCCCTACTGAATTCTGCTACAGTGAATCTTGAAGTAGTGGTTAATATTTATCAGCTTGTATCTTCGTTCCAATCCCATAACCTTGGGAAGACTAACCAATAAATAACTTCCAGTCTATCAACTGCCAGTTACAGTTTTGGAAACAATGAAAGTAACAAAGATTATGATTCTCAGCAAATTATTTATCAATCGCTGAAATATCGCTCTGCAAATTATCTGCATCTCACTAAAATACAAAACAATTCAATTAACAATGGATTTTTCAAAATTGTGTTGACACACGATTTAAAAATATCCTCCTTAGAGTTTTACGTAATACATAACAACGCACCGTATTTAGTGCATACGTATTTTAGATTTTCCTACACGATTCGATAGAAGTTAATTGCTGCGGGTAAGGACGCCCGGAAATACTACTTTATTAGTGAAAGGGCGAAAGGAATAGGCGCGTGTAGTGTGAGCGTAAATGGATATAAAGCGTCTCCAATTGACCCATTATGTGTACTTTCCTTTCTAACGGGTTGCATTTTCACCAAATGTTGGATATTACTCGCAAAAGAAATATAAGAGTACTTCAGCAGCGAAATATTTTATTCTTCTTATATCAGGATATCGTACGAAATAACTTTATGTTAATAAACCACACTTCGTCCCTTCAAGCCACGATGTATAAGACAGTGCATACTAAATGTAGTTATACAGCGAAATTCGTGTAGTTACCTGTGTAAATATTGCATTGTCTAATGAGAGCATGATTATTGTAAATGGATGGTTGTATTAATATCGCATGGGAAATAAAGTAAGCGTGAAAGTGTTACGTGTCCTGTGCAACGACGTTTTGAAATTGACCTCAGCGCATCAAATGCAACGATGAGAGTGGGAGGTAGCGCGCGGAGAATCATTTCCAAAGCACACATTTTCCACAGTGGAAAATGATTATTTCCCTGAATCGCGTTGAGAAAGGAGCCGGACAGACACCTGGCCTTGCCTACGACATGGTCATCCATTAAAAAACGACGAGCGAGCAGGTGACGCGCCGCCGCTATAAAACTCTCGCTCAGCTGTCGCACCTCGCGAATACCTGTCGGCCATTGACCCCGCGGATGCCCCGCCACTGCGGCATGCCACTCTGTGGGGAAACTACGCTTCCCCTCCCACGACGTGCAAGGAATTTACTCCTTCGGTTATCGGAACCAAATCTGCGACAGCCGATTTGCCCGCAAATAATGTTTCAGTGCAACCTGGTGCACGTTGTGCAAGAAATTGCTATGCTTTGAAGCCGGTGTAGTTCATTCCATTAATGCTTATGAAAGTAGATTTGCAAGTCACCGGTTTTCTCATAGATCACACTCGCATTACCGCCAAATTTATCCATCAGTCCTCTTTTTGATTAATCAGAACGACAAATTAAGTCACCATCACGAATTCTCCGTGTGGAACTATTATTATAACAAAACTATAACATTATTTTCGTGAACGCTTCTTGGTGTTAGCCGATCTTATTGTTACTGCCAACATCGGTGAGGCCAAAAACTGATACACGACGTGCAGTTGGGAAAATTCAGAAAAGTTTTTACTAAAGTTTTCATAGAAATACCTTTGTACTTTATTATTAACAATAATTCGACGACGTTTTATTCGATAATTAGGCGGGATTTTGGTTTGCTTTAAGAATGTTTGAAAATAAAGTATTGTGTGTATGGGATGACTGTTAATTCCTAATAATGAAGGACATATGTTTCTGTTAAAAATTGGAATAATATTTAAAGTATTAACTGTTTTAATGGTAAAATTGCGTGATGAAAACCGGACGTTCCGCAACATTTGGGAACTATAGAGCGAAATTAACCACAAAGCAATACTATTATCGTTTGTTGCTCAAAATATAAACTACCTTTACGTAATGTTTGTGAATTTCTAGTTAAGAGCAAAAAATTTACAACCGCTCAAAGTCGTTGAAAATGTTTATTTTTCTTTTAAAATGATCAACTATCAATGGAGATAATTCACGTTCCATTTTGTTGAATCTAAGTTCTTATAAATGACGAATACAATGATGTAACCTTCACTGCATCCGAACGAACGAATGATAGCGCCACCACTTCGAAAATATGAAAACATTTGTGGAAGTCGAGAAAAGAAACATGTACATTATCGATGCACCAGAAGATTTCGCCTCAGCGCGACTCAAAGTCATTTTCGTCTCATTCGATTCGGAAATAAATGTTTTTGGTCAAAAAAATAGTTACAAACTGCATATGACCACGAGGAAGACAAGCTAATTTATTCGCCGTAAGCAAGTAAGGGACAATCCTATCAACTCCAATCAGGGGCAGTAAGGAGGGTTGCCTTCAACAAAAATCTAGGACCAGCAGACAAAAAACCGATTTCGGAACGAAAACCCGGATATTATCATATAAATCATTTCTATCTTTTACAACAATAAAATAATTTTAACTTATTGTGTGTCGTTAATTGAATAGTAGTTGTCAGCGACCCCTAAAACCAAAATAATAATAATAATAATAGTAATTAAAAAATAAATTAATAGGAGAGACCTTCAGTTTGTCGACATCTTCAGCACGTCGAAGATTCTCTCATGCCAGTATCTGCGACCGGAGTTGTCTTTAACAAAAGAATCCACCCCCGAGAAATCGCTTATTGGGGTCTAATAATCAGTTTGTCGCGAAGCTTGTACAGTGTGGACGGGCCTAGGAATTCACGTACTGAGGTATATACAATTTTATAACGACTTTTATAGTTTTGGTTTATTGATATATCACCGTATTACAAATCTACAGTGTGTTTGAAGTGGCTGTAAGTCGCACCCCAGGACTTCCTCGAGTCTTTCCCGATTACGAAATGGAGCTTTCTCAAACTCTAGCCGCACGCTACCTGAACGCCACAGCGAAGTGTTCGATGTGTCTCTATTGAGGCTTCCATTTCTGACCAGTCAACAGTTAAGGTACAAAATTGCATTTTATCAACATACTAATTTCAAACTTCTGTCGAAACACTGACGCTTCACTTATTTCGAAACACTGATTTGGCTTATTTCAAAAAGAAATATTTAAGTGATATGACACTTTGACTAAACATTGCTGGAATAGCCATACCCCTAAGCTTTGGGACGAGAGATTCCAAGGGTCGGCACAGGCAGCCCCCATTGGCCTCTTGACTATCGGCCAACCAAACGTATACGAGTTGTAGTATCTGTATTTTGCTACCTTCTCTTTGGCAGATTCCGTTAACAGAAGACATTGACCTTTCGCAAGCACTCGCTGCTGAAAATAGTCTCCTCCGCGGCCCCTTTGCCGTGAGGTGTTTACGGGGAGGGGAAGGAGGGGCGACTAGGAGCTCTTTCCTAACTATTTTTTGTCTTTTTGCTGAACTCTTTAACTCCTCCCTAATCTGCCCTTAGTCACATCGCTCTTTACACGGTCACCAATTATTGACTGTACGGCAAACTTTTCACGTACTGACAAATTCCACTAATGCAATGGTGTTGTATTATTCCCATTTCGTAAGAAATAATCGCTAAATATGTTGTTACCACATAACCAAGTTTATTAGACAAATCATTTAATTCTAAATAAGTTTGGGAGTTATGACAACTCGTATTTATTCGTGTTTACTCTGAAAGAAAATCAAATATTCTTGCAGTGTTGAAAAAATAATTTTGTTTATAAGGGAATTTTCTTGTGATAACGTCATATGTTATAATGCAGTACATATTGTGATGCAGATTGTGATAATGGACTTTATCTGTCTAAGCAAAACTGAAGTGTGGGGAATAACAGATTCTTGGATGGATCTAAGAAACTGGGCACAATTAACTTAATTACATGGTTTTATCAATTAACATTGAAAAAGTTGCTTTTGAAACGTCTTTGCTTCGCTGAAAGTCGTAATATCGAAAAAAAGTTTTACTCCGATTAAATGTTCGTAATTCACTTAGGTTTTCACCTCGATGTAAGACTCTCGATCCCGGTTCACCGATTCTATGCTTCTCGAAATTATTAAGCTAGATGACCTATATTTGTAGTCATAAGAATCGTTATTTCCTTTTCTTATTTTATGTTTCGCGTACAGTACATTGTGGCTGCTGTACTCCTAAACGGTTTTCATACAGAATGCGATAAAGAAAAACAAGTAACTTTCCTTCTACGAGTATGAATACAGCCGATACGGCGTTATCTGTGCGGGTAAAGGTGTCCATTTCAAATCAACGTCACCACACTCGTTGCGCGTCCCGGAGATATCGCGAACTCGCTCGAACCGCCGTCCGTGAGTGACACAGCGCGGCGCGTGGCAGGCTCGGAAGCGGACGGGAACGCGGCGTCGACGGCGGCGCCTTGCTGCGGTGTCGCGCGGCCACGTGGCTTTAGTGCCCGCGATAAGGTGCCCTTGTGCCGAGCGCTTATCGCTTGTGCAAACGCCTGGCTCCACTCCCCTCTCCCCTGCCCACTCCTTCAGTGTTCCATTACCGTTTGCATTTCCCACAGACGGCGCCGTCGACATTTCGCCACCGCCGCGGCGCTACCCTGCTCTCGCGAGCGGCGCTAATCACTGGTGTAAGACCATGGGATCAGAGGGCAGGCCTTGGGGCCATGGTCTCCGCCGTTGCCAGGGATTAATTACTACCCTGGAATAGAAATAATTAAATTAATTAGAAATAATAAATACATTTCTCGTGCTCTAGAATTTAACTAACTGACAAGAAAAAATTGTTCATGCGTATTTTGTGGTTTATACGTAAATATTTTATGTGTCTCACATCCACTTTTTTAGTGGTACATAATTTTTGTTTGGTAATTATCATTTGATAGAGGTCAGGGACCAAATAAATTAATGAAATAAATGTAACTTAAAATGTACACCTCGCTGAATGAAGTGATGTGAGAACAGAGTTTTTTCATTCGTGTATATCTTTCCATGCGTACGAGGTCAATAACCCAAGCTTTGAAAGATCGCATGCTTCTAAAAATTTTTAGTTTTATTGATTTAGTTATTGAATGTTTTTTTTCATGACTTCCATTTCCCTAGCCACAATCAGAAATACCCAAGTAAGTCTGCTTCCTGATTTCATAGTACTCAATTATCACGATCACGCTTAACATTCCACATTAAGTATTGCATAGCTCCTTGTAAATATTCTCATACATAAATAGATCCTTCTATGTTCTATAATCTTCTAAAAGCAGATTGCTGCTGATCCCTAGATGATATACCTGATAAAATATTGATGTTTTCCAAAAGGTCTAGTTTTTGCATTCTAGTGTAGACTGTGGATGACCAAGTCATTAAAATAAGTTGCATTTCATCGAAGTTACCATACATTTGGAGCGGGGGATGTAATATATTTGTTTGATTTTTTGGCAGGTCAGTGACCTATTATTTTTTTTAATGTTACTGTATAAAAGTGATTCGTTAGGGTCTGAGGATGACCAATATTCGATTGAAAGAGTTCTCGCCAAGAAACGTAATAAAAATACAAACGAGATGACTATTAAAAATTTTAATTTTTTTTGAAGCGATCCTGAACACTGGTTAGCGAACCCTTTTTATTTGGTAAATACTGGACAATCCCAACAGTTCACTCAGTTCTTCTACTCTGATGATTGAGTTAATATTTTTGCATACAAATTGTTGGGTCGTATTGTACAAGTTCAAGAAATGTGTTTGGGGATTTCCTTATACAGTAAAAGTAGTTCCTTATATTGCCTTGTGTCTGCAGCGAAACTGACTTTCACGTTATTTACTCGTCAACGTTGCATATTTATAAACTAGGGTCCACTGACCTAAAGTCGATTCGAGGACCCTCATAGACTCACAGACGTTAAAATGGGAATAGCTGCTCTACTTGATCCCTATCGTCTTCTCTTTCCTCATGAATGTTCTCCCAAGGATGGCCTCCAAAACTCCTGCCTTCTCTTGTAGAGTTCCTGGCGTTGAAATCTAATTTCTCCCGGCTGAGTAGTCCTGCTGAGCAATTACATGCCGCAGTAGTAGTCGAGCGCCAGGGAACGGAATATAGTCGCCGTCAACGAGATGTGTGGTGTGCTATTCCAGCGATTCGTACCACTTCCTCTTGGGTCGCTGGCGTCAAGCTCGTCTTGGCCGCCGACAGGGACAGGGAGGGGAGTGGCGCGGCGCGGCGCAGGGTCTGCTGGCGGAAGTCGCTTCCTGAGGAAAGCCGGTTTTTCCTGGAGGTTGCGGCGAGGCATCGCCCGCCCAGTGCGTTGGAGCGACACGGCGTCGCTCTGCTCCACTCGCCTCCGCTCCTTTTGGCTCCTCTCCGCATTTTGAGAGCATTGCACGCGTCGTCATTAAGACAACAAAATTAGTCCCAGTTGGGATAGAATGATAGCAAACCCCTACATTTAAGAATGACTGAAAGAAGAGAAGTGCGGACAGTTGAGTTACAATCCCTGTAATAACCAGGTTTAACGCAATGTGTATCACGAGACGAATAAGACTTGATTATTCATACTCTTAAAGTTCAGATTCGATACTGCAATTTTTAGAATATTCATGCGACAGCATCGTGTACATCGCATCCAGTTCCAAACGCGCTCGCGTTCCCATACAGGAATTCATCAGGCACGAGAACAACTGTTTAAGCAGCCTACCCTATTCTGGTGTATATCAATAGGAGCCAAGGATGTCATAGTTTCGTATTAAGGATGAAAACTACCATTATAAGTCTCCAATATTTGATATAGGAGGATAAGGATCATACAACCTCATTCAATCATTTAAGGGTTTCTTTACCTTCTCAAATAAGTTAATTCGGATAAAACTTTATTAACTCCATATGTGAAATAATTTCTATCAGTTTTATTTGAAGTAGCAAATCTCCTGTTTTTAATGAAATGTATAAACTAATGATTGTTGACATAACATTTGGGACTGAAAACCTTTACTGATGCCAAACATAGTTCGAGTCACCCGAAATGTGCTTCAGGATAGACTTACGAGTACGGATAGTAACGTGAACTCGGCAAAGATGCTTTCGAACACTGTCATGATCTGGGTAAAAATTTTGTGCAGGCAGAAGGCTGCGTCTCGAGCTGTCTTAAGAAGCTGTCTTACTTACGTCCAAAAATATCTCCCGCGCAATCGGGTCGACCGACAGTCTTTTACGTTACAGTGTAGACTTTCAACCAGCCAAGTAAACAACCCCATAATGCACTTGAAAATATCCTCTTTTAATGCCAAAGGCAGTATACCAAGGTCAATTGTGCTCCATCTTTCAATATGAGTAGTTCAAAGTTTGTTTGTTATGCAGTTTAATGGCTCCAAAAATATCTTAGTTCTAAGTACTAGTTTAGACGTGCTGAAGCTAGTTACATTTTACGATGATTATAAAACACACCTCAAGTGAGAGGGGATGATATAAGTTTTAATTTTAAGTCAAACCAAGTTATTTTTCGGTGTCTGTTCGAAAGAGAAGTGGAGCTCTTTACTTGGGATTTTACCGAGTTCTTGACATCGGATTAACAATTCATGTTTGTCCGTGCTACTCGTTGGTGGTGACATGCAACAAACGACGAAATTATTATACTTTCTCAAAAAAAATTTCCCAGGACTAAGAACTTCAGCGAAATGAAGAGATCAGAAATACTCACGAGGCGTCACCCGTGATCATAAAACATAGCTTAAAAATTCTCTCAGTAAAGTGGGAACTAAGGGTTTCACTTCATCTGCGTTATTGTCCGCCGGGAAGATTGGAAGTTGCAACACGAATAATTTTAAGGGCTCTAATGACCTCAATGTCGGCGAGCCGTAAAGCCTCAATTTAAAAAAAACGAATAATAAACTGGGGTTCGTTAATAGAAGAGAGATCGGTGAGAAATCAATTGATAATAAAATGAAAGTTAAACATTCTTATCTTCGTCAAATTTGAAATCTTCACCGAAGACAAATGTCAAGTCGTGGGATTAATTTTTTTAAAATTATAAACAACAACATCCAATTCTGTAAAAGTATTCAGATTACGCAGATTTCAGTTTAACTTAGTTTGAGCATGAAATGAAATTCTGTAATAAAGAAGCAATGTTCATACTTAACTAGTCCCTTCATTTCCATAAACTAATCGTGCACACACATTGCCAGTATTCACCATACAAATTACGAGACATCTTGATTTACAAATTCGTTTTTGTCTTGATTTATGGATTCGTTTAAAGAGTCGATGGAACATAGCTATCGTGATCTCTTCAAAAAGAATCAAAATGAGCGAGTGATCGTGACGGACTCACGTGAATGTACGATTGCTCCAGCAGTTTGGTAGGGGGGGGGGAGGGACTGGTTGTCCATTACAACTTCTTCGTGCAAAACTCTTGTACTCGAGCATTTGTTTCGACAGTGACAGATTCGATCAATATCAAACGGTAAGGAATGCATCACTTCCAGGCAAAAGATTATTTATTTATTGTAAAATTACAACAAAACACATGAAGTCAAGCGTCGAAACAACTAACTAATAGGCTACGTGCATTGCAACTCGCCAAATTTCTCGTAGTTACAACTCATCCTCTCAAACACATATTATTTACTACTAATACTAACTCGTCGGACATGCTGTCAAAAATTTCTTTTTTATGTAGCTAGGTTCTTATCCTGTTTCCTTGCATTGCGTCACGATGACATTAATGAAATGTCAGTTCCATTCCGACTACAATGCACCTACCATAAAACGTACATCAATTATGTATTCCGACGTAAAAGAAAAAAGCAACTATTTTCCACAGGAAGTGGGAGGTGTAGGGATCTGATATTTGTCCTATTAAAAGTCAGCTGTCCGCAGTTATGTGTATCTATAATCATTGTGATCATAACAAACTATATCTGAACTTGGAGATGCATATTAAAGCGTTTTTATACATAAGTATCTACTAAGGGACATGAGTCAAATAATAGTAAGACCTAAATCCATTTCTGTGCCCAGTCGACGATGATGTCACAAAAAAACTCATTAGTGACGCACTATAAGGCGCTTCTTTGTCTCAAATGATGCTGTTAATAATAATGCGGACCATAAATCAAAGCTACGGTGCTGGAATCACGCGTCGATGTGTCGCCCAAAAGATCGCTCTAAGCCGCCATGAAAAGCCGACTCAGCCACGCGAATGAATAGAGCGCCCACAGATGTCCCTGCTGCCACCACGTGTCAACTCAAGCGCGTCTCACGCGTGTGTCGTCTCATGCGCGCGTGTGTCCACGAATCTTGTCCCCGCCTACCACCCTATCTCCGCCTTCTGCGTGCTTCTCTTTCTTTCACATACACACACACACACCTGTCTCGTTTCATGACACCCGTCCTTCCACAACGTGTTTCCCCACTCCCCGTGACCATGCGTTCACCGCTCCGCGCGTTCTCGCATTACTCCGCGAGGCAACGTCACGAGTCGGATCTTTGGACCCAGTGACGCACGCTTGGGTTCAACGTGTGATACGAATGGCTCAATAGTTTTGCGTCACCCGCCTAGTTCATAGCCGGCGGGTCGCTGGGATCCGGCTTCGCAGCTTTGAACACTCGAAACATATGCCGTGAAAGAATGTAAGGCCCACCACATGAAATTCGATTGATACGTTACACCTCAACTTTATTTTCAATGAATCAATATTAATACAATATCTACAGTTCTTTCAGTATCCCCTTCGGGCATAGCCGTGTGTGGTGAACAGGGTTAAGTCAATTTAGCGTGCTTTTGGTTAAAAAAAATTTGATACAAATTATATTGAACAACATACAACAAATGTAATGACATTAAAAACCCTAATCAACAAAAAAATGCACGAAATTACAATCAATCTCATTTGATAATTCGTTTACTTTTCTACTTGTAACTTGTTTTCACTAACTTGTTTCTTTAGAAAATGGTTAATCCACTGATTTCATCAAATGCACCTCACGGAACACTGCGTCAAAAGTTATCTAAACGGGGTCATTACCCTAATGACGACCCGAGTGGTTACGACGAAACGTCGGTTTTTAGATAACTTTTGACACAGTGTTCCATGAAGTGTATTGCGGAAACCTGAAGAATGCCAATCCACTGATTTAATTTACTTTCTTTTTTCTATTGTTTAGATTGAAAATTTTCAGTCCCTGTAAAATCATATTATTTATAATACGAATGCCAGTTAAACCCGCTTGTCTCTGTCTTTTTGTAGTGATTGTTCTTGGCAAAATTTATAATTCACTTCGTGTAGTGGTTCTACCGTCTTTAGATAACTGTAGGTGTTTAGAATGTTACCTGACAGTCGGACACTGAAAACTCCGACGGCCGAAAATATCTTATCTGAGAGATACCTTTTTGGTTTTACAGGGATAACTTTGAGTATTAATTTTTGAATAATTTCTTGTGGGTGAATCGTAATATTATCTGCAGTCACCCATGCTAATATTCCGAATTGTATGATTGACTGAACTAGACATTGTATATTGTTTTGAATGTATCTATATTACAAAATCTTCTAAGGGTCAAAAAATTTAGGATCAGTTTCCGTATTTTATCGTTAGCATTTCCACATGACCTCCTCATCCGAGGTTGGAGTTGATACCACATACATCAACAAACTAAGAGCTGTCGAAACGGAAACAGGAAGACTGACTGCTCGATGCTAAGGATATTTCTTGGTTGGTGCGTGTTCTTCGCTGTTAGTGAATGGACATGCTTCGATTTGTGGAAGTCAGTAGAGGACGGCATAGAAATGTATCAGCGTTTCAGCAAAGTTTCCCTCTAAATGAGGAAACTATAACGTTGACATCTTAACTTCAGACAAACTTCTCAATATCCATGGATAATTTAAAACTTCTTGATACCATTTCCTGACGTCTAAGTTAAGACGTCTGGGTGGAGTTAACATGAAGTCGAGAAGAATGAATTTTATCAGAGAGCTTTATTTTGTTCGTTTTAGGATAACCAATTTGACCTCATCGATGACGTCTCCAACAGAGGTTGATTCTGAGGCATGGAAATATAGCAAATGTTTTTTTATACTCTAGTATGACATACATTAAATCGAATACTGCGTGGTATTGTTTCGCTGATGCTTGTGAAATTAGTTCAACAAAACAAGTACCAAGTGCTAACCGTGTCACTTCTTTTGAATAACTCAGTAGTATACCATAAAAGAAAGATTCGATTAATATATCTTCTTTCTCCTCTCTTCCTACTATTCTGAGGTATAATGAGTTCCTACCTAACAAGAGTTCAAGGAACACCATGTTCCGAGCAGCGTTCAGAAATGACAAATCTGATTTCGACGGACGAAAAGGAGAAAAAGAGTGATTTTACGTGACCTCGCTGAAGTGGGAAGGTTGGTTGACGTGGACAACTACGATCGATCGTCGGTCGACCAGTGGCCACATAGCAACAGGCAGGCTCATCCTCACGCGGAAAAAGGAGTTGAAGCATGGTGGGGGTGGTAGTGAAAGGGAGGGGTAACGGAGAGGTGGGGAGGACGTTACATTGTGGTTCATGCGACGTTGGTTCAACCGACCCTGTGTCACACCGCCCACTTCTTCAATGCGAGGCAAATCTTCTGAGGGACGGGGCTGGGGAGGAGAGGTGAATGTTAAATTGCCAACTTCAACAAGTGTTTCATGACTTAGACGAGAGTTTGCCGATTACTAGTTTTCTTACATATATAAGAAATGCACAATCATAATTTATAGGAAACAAACGTTAAAAAAGAACAATATAATTCAGTTTCTTTTTGAAAACTGAGGTGAGTTATCTATGCCACGTGTGATAGAGAAACAGACCCAGCATCCAATTCGCAATAGCTAAATATGAATGTCTTTTTATCTATCACACGTGGCATAGATAACTCACCTGTTTTCAAAAAGAAACTGAATTATATTCTTTTTTAACGTTATAATTTAATGCCCATTTCTTCAAAGTTTCTGTCTTGAGGTATTATATCCGCATTCACTGAAGTCAAGTTGCCAACTATTCACGAAAATTGGAAATATTCACCACAGTAGATCTAATTAATTGATAATTCATTCTACTGATTTTTACTGTTGGATGAGGACAATTATTTTGTGATTTTAACGCTTGATAATAAAATTAGATTGTCGTTTGACTCTTTTGACAAGGATCGCAGCCTTCAGTCACGTGATGCGGCTGCCATTTCCGTTAGAAGAGTATTTTCCACAGTTTTTGGTGTAGTTCTTATAAATGCCCCGTAAGGTATGAAAATATTAACGTCATTACGTTTCTATTTCCATTTACTATGTCTTAGTAGTTTTTTTTCGCTGCGGCCGTTACTTTTGCCGGGATATCAAAAAACATTAGCCTGCGTTAAGTTTCTCCATATAAACCCATAGCAATTTAAAGTCAAATAATTCAGAATTTTGCGCCGTAAGGGTATGGAAACCCAAGGCCACTGGACAGGGGATGGTTCAAACTATCATTTGAAACATTTTTGGGATATTGAAACCTAGTCGCTCTAACGTGTCTAAACCTTAAAAGATTTCCCTGCAACACCTTTAACTCCGTGGTCAAAGCGCATGAAAGTTGTTTGAATGTCCATTCCAGAACCCTGCTATGTATTTCATAACACAATCTCCATCGAAAAAATTCTTTATCGCATAGATCGACGTATTGTCAATAGCTGAGTCGCTAAAAACAGACCCTGCTCCTCCTAGGCTTTCTTGCTTCTAAACGTTTTTGAGATTTTTCACCTCAATGGTGTTTCCATTGAAAAAACATTTCTCTATATTTCCAGAAGTATTGAGCAAATAGTATTATTTTAACTTGCGTTAGTCTAGTATTACATAAATTAATACACTTAAGACTTTATTTATTATTATTAATAGTATTGGGATTTAAGGCTTGCTAACATCTAGGTCACTAGAGCCCTAATTTATTTATAAACATATATTTCCTTTTTAGGTATGCTTTAAAAGAACTTGAATGTATGTCATTAAGTTCATTTTCCAATTGTTTTGAGTTATTTCTTCATCTATCCCGTGTTTATCTCCTGCTGAGGTATGATGAAATAATGACACTCCTGTCATCACACACCATCTTTTACTCTGACCTCCCAATTATTTTTATCTGCAGACATAAATATTTCATTTTAATAATTTCAATGTAAACAGTACATTATATTAACATAAATTAAAAATATAAACCCAGTAATGTAGCATTTCTACGTCTGAAATCAGAACCACTGGACCTGTGGGACGGGTAACCGAAGTGTGGAATTGACGGCACAGACGCATTTTTCTGGGAGATTGTTCTTGGATCACAGGGCGCTCATCAGGAGATCAGCGCTGTCCAATTTGTCTCAGCCCTCGGGCCATTTTCTATACTCTTTCGATCGATGGAGATGGGGTTTGCAATATGTTGCCCGACGAGTAAAAGTAATGGGTCATATTTTAATCGCGATATTTCTTATTCTCATCAGCAAATTTATATTACTTCAAACTGCAAAAATGAAAAAGGAACTTTTCTTTATTTCTAAAACGATATTTTCATATTCAGTATTATATGTTTTCGCATGGTATTGTATGACGGGGTAATTCCGAACAGACTTTTCTGTCCTCACCGGATATGCCACGTCGAATACTATCTCTGACACACAGATTCATGATACAAAGTTATGAAAAAATATTTGTAAAATATACTGTAACTCGCGGACCGCAAAAAAAGTTACGCAGGCCGCAGACAGTTGGACAGTGCTGACGCAGATGCGTCGCAATATAGTTCGCCTCGTTAAAGAAAGGTCGCGATGTTGGAAACACTCATTTTGCCATATGGTTGGTTGTTATATAGTTATTTCACCGAATTTGCCCACGTTCTCCATAAATTCGAACATATCTTTCCAAGCATTTTCGCTGGATGAAGGGGATTATCGGAAATGAAAGTTTTTTTCATGGGTCTTTAGGGCTCGCCAAAGTCATTAGAACCCTTTGGAAATGAAGGTGATCGAACAAAGTGACCAAGTCTGAAGAATGGTACAATCATAATGGGGGAACACCTTAATGCATGTTTTACTACATAATGCTGCTTTATCCTTTTAAACTGTAATCAACGTTCGATCTGACAATTTGTAATTTTCCTTCAAATTAGTTGAAAAGTTTGAAAAACAAATTAGCCGCACTTATAGCTAAAGAATGTACATATTTGTTTCCTCTATGGTGAGAATTTCCGACATTTTGAAGTTAATTACAACAAGTCAAAAGACAACAATTACAACATGTCTTTCCCCCCCCCCCCTTCATTTCTGATAATGCCTGTGTGCCGTCTTTGGAGCCAGCCACTCTCATACTTCCTTGTTTTACAGGTGTGAGCAGAGACGCACAGAATACTGGGGTGCCAGAATGACAGTGATTGTGCAAGCGGTACGATGATATTGGTAAGTGGGGACCCAATTGAAAAAATCCACGAATTTCTAACTCACTTTTTCTTTGATTATTTATCGGTACTTGCTTAATGCAAAAAACTGCGCTAACTCTATGTTCACTCGTAGAGACGCATCCTCACCCGCACTACAACATTAATTCTTCCGGAGAACCCAGGAGCAATCAGTCTGAAATGTTATATTTGAGCTATTAAGTAAGAATATAAGTGAATTAGGAACTGCTTCAGTTAGAAAATGACGGAATTCAAGGAAACATTGTGTCTGGGTTAGGTTAGGTCTATCGCCATTTTTATGCAACACAATTACTTCACGTCAGTCGGAAATTAGCGAATCTTAACGAGATCATTTTTGCTCAGGCCGCCGGCTTCAGGGCCCAGACATCTCCTCAGTGGCCTGGACTCAGGGCCGGCTGGACTGCGTCAGCAGATGTGGAGAGAGGGGACACTCGCGGTTGATTTTGGGAGACGCGATTGAAACGTATTCACCAAAATTTCCACCAAATATGGGATTTAGTTTCATAAATTAAGTACAATGGGAGTCAAATTTGGCTAATACTTGCTTTACTGTTTACATTCTTTTAATATTCAGTGTTTTCCTTAATTAATGCGTTGCACTTGATTCTCCTCTTGCTACAGAAATGTTTAAGAGCTTGAATATACAGAGAAAAAGAGTTGGATTAGTAGAGTAATTTGCCAGTATGAGAAGAGGTGGTTACTCCGTGAAGGTACGGACTCGAAATTCGGATGAAGACATCGCTCTTTTTCTTATGCTCTGAGATATATCAAAGAGCAAGGTATTTTGATTATAGAATAAGAGAAATTTGCTTACATTATAGAGCAAGAACTAACTGGAACAAAGTGCGAGGCGTTGTCTATAGAAAATTCCAACACATACCACTAATGCGTCCCAATTCAAAGATTTCACGTGTTACTAAACAAAGCATATCATTCATTTATACTTCATGGCTGTGTTTGCGATTTGGTTTTATGTATGCTCTGCGTATGCAATCCCTAAAGGAAGTGTCAAGTTTGATCTTCCACTCAGAATTCGAAAACACTAGTGTAGATGATACCCCACGGTACGGTACATAAGTAAGACAGTTTCTTGAAAAGAACGTAGTAAGAGCCAGGAAAGTTTCAAACCAGGTCGAGACTAAGTGACAGTGAACGTTGGGGGTGGGATATAAAAGATACATTCAGAATGCAATTTCCTTGTTTGCAATTCGAATATTCCATGTTTAAATCATCATGATAATGGCGTTTTAGGCGTTTAACTCTTCTGAATAGCAAGTTGTATTTTCCTCAATGGTGTAAAGTAATTAAAAGAACTTCGGGAAAATTAAACTACTTTTCCTATTTTGTGATCCGCGGTGCAAAATAAAACTTGGAACTCACAGAAACGGCTGAGAAAGTGAGGCCCAGTCCACTCCATGGTACAGGATGTAGGTGAAATGGTGTAGGCGTGCTAGGAGTCTGGGAGGTCGTGGCCGGCACGTTAGCAACCATGCGTCGCTGACGCGAGCGCGAAAAAAAGCGAGGGCTGCGCGCAGCTGTGTCCGCTAGTGACGCACATCGAGTGGCACGGCGGGACGGAGGGGCCAGACGTGGGTCCGGACAGACTCTGTCCGTCGGGTTATGTACAATGGGCGACAGAATCGACTGCAAGATGGAAGTGAAAGGGTTTTCACTGCAAGTCAAACGAATTCTATACATTCATTGCATACGTTATTTCTTATTCAGGGAAATTAAAGTTAACTAACCTCACTCTTGGGGGAGGCGGACGTAGAGTTGTCAGGGAATTGAAAGGTACCAACACGACGTTCCTCCGAGTTGACGAGAGCCCAAACTGCTAACATTTCGATGCTGCTGTCCTGATGCTACGATAAAGAGAACCTGAAAATAAAACAAACGATATTCCTAAATTTGCAGTTAGTTTCGCTCAAAATTAAAATCTCTATTTACACTTCTTAGTTCATTATTCATAAAAAATCTTACTTATGATGAGGTGAGATTCATGCCATGAGGCACTTTTCCATATTCACGAAGGAAGATCCTTTGGAAAAGGAGCTATGTCGTATGTCCCAAAACCCTATTGAAGAACGAATCCTACTGCGGAAATGTTCATTATTTCACTGAGGGAATAAATGAAAAATTTTGTAATGGCGCGCTCAAGAAATATAGACCTGCACTTGTCTAGGTCAAATGAAGGGAAGGCTTGTACCGAATTCGTCCCCGCGGTCAAATGATACAGGTGTACAAGAGTAATCGTTATTCGGGTAGGGTCGAGTTCGTCCCCGGGTTTTCCTACCTCCTATCGCTACAGACGTAACTCTTCTGTCCAGAATGGGAAAAAGAAGACGACGGCTTTCTTTTAAGTACATTCTGGGTTCGAGTCCGCCAGAGACAATAGTTTCATTTTCCTATATTTTCATTCCTCCCAGAATTAGAAAAGTAAATAATTTAAGAGATAATATACAACTTCCAAACTTTTCGAGACAGTCACAAAATAAATTCTCTCGTCGAGTAGACAAAGATTCAATTGAGCCATCATTAACTCGATGACGGTAGGAGCCTCATAATTTGTCAGTGAATTTTTTTTTTTTGGGGGGGGGGATTTAGGACTCGCCAACATCTTGGTCATTAGATCCCTTTAGTCATTAGGGCCCTCAGTGAAAGATCGTGGGCTTAATATGTTGTTAATCAATGAGAAGATATTTTCGGTCTTGGCACTATAGCCAATAAATGCAATTTGCAATTTACGAAATGTCACAATGTATCTAATTTTTAATGTTGCATAGAAGGAAATGTATACATTAAAGTTATTTGAATTTCGGATATTCATATAAAGTGCATAAAATATGTGCGAAGTGCTCAAGATACAAAAGCGGGACTATATATTACGGCTGGTTCTCTAATTAAGAAATCCGCCTCCACCAGAACCACGACCAGCGCATAAAGGTGTTTGGCCCGGAGGATTTTTTAAGTAAGAAAAAAAGGAGGAGGAAGGGGCGAGAAAAAACTCACCGCCACTGACCGCAATATTTTCATGAGTAGAAAGAACAACGGTTTCCGGATCATTAGTGCCATCTCATTCCCAATGATACATTCGTCGCCGTCGCTACTTATAAAATCTCTACCATTATATCATTCCTCGCGGGCCTCTTACACTTCTGTTGCACTGTTCAATCCGAGACAGATTGGAAATAAAGAGAGGATATATTTCAAAACCATCATAAATTTAATTGATTTCATTACATCGTTTAAGATGCTTTCAACGTCATAATATGATGGCAAATGAACTGATCTTTTAACATCAGCCAATCTTTTGATATCTTTCATTAGAACTTTAATTTATATCATCATTGCATTTACTGAAAGGCGTACGTGAAATATGGGCATGATCTTGAGGCAAATGACAAAGATAAATTGACTAACATAACTCATCTCTTAATTTCCACCTACATATTCAAAAATTACACAGGAGGAAATGTATAGTCAATTTGAAGAAAATGTTAATACAATAATGGATATGAAGAAAGTGTACAGCTAGATAGTAGGTGATTCCCCATTTCCTTGCTGTAGAACTGAAGAGAGATATACGAACAAAAAGAACACAAAGACATAATATCTAGATACAAAGAGAGATAGATAAAACCCAGGTAATTGCCAAAAGGTCGATAAGCCGGGTTGTATAAAACAATTAAAATGAAAAAAAAAAATTGTGAGAGTTCACAGGTCCGTGAAGTACATTTTAAGAAATGCTACTATACCGAAGTGTTTCAAAATCGACTCTCACCAGAATTCTCTGGCTTCGATTCAGGTTGGCAACCTGCATCGGATTGTTAGTAACTTGTGTATTTTGCAAATATGTATTTATTTGTATTATAACTTAATCTACCCCCACCTAATGTAGCAAAATCTAGACTACGATAGTAGTCGGTCGTAGTGACCATGTTCCCCACTTATTAAACTTTAGGGTCACTAATTCGAATTTTATTTTACTAATTAGAATCTTTAGGCCTAAAATTCGAATATATTTATTGATGTGCCGATTCAGAAGATTCCTTATTCAGGAAGTTCATTTATTATTTCCCAAAATGCCTCTCAATTCCCATTTGAATTCACCCCAGCGTCATTGCGTGTTTAGCCACTTGTTGCCATTGATATAGGCTTCAAATTGTGAAGTGAATCACGGGAAATTATAAGCGTCTCAAATTCTTCATCTGCCTCACCTGTTTTCTGTTTATTTGCTACACAGAGAGAAATTTACTCGCAAAACTTCCCTGGATTTGGGGTAAAATTTCGACGAGTAGCAATCTAATAAATATTCACCTTTAGTTTTACATTTATTATAGCATAATATGTGACAATGCTACATTAATATTGGTTCCATATTTGAAGTAAATATAAGCTAGGAAAAGTGATAAGCTATTAATATGTTGAGCAAGATTTACCAAGATATGTATGGGATCACCCAAGAAACTTGAGTTTTTGGTAGTCCCCACGAGTTTCTATCACAAGCTTATGTTTATCGCAATCATTCTGGAATTGGTTATAGATGCTTCACTTTGAGAAAATTTAATTTCAGCTTTGAATTTTACTCTGAATGACTAAACGCTTGGTAATTATTTTAACTTATGTTTCCTACCTTCACATGACGGCTTCGTGATGTAACAGTAAACACAATAGACTCGTGATCACAAGGTTCATGTTTCGAACCCTCCTGTATGATTTCTTAAATTCTCCATTAATTTTTGTCAACATGGCTGACGAATTTGGGGTCTGCACATTTCAACTCAAGCACGATTTAACTTACGCATGATTCAACTTTTCTACCTGCGCGGCGGAGGGTCAAGTTGTGGTGTTGTGGGTGGTACTCAGCAGGGTTGAACAAGGAAAAAGTTTCCAGACTACCGCCGCCGTCAACGTGCGGCCCTTCTGAAGAAATATAAGAGTTATTTCACTAGACGTGCAACACCATATTTATATTTCCTTCATCGTAGTAACAGTTAATCTACGACAATAAATATATTTACAAATATACACGGTATATTGCTAATTATCCAATAAATTTTTTTTTTTATATTTTGATTTTTCTTTAGGAAGAAACCCTCATTCTTCCTTCATTCAAAAAAATTGTAAACCTCAAAATAATTGTTCTAACTATTAACTTATTACTGGCTTTGGATATTCCAAATACCATTTTCTGCAACATAAAATGGTGCCAAGAAAAACCAAACCAGAAGACATTCTTCCACCACCAGTTGAAAATATAAATTCCATAACCCGCCGTCTGCAAATTTCGAAAAATTTGTTTTATGTATATTCTGCTATACAAGAGCAACAACCCGTCAAGAAGTACATGGCTCTATTACTTATTCCCTGTGTTGATGAATGAGCAAGTCAGTCGATAAAATCACAACGGCGTAGTATGTACAGAAATTACGAAAATCTTAAGTCAAAAGACGTCCTCAAATTCTTATCGGTTACTACGGTGAAGGAAATTTAAATATGGTGTTGCACGTCTAGTGAAATAACTCTAATATTTCTTTAGAAGGGCCACACGTTGACGGCGACGGTAGTCTGTAAACTTTTTATTGTCCAACCCTGCGGACTACCACCCACATCACCACAGCTTCACCCTCCGCCGCGCAGGTACAAAAGTTGAATCATAAGTAAGTTGAATCGTGCGTGAGTTGAAATGTGCGCAACTCGACAAATTTCCCAGTTATCTCAGGAATATTTCCAATGAACTCTGAACATTCTCCCCAAGTTTTCCTACTAACTTTCCTCGGATTCCTCGGTCAAAATTCCCACTTCTCTCAGTAGGAAATGTAAAATTAGTTAACCACATACATTAGATTTTTTATTTTAATTTATGTCTAAGTTAATTGCTATTCGTTTTAATCTAAACCGGTTTGCGACTAGTCATGACACAGTTGGAGTCAATTCGGTCTTCCCGTGCCATCTCCCGAAATCCGCCCCCGCTGCCTTCGTCACTTCCTGGAAGACGGCGTGCGCCACCGGCACGGGACGCAGTGACTGGGACAATGACAGTGACGCAATGATGAGCATCGTCATGTCGGGTGAGTCAGCGACGGCGGCAGGCAGTGGCCCGCTTCACAATCTCTATTCACTCTCCCAACTCCCTTCTGCACAATATGCAGGATGTTTTTCTGCTGGCTTTGAGTGGATATGGAGGGGAGATTGATGGTCCGTGCTGGCACCTCCGCGATAGCTACGTTGCATATGGCACACGTTTATCAGCAATGAACGTCAATGGTTTTAATCATTTGGGGTGATTAACATTTGCGCCCGGGCCCAAAGGTGGCCATAACACAATATCTCCAAAAGATTGCCCTTTTGTCCTTCCCAAAGAACTATTTTACTGACTGCAAACGGAAACTACATACGAAATTTGACCGTTAAAAGCAGGCACATAAGAAAGTGAATTGTTTTCCGACGTGATGAAATTTTTTAGATTTTCTATCAGAAACTCAATGACTAAGTATAGTCTTCGCCAGAGATAGAAAAACTATCACTCAGGTAGTCGGACTATGCTAATCTTCTCTTGAAAAACTTTTCCTATTGTCCGGAGCTGGGCCGAATTCTAGTTGAAACCGATACCTACAATTAAGAGAAATCCTATTTGCTAATTCATATTACATCACAAGTAGACGAAGAAAACAAAATTCGAAGTTAATTTGTACCAAGTTCCATTACTGAGATAGATGCTCTCCAATGTATATGAGAGGTCTGCCTTTTCCTCCCCGCTTTATAAATATCATTTAAATTATGTACTTTGAAGTGCTGCAACCTAAGAGGATTATTTTTGAAGTAAGAACCGCTTGCGCGTAGCTTGTAACGTGACGTCTGTTCTAGGTTGGCCACTCTCGGACAATCACCTACTACTCGTGTCTCTGCTTGTGTCGGTTGTTGCGTAATACTTTGTTTGTCGCCATGTTGATCATGAATCCCGCCGATTGTGAAGTTCGGTTTTTAAATGCAAGAAAAGTTCCCCCTGCTGAAATTCAACGGCAACTTGTTGAATTTCATGGGGAATGTGTAATGAATGATCGCAATTGCGTAGGTGGTTCACCCTTTAAATGAAGGAAGGACAAATGTTCATGATGAAGAACGATCCGGACGACCCACTGTCATAAATGAAGAGCTGACACAAAGTGTTGGTGAGAAAATTCCCCAAAACAGGCGCTTCACTATTGACGAACTTCATCCCTCATTTAGCAACATCAGAATTTTATATTTTTTCAAAACTTAAGAAATTTCTGGGTAGAAAGCGTCTAGCGGATTATGTCGTGTTCAAAATAACTGTTGCTGACTGATTAAATAGACAGGCGGCAGAGTTCTTTGATGATGTATTCAAAAGCTTGGGTCACGACTTAACGAGTGTTGAAAAGTAAAAAAATATGTTCACCTTTTCATTTCTAGTAAAAGTTATGTTCGTAAATAATGTTTCTCTCACATTATTACAAAACTGTTCTTACTTAAAAAATGACCCTCATACATAACAATGTCTTAGAAGCGTGATTCAAATTTTGCTGTATTCCTCTTTCTTAGGCGAGAAAAATGAGTCATCGTATAGTAATGTAAGATTAGGGGTTAAATGTAACGTAATTTCTAACAGACCATGGAATTTCTGAGAATTTTAGTCGAGGTAGATCGGTTACAGATGTACTTCCGGATTCGGACCCAACAACAAATAGATTCCGCAATAACTAATTAGGACAGGCCGATCATCTGAGGAGCAGTTTTTCTATCTTTGGCGAAGACTTTATATTCCTAGAGAAACGGTCAAGCGTGATCGTGGTCTTGAGTATTCAAATTCATGGTTTTAATCGAAAGAGAAATATACTGTGTATACTCTTTGCGGATATGTGCTGTCGCCCTGTTTCACTAGGGAGGGAGTACGCTGAATTGCTGTCTGTTCGTGTTGTGTTGTCCCTAGTTATATGTAAAGTCTCGCGAATGCTCCCTATCATACAGACTTTCTTAATTTGATCTAGGAAACCGGCTCTCTGCCTTATTTTCGTCTTCCTCTCTTCCAATCCTAAATTATTTATTTAAGTTCTCATCGCATTTCCTGCAAAGCATATATAATGGTGTTATATTGGGTCAGATTAAAATAATAAAATCCCAAGGTTCGTCTTGTGTCCCATTATTATCTTTGTTCAAGTCTGATCAACAATCCTTGAGATAAATTAATAGAAAAGGAAGTATTTTGTGTAGCAAATGTAGATTATATATCTATTGTGGTAGAGGGTGAAAGTAGACGTAAAGTAGAACAGCAACTAATAAAGTACTGATTTTTTGTGAAAACGAATGTGAAAAAATGAAATCAATCAAAATTAAAATATCAATCGAAAAAACGAAAGTTATGAGGTTCGGTGGACCAATAAGAAACAAGCGAAGAGAACCAATAATAAAGTTAAAATAGTAAGGAAATAAAAATATTACGTGTAATTGATGATAGATAGATATTCAATATATTACAGATTTTCAATATATCTTCAGTATATTACAGATAAGATTAAAAAGAAATATTATTCTTTTCAGCAACTTGGATATAACAAATTTAGCATTGAGGATTAAGATCTACTCACCTTTATGAAGGAGCCTTACGGTCTTTAATAAGTCACGGGGCATTGTATGGTAAAAAAGTATTTTGGAGAAAAATTAGCCGGTCTTCAAAGATTATGTTTGCTTCGGCTCATTGGCTGTTATCGCACTGTCACCTGAATAACTAATAATAAGTATACTCTCCAAGTAATAACTAGAATAATGTCCATCGATCTACACATACAAAAAGTAAAATTTCGGAAGATATTGGAAACTAAGGGGAAAATAAATGTTCATGGGAAAGAGGTAACGAAAGAAAATAGCGATGAATTATTACAGGGCAATTGATACAGGGTGGCAGACTCGATAGGAAACATCAGAAAAGGGGAAGTAAACCTATTAGTTTATTAAGGATGTAAGACTAAAAAACGGGAAAAGGCTACGGTTAAAGATAAGTCATGTGCTCAAGGAATTTATAACAGGCCATGGGAACTTTAATATCTTAGGATTGGAAGAGAGGAAGATGAAAAATGCGAAGGTGGGAAGGACATTAAAACATCACACCATATCCTATGGAATTGTATCTTGCAAGGCCTCAGAGAGCCAGTTTCCTAGATCAAATAACAAAAGGTTGTATGATAGGGAGTATTCGCGAGGTTTTACAGAACTAGGGACAATACATTAAGAACAGACGCGGACAACGATGAGACTGAGCACTGGAGGGGAGTATACGTTAATAAAAAAATAACATGAATTGAAAAAGAAGAGAGAGAGAAGGAGACGCCCGTAATGACTGTTATATACGAGAAAAACCGCGAGCAGTATTCTGCGGGTTATGAAATAAATTTAAAAAAATAATAAGATCGCAATCAATCGCGCATTTGACTTCCTAAAGTGTGCAGTGTATCCAACAAGTGAGAGGACTTTGAAAGGTTTGTGGGCTCGAGAGGCGAAGTTCAAAAATTATATTTTAATGTTGTTCACTTTATTTCTTAGCGCATTTTGTTTTTGAAACATCAGTATTGGATGACATTTGTAATGCAGTGGACTCGCGACCTGAGAATTAGCAGTCGAGTTTCCAGAAATCCTTGCTCATGTGAGGCGGGAAAGTCGTTCGAAGTTTTTATTATTATTATTTAATTTATGTATTTTAACCATGAATAATTCAATACAAAATGTTATAAATAGCACACGTTGTAGTCTGTTGAGAACTATTCTCGCAGTAAATCATAATAGCGTATTCTATGTTATGTACACCATGTAATCATCGTCAGAAACTCCATGGCGGTTTTGTTTTTATTCTTCAAATCGTTTCCAAACAATACCTCATCATCCAACCATCTTTAATCCTTCCTTTATAATCCATATGGTGCTAACAAACTCCTCGAAGATGATGTATTTATCCTTACTATCTATTAAATGTCCATAGTTCCTAATCGAAGGAACATCTGTTTCCTTCATTCGACTTAAATATCTTGTTCTCTCTACCCCCATATAACGCACAATCCCATAATACGTGATCAATCGACTCTTCACCATCACCACACATACACTCTCCTGATACCACTATTTTAAACATCTCTAAATACATATTCATGTCACCACGTTCTGTTAATACTTGTATCATCCTATAAATAGGTATAAACCATTTCTTGTTCTTAGTTGCATGTTGCACATTCTCAATAAATCTGTATTTCGTCCTTTCTACGAATTATTCCATCGTATTTGTCATGTTGCTAGCAATATGTCTGTTATCCGGCGTTTCCAACCTTTCTCAGTTATTCGCACTTCCCATCTAGAGTTATTCTTCCCTCTCTCCGTATTCTAAACCGTAGTACCCACTTCTGCAATTCCAATAAAAATTACAAGCAGTGCATCATTTGACACACTTTTGTATGAACCACTCAATCGCAGCGTACATATTCGCTGAAGGTGAACCAATTTACTCTTCATTGTTATGTCATTTAATATCTTTGCCCATACACTGCTTCCATATGCTGTAATTGGCATCATGACCCCTCTATATAATGACATAAATTGTTTCTTCCTCAAGTTGAATTTAGATATCCCAATTCTCACTATTTGATAATACATTTTCTTGACTTTCTCTTCCAAAAAGCGTATGTGTTCCCTGAATCCCAAATTTTGATCTATTATTATTCCTAAATAGTTTTTCCAACTATTTTTATTCTCTCTATTTAACCTCAGTGATGGTTCTCGTTTCCTTACACTTTTTTAGACCGAAGACCATTGCCGTTGTTTTACTAATTGCAATTTTCAAACTTTTCTTTTCACACCATTCAGAACAGTCTCTCAGAATTTGATTCCCTCTTTCTTCCACCTCCCTACGTGAATTCCCTTCCACAAAGAGTGCCACGTCACCGGCATATGCCACAATTCATACCTCTTCCGATTTCATATGTCTTAGGAGACTAAGATAAAAATTTAAAAAAGTGGTCCACCATGAGAGTCCTGAGGTGTTCCTTTGTTGTTCCTTTTTAGTATTCGTTCCTTTCCGATATCCAAGAAAGAATACTTCTCTCTGAAATAATCTACTATGACGTTGTAGAGATACCCATTTATTCCGTGATCACGTAATATTACCAATATTATGCCCCACTGTGCATTATCGAATGCTCCTTGAATGTCGTTCGAAGTAAAATACTCATCCGGAATTCTTAGTGGAAAGCAAAGGCGACAACTCAGGGGTCAGCCGCCTCTTTTCGCTTTGGAATCACCTTTCGCCAGGGAAGGCACTGGTTGGTCGTCTGGAATGCTCACTGGACAAAAGGTTCGCGTACTGTCGCTTCGCTGCCTCTCGCACACCAACTTTTCTGTCCTTTCCCTTCCCACGAATCGTCGACCCTTCACCTCTTTCGGTTTCCTTATCAGCACAATATTACAGGAATTCATGGGGAGATCTCCTTGAAACCATTTTGAGAGAGAAAGGTATGAAATGTTCAGAAGGAATGTATATTTGACTCAGCATTTCGTCACTATCTTGCAACGAAGAAACAATGATGACATATTCAACTCAGGGTTATGGTGATTCATTACAGGAGATAAGCGACTTATAGGAAATATATTTGAAGACACAATCAGAGTTTCGCCTTAGAGTTTGATCTTTTTCAACATTCTTTTTTCGGGGGGGGGGGGATTACTATAGTTTAACAAAGAAGTTTCATATGTCAACTTTCTTTATTTCATACCTCCGCTTTATATACTAGTTTTCGACATGACTGTTATCGAAAATATACGTCAGACTCGTACAGGCTCATTCAGCTATACCCGGCGATAGCTTAGATGGTCACTTAGTTGATAGATTAAAATTAATTAAAAATAAAAGCTCCGCACATCCATTTTTTAAATACATAAAATCCTCGTTATTTTATTTTTGAGAAATCATTTAACGAGTTAAAAATATTTATTGAACTAATAGTGAGCCAAAATACATATATGCTCCATGTGTCTACTACAACCTATTCGAACACTGATAATACTTTGTTTTAATACGTGAGCATTGGTCTATTTTTCCTCATTTGCTCACATTTCTCCAAAAGAATTCGTATGAAGAACGGCGAACAACTGGACAAAATTAGGTGTTGATAAGATATGCTTATTAAATGAATCAAAGTACAAAAGAAATGTTGGCGAGCCCTAAAGCCTCATTAAAAAAACATTCTATACGAGTTGGAATGTTAGTTTGCTACAAAATAATCTGATAATTTAACTGAAACAACTTCAAAACATTTTTCCATCGAATTGAAACGAATCGAAAACGTATATTTGTCTTTCACCTCAGAAATACATTGGTTTCTCAGCTGATGGCTTACTAATTAAAAATGTAGTCCGGTTGCCCCGTATCATAAAGGAAGGTTTAAAATACTTCAAAAATATTTTATGTAATACAGATAGCAATTAATGGGTTTAATTGCGATTAAACGTTTATGAACCTTCCATTCCTCTTCCAGGCAATGAATGTTTAAGTCTAGCACAAGGCTCAACGAGCTGAGAGTGATTCAGAGCTGGGACGAGTCCATCGCAGCCAATAAGTCACGATTTATTTCAGAACTTCTTAATTTCTCCACATATGAAGCGCAGACAAACATCTCAGGCAGCAATAACATTGACTTGAAGACGATAGAATGCATAGGTCTCCGTAGAACCGAACACTTATCTCAAAATATATCGGGTAATCTATGTATGTAAACAAAAGCGAATAATTTCTGCTTACGCTTTGCGGTCAAGGAGCGACTACTGAACAACAAAAGAGCCATCCCAAAATATCTTATTTTTCCACCTCTGATATCGACCTAGTCCCGTTTATTATGCAAAAGCATAGTCTTGTTCATCCGAACTCTTCAATTAGTCTGACAGAACACAAAATGTCCAGTAATATTTCTTCATCTGTCGATCAGTTCATTCGATTGTGGGTTTGAATTATGATACAATATGCAAACGCAAGGGGCGGCTAACATTTTAGGACACATCCCAAACTCTGCCGATGCCCCCTTCTTCGTTTATATCGTAGTCACCTACTGGACCAAAATATTGGAATTGTTACCTTGTTTATTCAACGTTTGTACTTATAATTTCAAAGAAAATGAATCTAAATACTACATAATAACAGATTTCAGGGTTTGGGTTATTTCTTGTATTTAAGGTTGATCCAATTCTTTTTAATTTTTTCGCAATTATATTGTATTTGGACTCTTTTAATTCACGGTTTGATAAAGAGCACAAATTTGATTTTATAGTGGTAATGAAACGTTAAATAAAAAGTACAATTTCCAATTTTTTGGTTCAGAATGTGAGCTCAACTCCGGAGAAGTCGAGCGGTGTGCTCATTACGGATGAAGGAACTGGTAATTGGGGGATGTGTCGTAAACTGCCAGCCGCCACTTTATTTTGCAAACAGTATAACTGTTGACTCAGTTGGACGACGCAGAGGATAGCCATGAATCTAAGAGATTCTGGGTTCGAACCCTATTGGATAAGGAAACGTTTGTAGTACGTTATTCCCGTGGACAGCGACTGTACACCAAGAGTTCCGCCAAAATAGAATACAGAAATAAATAAATTGTGTTCTGAAAACCAGAAATCTGATCATTACTAAGTTAGGACTAGACAAAATGGAGGTAAAAATATCTATAACCAGTTTCCAGAAAATGTCTGATTAATACACTGCAACCATTCACTAGAAATATCTCCATGGTTAATCAACAACAGGTAAATAAGCAAAAGTACATAATCTGGGTAAATCGTCAACTCATTGCCTCAATGTACATAGTATAGGTTCTTTCCACCAGTTTTCTGGGTAAAAGATCACATTAAATTTGGATAAATTTTCACCAATATTTAGAGTCACGACAAAGACGAGAACAGGATCAGGCACGTAATTGTCAATCTCGCGAACATGGGGTCAGCGTGTTACCCATTACACCACCAAATCTGCGACGTAAAACGGTGGCTCCACATGCTCGGGAAGACTCGCATTGATGTACGAGAACGACGGCCTCCACATTCTCGCAGACTCCATCGGGAGTATCCACGCTACTTTGGTGAGAACGGGACGTCGTAAGGAAGTACTAGCGTGCGTAGAATTAAATGACTAAAATACCTGAAATCAGCATAAATAAACAGAGTAACACGTACTAATTGCGATTTCAACTTGAAAAACATACCTCATCGGCCATTTTAATGAGAGAATTGCAATTATAATTGATGGTATAATACATTGCACCTTATGGAGAAAACTCTATTTTCAAAAAATACCAACTTTTAAATCACGACAATGATGGAAAGTTACTTTGATTTGTAGTAAATTTTTGCATAGTATTTTTACATCTCTTTTATCTATATGTCACCGGACATTTGATATTTAACTTTTTGTGAGGTGAGATGCATAAATCAGGAAATCGTTGTGCTCGGTCGCCATGTTTGTACATGCACTGATGCATTTCAAACGAGTCAAGCGATGTTCCTGAATGTTGTTTGCACTATTTTATTTACCGACAGATACAAATTAAATCACGTTTTCTCATAATTATAATTCATACTGTTGTGTTCTAAAGCAATTACACTAAATGTATAGAAAACAATTATACGTCTCAGTGGATTGACTAACTCGGAGTGCTGGTCCCACCTTAAGCGTGTGATTCAAATTGTAGTGTTCGTCTACGCGCGGCGACCGACGAGATCCCTTTGGAATACCGAATAAGGAGGGACTCGAAGAGGAGAGAATTGGCGACGCGAGCAATCCCTCCACACACTCGCCGAGTCGCGCTTTGTCTTGCTGAAGAAGTTCACTTCTTAACGTAAAGGGGCATATAAGCAACGCTTTATAAAGTCGCACAGTTGAGTATATCGAGGCACAACCTGGACAAAAGGATTTCATCCCATGAATCTGGTGAATTATGGCGACAAATCATTTTTAAGTATACAAACAAATGTTACGTCCATAATTTCTGTTAAGGAAAATTATGAAGAGCTTCTTTTGAACTGTTTATATATATTTGACATATAACATCTCGAACCTAAGATGCGAAAATCTGAACATGACTTATGTTTACATATAAATGATTATTCACCATAATTCATCAAATTCACGGGATACAAGACGTATGGTCAGGTATCCCCTCGATGTAGTCCATTGTGCGGCGCACGAAGCGGCCCCATGTGTATGTCCCTGTAGTCACAGGGGAAAAAGAACAATGAGAGGGTATAACCATCTCTTTGCGAAAATTTCTAAGTTAAAATTTTACTTTTATTTTATTTAGAGTGGCCATCCCACCCTATTAGCAGACCCAGCCATAGCTTGCAGTCTGGCTTGTATCTGCTGGGCGAGAGCGAGAGTTACTTTGCCCGAGTTATACGTAGCTTTCGTTTCAGATTCTGGGTAAAACGACACATTGAGCGAGACACCAACCCGGGTAATGTCCCCGTGATGTGGAATCGGGAGGAGATTCACAAAATAAATGTAAAAGAATTAATTCCATTCTCCTTACTCATAGTACCGTGTTCAAATTCAGCTTTCGAAATAAGGATTATATTCGTGATACCGTATCTTTTTTGTGACGCGAATGACGTGAGCTGTGAGAGAAAATAAAAAAAACTAAACTTCATAATGTGCTTCTTCTGTAGCTGACCACGTCCAAAACCTTGCCTCGTCCACCAAGAAAACGCACCCTTTGGCTGCCGATCCCTAGATAGTCCCATTAGTGGGGTCTGGCAAGGATTACAAGGGTCTTTTGTCCCACGAAAATTTCTGACAATCAATGTCTGGGGACGCAGCTCAGCCCCCCGAAAAGGGTAGAAGCTGGCCGTGCATGGTGCCACCCTAGAAAGCTTCAAAAGTGCGCGACTCCTAACCTCTCCTTCCTTTAGTACCATCTTACCCTCATCCACCAAGTGATATGCATCTTTTTAATCAAATAAGGTTTCTTCAAACTAGAGTGAATTGAATTTAACATATTTTTTTTAGACTTACCACCTTTTATGGACGAACAATATATATTTTGTGATAGAGTAGTTTTTGGTAGTAGAGTGAATGCATACTTCATTCTAGCATAAATTCAATAACATTTCAAGTATACAGATTGAATAGATTTCGTTCAAGTTGACTCTCAGATTAGGAACATTTTACTTGAGTTTCATGAAACAATTTGAGAACTTCCCCAATATACAACTTCTACTTTTGGCAAGTTGCTTGGCATCGTAATACTCCCACCTTGATAATATTTACACATTACGCTCAGTGACGGATTTATGGGGGTGGGGGTTAAGGGGGTTATAGCCCCACCTCCCATTGGACCTGAACTCTCAACTGATAAAGGCATACTTTCCACTTTAAACAACTAATAAGTTTGGTTACTATTTAATATTGTTAATTATCTATTCGATGAATTGAAGTATATTATTTAAGATAATATTTATAAAATTTGTGTTGTAAAGTCATGATTTTCAAAGAGAAATGCCACCCCCCTTGCGGTCTAGGTCCGCCACTGATTACGTGTATAATTTTTCCGGAATCATCAGTAATGTTAATATCTGACTTTGAAATTTACGACGCTTTCCTCGATCATTACATAATTTTATTTGAATGTACTTTCCTTTACAACTATTTAGTGATGCACTTAACGATCCTCAAATACGAATAAATTAATCAAGGATTCAATTACATTTATACGAGATAGCTTTCTTGGTGTACGCATGGAGAGCCGCCAACCTGTTGAAAGTGATCAATTGTAATATGCAATCACAAAATCCAATTAGCTTCGTTTCTGTACTGGTTTCTAGTTTTAAAAGGAAATAGCAAATAATTCGCAAAGATAAATTTAGTGGGTAATTATTTTGTGTTATACCATTGAACTGGATTTATTCTTTATGTGCAAAACAACAAGTTTCTCGTAAAAAACATTTTTGCGACATGTACTGGCGAATAATTAACAAAAATGAAATGTCGATAGTAAACAAAAATGAACACGTGGAAGTTAGTGATACCATGAACATGTTAGAATTGTGAGAATCAGTTTTTCGCTTCAGATATGTGAAGGGAGAGAAGCGATGCGCTGAGCCACTGAGACTCGTCAGAGAAGAAACTTGTGCGGGAATGCGGAGGGAGAGGCAAGTGTCCTCTCTATAAAAGCATTTAACCCTCGTTTTCCTCGCAAGAGAGTCGCCGGATCGTTCTTCTTTTCCACTTCCACTCAACACGCGGGCATTGAAAGAAAAAATTCTGATGTTGACATCCGCAGGGATGCAGGTGATATGTGTTCCACGATATAGTTCCCTTTTATGTGAATAAACGTGAGGAACACGCAATATAGAGGTCCGAACGACACACGACTGCTGTTACCGCAGTTCAACAGACTTTCAATATTTGTGGGCTACGTTCTTGTCCTTGTGAAGAAATCCATTTCGAAAATAGGCGCAGTGTTGAAATAGGAGGAAACTCGCGAAAATTTTGTAACAATAATTTAGTTTTACTGGTTTATGCACTTTTATAATATCCACTATCATAGCAATGTCTAAGAGTTTCCAAAATTACTATAAGATCTATGAAACATAACTTGCCGACAAAAATATATAAAATCATTACTTCTTCTCACTCATGGAGTAAATTCCTCGTTACAAAACTGGAACAAGATATTATTTACTCTGAGAAAGACTGGTTTCGCTGTATGATCAATTCATGTTATTGGTAAAGATGGTAAAAATTTCGCAGTGAGTGTACACCTACAATTATTTAATGTTCAGGTCTAAATGGTATCCAGTACAAGAACTATATGTATTTTTTCAATGGCACATTTTTCCTGAAGAATGAATGAGAATATTGCCTGTTGATTGTAATTCAATACCACGCGGGATAACTAAGTTGAAAAGTAATCAGTTCCTGGACCAGGGACTCAATTGAATTCATTTACACAATAATCGTATCAACTAGAAAAGCAAAAAACCAAAATTCTTCAAACGAAATGGAATATTTTGTAGCATATTTCTCCATCAAATGTTTATTGGTGAACGGTTTTTTGTTGTTGTAAAAACAGAACCTGCTCTGCGCCTTCAGTGTGCGCTCCCCAGCCGAGGGTGCGAGGAAAGGAGCGCGAGGCGACATCCGCCGTCGCCTTGGGTGCCCATTGCCGCCGCGACCAGGAGGGCGCATACCGGAGGCGACCCCAGCCCGTCATGCGGCTGCCTCTCCGCGCCGCCTCGCCCGCACTAGCAAGAGTAAACATGTATGGCGACGATCGATGACTCGTACGGAATTCGGTTCCGTTCGGAATCGATGCTTTGGGTGATCAGGTTTTGGGTGATCAGGTGAACCATGGTAACGACTTGTAAGTTGTGTGCGTAAGAAAGTTTTATTCAATCCGCGCATTGTTGGGCAGAAAACACTGGAACTTGGAGTAATAAAGAATTGTAAAGTAACTGTGACACAAAATTTCTTCCGTTTGGACTCGTATAACTGGCCGACAGTTTTTCGGAAACAAGTTAGTAAATAACTGTGGATGTCTCTCAAATTCTTAAAACTTAAATCTTTAAATTGTGAAAATAAGCTGTAGTATTTGACATCTTCCCTCCTGTGGGAAGCACATTCTAAACCATATTATATTTAGATCTACGGCAAGTGAATAACTTCAGAATAGAGAGGTTCATGTTCTCCCCTCTTGTATCACCAGCGCCGTCACATCTTTTGAAACTCGTGCAACATGCTAGAACGTGTTGGATCCGATGCGGACCAGTTCCCGACCAGCACTCCAGCTCTGGTGGAGTGCGGCCCTTCCCATCCTTCGGAAAGGGTGGATTACAATGTACTCCAGGATATGATCAGAATTCGTTCCGTACATGTTAGCAGAGCAGTACTCCCAAAACGCGTAAAATTATAATTTAAATGACATTATTTGAGGTCTTTTACTGTGAATAATTACATGATCCTCAAGGAAAGTTCGGGAGGAGAAGTGAAGTAAAAACGTTTAGTGGAAGTCGTAATCACTTGGGTAACATTTGGTCGAATTGAAACTATTTCGGAAATCAGGTGCAATAAAAAACTGGATACCACGTAATAGAAATAGAATGGAATTATTTTAGAACATTCTGCGTATACTAAAACGTTCGTTTATTAATTAAAGAATTTCACGTGATCTCATTGACGGAAATTTGTCACCCTAATGTGGCTTATTTTTTTCGTTAAATAGGCTACTGTTCTGCTATCATAAAAAAATCAGTCACCTGCTTTAGAATGCTATTGATAAATCTCTCAGAGTAGAGAAAGGTGAATCCTCAAACAATTATGTTGCGGCATAAGATTTCGTAACAGACAAGTAGGCCTAAATCTTTTCCCATAAAAGGGCAAATATCCACCTTACCTGCTCTGATTCCAGCCAAAACCAAAACTTGATGAAGTATTTTGAGATAATAGTTGTTTCTTGCTGTAATCGGGTAATTTGGTGCCACGAGATCGAGTGTTCCTATTCAGAAATACTCGAAAATAAAGGTATTGGTTTGTTACGAGTATTCGAAGTGAAATTCGAAAATATGGAAATAGGTCTAAGCATTTTATCACATATTAGAACGGATTGTTGTAAATAGAGAACCCGAATTCATGTCAATCGAATACATCGCAATACCCACAGGAGATCTGAATACTTTGCTCCATAAATTATTCCAAAGCGACTTTAAAACGTTGAAATAAAAACTGGGCAATAAAATACTCGTATACAAATATTAAAATTTATCCTTCGGAAAAATATATTAAATGTTGGACAATTTTCCATATTTTTTGATTAGTCAAATTAATAGAATTATTACCGATACCTCTGCTACTTTTCCCTTTAAAAATATAATTGTGACATTACATGCTGGCATTATGGAGTTCATCTAAAAAGTAAAATGCTGACACGAGAACTCGTATAACCCTCTATATAGAAAACGTTCTGTGCACTAATGTTCACTTTCGGCTCCACCAATTGAAAATTAATGGTGTACTATTGATACAAACACTAGAGATCCTTTTACAGTTAATTTACGGACGCTTCGAGATCTGCGAAGCACATCGCTTATCGTACCGAAAAAAGCAGTGTCTGTTTCAAACCGAAGTAATTTGCAGGGATTACTGAATGGTGGTAACATTGACCAGAATGTTTGAATTCTGATTTTCGTATACATCAATGATATAACTGAAATATAAACGAGTCACTTTCTCGGAAGCCATGTAAGTAATGCGGTGGAATAGACGTCCAGTCCTTCATGTCCTAGCGAGACCTTGGTCACTGAAGGCAACCTGAAATAGTAAAGAAACAAGGACTGGAGTATTTTACGCCGACAGAAAATATCGGAGAATAAGGTTCCAAACGGAGTTTCAGGATTCAATCAAAGCGAGTAGGTTCCTCGTTGAACGAATACGCGATAGTGTCCAACTCAACCAAATCAAGAAAAATAAGTGGAATTACCAAAAAACGATAGTAATATAAGAACTCATATGTTATTTACGTTGATTACCAACAAAATTTATCTATCATAAGAACACTGAAGGAAGTGAGGATTTGAGCATTTTAGAATACGAAGACTTTTACGACGATACTTAGTCCTTGTAAAACATTAGGTCCACTTTTGCGGCTCACTGGTTGGTCCAGGTCAGTATCATTAAATCATCACCAAGTAAGTTTTCTTCGTTTCGTAGTTCTGCTTCATTTACACAAATTTTGCTAATCGATACTTGCTAGTTCGTAACTAGGTCACTCAGCGCCATGGAATATGAATGGGAGAATGCATTTTGGAGAGGCAGGCAGAACGAAGGTGCCGTAGCACGAAACACATACAGGTTTGTAAACCTCGGCCATTTCCCATCCATTGGTGAAAGATACGACAAAATGTTATGAAATTATAAAACAAATTCTAGTTATTGGAAGCATTCCTTACGGTAACCTTTGAAAATTTACTCGAATATTTTTTTCACTATTCTGAACGGGTTCTCTTGAAACACTATTCCATAGAAGTAGATAAGTTGCTAGGCAATCCCATGTCACTATATCACCCAACCATCCATGATGTTCAATGCACACATTCCAATGCCCCAAGATTCTGGAAAATCATTCGCGAAAATGTTCAAGTGAGACAAGTCTGTTCATACCGAAACGAACCAATCGTCTTACAAATCTGCCATGTCGGCGGTGATCGCGCGAAAATAACGAAGTCTTTCTCCAGAGGATAAGACGCATCGGAATTTCGCGTGATTCACACTGCGGGCAGGCGGGGTGTGACGTCACGGACCGCAGTCGCTTTCGCCAATACGCCGATCCCCGGCGGCGGCAGCAATGATGCATTGCGCCGCCACCACCGCGCTTTCGCATTAGTCACACGCGGAGCCGGCCGCGCGCCGTCGTCGCTCGCCGACGCTCCAGTCCGAAGAATACGCGACCGCTGTCACTTGGAGATGGAGCGCCGTATCCCCGCGCGCTTCCCCTCCTTGTCGTTCCCCGCCCCATCGCCAGTGGCGTAGTCTTTTTGTCGGCGGCGCACCGCGCTGGTTGGTGGGAGAGAGAAAATCGATGCGTGGGAGAGAGACGGCCGCCGCCACCGTCGCCACCCGACGTGGTGGGAGGAGGTTGCCGGGAGCGCGGAGGGGGGGACACTACTCGCACTGCGCCGCCGGCCGGCCGGCCTCCGACACCACCGCGTCATTCGGCTTTGGGGCGGCGCAGCGACTGCATCGCTGGGGCGAGCGCCCGCGGCGGCGACGCGCCCTGCCGGCCGGTGCCACTTCCACCACCACCGTCGTCGGAGCCGCTCCCCGCGGGGGCCCCGTGCCTCCTGCACGCGCCGCTGCTGCCGCCGGCTGCCTGCCGTCGTCGCCACTCTGCGCGCCGCCGTCGCCCGGCACGCACCGCTTTCCTGGTCTCTCGCCCGTGCTGCATCAGGTGCTAGTGACTGTGCGATTAATGTCAGTCAGGTACCTGAAGTAGCGCGCGGAGCGGCCTAGGGTATTCGACGTGGCAGCCGCCGCCGCTGCTGTGACGAGACCTCGCCCCGGATACAAGGAGGCGGCGATAAGTGGCGACGTCGCGACGACTCATCGTGTTAATCACTGCGGAATGCGGCGACGGAGGAGGCAGCAACATTGCCGCAGTCATTGGGCGCAGCCGGCGGGCAACAGTAGCCGCTCGCAGCGGAGGAGAGCCAGGATGAATGGGCGGCGCGTGAGAGCCTCGACGGTCGGCGCAGTGGGAAACGCGCGCCGCCCGGCGTCCCATGTTCATTGTACTTCATCAGGTGCTCTGGTGGGTACAGAGTCCCGGCACCTGTTGGAGTGCAATTATTACGGGGACGCAGTTCAACGGCAGCGCTTCCAGGCCACGGAAAATTCCAGAGTGCGGCGAGACCACAGTGCAAGGCGCCGCCCAGTGCGCTTACGTCGTGCGTGTGAGCGTGAGGTGCATGGTATTCGGAGCGTGTTCGTGCTTTCCGAAGAAGGATTCGAGATAAAATAGCTGTGAGAACGGTTTCGTGTCGAATGGAAGGAGTGATTCGATGGACAAGGAATCGAGCTGCGCTGGTTCTAGTGGTGACTGGAAAACGTTAATGCGTCAGGGAGTATATTTTGTCAGTATTAATTCGATAAGTATTTTCATTGAGGCCGCTAAATTGCAAAACTAGTTTAGCGTTTCAGCAAGTTGTAGCGGAACACATGAATCATTGTCCGCTGAGCTGTTGGAACTGAAACTGAATTATTTTACGGCTTTATTTCGCTTTACGAAGGAATGATCATTGAAAAGTTTAAGCACGAAACTGCCGAGTGCAATTTCTAATTTTGTGGAATTTGTCGAGAATTGTTGGGTGACTTGGTATTGCAAGTAGTTTTGTGATTTCTTGTTTTATATTTTGCCAGTTTGCGAGTGCTTGTGAAGCATGCCTCGGGAAATTCTTCGGATTCATCGAGGAGTTTACGTAAGTCTAAATTTTATATACCCTCTTTACAGGAAAGTGTTTCTGGTGGAAGATATTCGAATTCAAGAGAATTTGCAAGTTCTTAATGTAATTTAGAGTGAATTGAAAGCAGTAGTATCACGTGATGGAATAGTACTAAGTTGTTAGGCTGGCTTGGTTCACTTCAAGTTTCTCGTGCCATCTGACGTGGTATTTCACAAGTCTGCGCAAGCCGTGTCCCCGTGCATCCCCGCATTCCTGTCTATCCCCACCGCCGCTTCTCCAGTCGGGGGCGGGGGCGGTGACTTGCCTCTTGACTGCTCGCTTCTTGTTCCAGGCACGAGGACGCCCGGTCAGACGGCCGGCCTGCACGGGACTCGAACCACTGAGCCGCAGGTCTCCCGAAGCGGGCCCCCGCCGTCGCACCTGGTCGCGCAGACTCTCTCCGTCGGCGTTATGCTTCAACTGGCGAATCAACGGCTGCTTTTCCGCATGCCAGCGATCGCTGCGAACTGAGTCTGTGAACGCTCGTGCCATGTCCATCTTGGGGAAATCTGTTCTCCGTGATCCCATTCTCATGTGGCGCGCCACTCGACGCACAATTTCTGCGAGAGTCATCGAAACGAACGCATTTCGTCATTTCTCTTCGAGTGTCGAGTGCTCCTTGTCCTGTTCCTTCTGCTCCCAGGAGGGAGACGTAATAAAGTGTGACGAATCGCTCCCTCCCGTCCCGAACAACAGGACTAGTTCTCGCGTGCTTGGACTCGCCGCTCCCTTCACGGCGGCGCGCGCTCGCCGAGGTCGCTAGTTTTCCTTCTCCTCGCCTCTTTATAGAACCTTCACGAATTTCTGAAGTCCGCCAGCGAGCGCAGATCTGCAGCTGTGATCGCCCCATTGCGGGCGTTGCGCGCGCGGGGAGAGGTCAAAATCCTCGTATGCTCAGTGGGCGGCCTTGAAGCGCGAAGGCGGTCGGTCGGACGGGGCGAGCGGGCGGCGTGCCGGCGGATGGTTCGCGCTCGGGAGCGCCGGCCGGCATACCCTCCCGTACATACAGCATGTTGGCATTCGCCTGGTGATACAGAGGAGATAGTGCTTCTAGCTCACAAATTCATCTGTGCTCTTTCGAGATTCTGGACCTGCGCCATTGCGTGCAGGATATATCTCGAATAAGAGCTGCAATCATTAACTACAATTATTTCAGGATTTTTTTCAACAATTCTGACACGTAATGTGACATTACTGTCCAACTTAACTCCTCATATATGTTGTAAGTTTTTCCACGATAGCAATAATACGTGTACTCCGTATGATAAATACTTATTGTTACGTATGGTTGGTCATAAAATGTCGTTTTTTCAGTCAATTGAATAGTTCTCACCGACGTTGCGAAGTCTCCAGAATCGACGCAACTCACATAATCTGACTCGCTGAAATCATCATATCGATACATTATTACATAATATATTCCCTAGTACATATCCACGCGCAGGCAATAAATTAGTCTTATCTCTCGTGACGTCCATGACAATGGCACAACCCTCACGTTTTTCTGATAAGTGAGGTAATTGGTATGTATTTAATGGGAAATGTATATCAATGTTAAGAACCGCTAATGGACTTCCATGTGACTCAGAACTCGCATATCCATAATGTGTTATTTAACTCCATTTCGCACATCTGGGGAGTCGGGGGCACAATAGTTGTTTTTAGATCTTGTGAATAAGTATAATACAAAAAACAAACCCTTTTAACTAGTTAACAAATAGTTTGTAGTACATATGTTCAATGAGCACTTCACAATGAAGATTATCTTAGGTAGGTACCTAGTGAAATAAATATTGAGTGCAAATTATATAAAGATCTAACAATATATTTTTCTTGTAATGAAATGACTGACTTAACTAAGATACACTGCAACATAGCTCTTCTGTGATCCGTCCTCGTCACAGAAACAGACTATATCTCACAATATATGTCCCTATTTCATAATATCTATATAGTAAAAGTGTACGGTAACAATAATTTTATAAAATGTGTCTTCAAAACCTAACCTAACACTAAAGGTGTTACCCGTTCTAGGAATTTCTGTTGTTTGGATGGACTTGTAATTTGGAATAGTTTACATCTTGGCCAAGGTAACGGAGTGAAACTCAATGAATCCATTAGCGAAATTATTAATTAGTAGGTAAAGAGATCTGATTATTTTTAATTTCCAAATTCCCTCTACAAATGACTACCCTGTCGTATTAATGCCCTTAATGTCAAAATGGTTTTCAAGTCCAGTGAATGGAGATGACATGAAAGCTATTTTTAGAGAAACTTGATTGGTTAATATTTGATTTTAATAGCTTCAGTTAAAATCAGAGGTCAGTAAGAAGAAAAATTTCTCACAAAGAGGATGTTTTTAGTAAAAAGTATTTAAACACATTAACGGTTTTCCAACCTACTTCACTGGCGATTTTAAATTCTATTTTTTTTAGCATTCCACACACTTTTACTGAAAACTATTTAGAATTGTGATTCAGAAAGTTGTAATACAAGGACATCGTACCTTTTTAACGTGAAGAGCTCCTTCCTAATTCACAGTCCCAGGTGTAATTCAGGTACTCGTGGTAGAGACTATAGGTTTCCTACCGCGGTATTCTCGTGCCAGATGTCGACATTTTTGGTGCCATTACAACGGGCGTAAAACCGCAAATATCGGCGACTTACGGAATCGGGGTAAATTCACTTTGTGTAACTTCGCATGGAGGAGGTATGTGAAAATGGCCAGATGCAAATGGAGGAAGATAAATAGGGGAGGTATGGCCAGATGAAAATGGCGATGAGTCAGGAATCGAACCCAGGTTCTTACATTTTCATCTGGCCATAGTTATCTGATATGAGTTTATACTCTGGCCACGCAGTGTTACAATTTATTAACACTGAATTACAAAACATTTAGAAACGAAGAAAATTTACATTTTTAAGTGCAGAAGTAAGTGTTTAATTCCAACATCAAAAATCCTTTTTACCATTCGAAATGTTGTTCGGACCTTCCGCAATTTTCCGGTGAATCCCTCTGCGCCCCCTCCTACAGTTTCATCCGTACGGAAAGTCAAAATAGATATTACATCTCGGAAAAATTCACTTGGAGATGAAATTTTTGAGCACAAATCCGATCGTTGGGATAATAGTTTTTCTTCATTATAAATACTTAGAGATATTTACAAATTTCCAACTCCATGGAAATTTACCCGAAATTGAATGTCTGGTTTGATTGGTGAATGGTTGGGCTATGACTAGTTTCCTTATAGATAAAACCGGATGGTGTGGAAAGTGCCTTAAAGTAGTACTACCATTCCAAGTTGGTTAAATTACTGAGAAATATATGTGTTTAATACATTTTCGTGCTAATTGTTGTATAGCAATATGAATTAAAATGAAGTAAAATCGTATTTTTATTTGTATCTATCAGTTTAAAAAGTAATGCTATCAATATTTAGGAACTCACAAGAAATTCACGAGGGCATGCAAAAATATGGCGCTACTGTTGCGTGATTCATGTGCCACACTTCGGAAAGAGTTCAATTTTTTTTCCGGTCAGGTGACATCGATGTAAAAGTTAAAAAAAAATTCCTACAAAGTAAACTAAACGTCCGATATATTCGTGATTTTTTGAAGTCTATTTTTTAAAGAAGTATTTTCACCGAATGACGTAATGTATCCTACCAACAATAATTATTACTTCCTTATCATTTTATTTAAATGGTCGGTGAAGTATATTTTTTAAGTTGAAATTAAAATACGTACACTAATTCTATTTATGTGAATTTCTAGCGTGTTAGTGATTAATTCTACTTACGCTTGTGCTACCCTAAGCTCAAAGGATAAAATAAAAGAGTAAATAAAAAACCTTTTCAAAAACAAACTTCTTATGTAAGCGATGTACTAAAACGAATAAGTTAAGGTTTTTATTAAAGTAATGCTAATACCTCCATACATATTTCACATTAGTGAATCCTAATAAAAATAAACGCACTTACTATCTTTTTCGCTGAAAATGATTATGTTATGTGGAATTATTTGTTTTCAAAAAGCTTGTCGTGCAAAATGCTCATAAAAGCGGATACCAATTAATTTCATTGGACAGTGACAGATTAGAAAGTAAGTACTTGCTGAAGTATGTATTTTATTTACGATTTGCGCAACAGACTTTTTTTAAACAAATAATTTAACATAAAATATTAAATTATTTTCAGCGATAAAGATAATAAACTATGTTTATTTTCAGTAGGATCCACTAGTGTGAAATATTAATGGAGGTATTAATATTTGACATTGCATTACTTTAATGAAAACTTTAACTTATCTTATTCGTTTTAGTGTATTGCGTAAATAAAAGCTTATTTGTAAACAGGTTTTTTAATTTATTATTTTATTTTATATTTTTAGTACTAGAATTTGTTTATTTATTTGTCATAATAATTAATCTTGCTTGTTTATTTGTTATATTCAAAATACCTTTTAAACAAAAACTTGTATTAATGTAAATAGACAGCATAAACGATATAGCATCCGTGAGATAAACCTTCCGATAGCATAAACATCTTTTGAGAAACGATCGTAATGATAAAATAAGAAGTTAAAACGAAAAGCGTAGGTTATGCAACGCGACTTACTTGTATGAGAATGACGGATTGTATTTCAGGGGAAACTTCTCGGAAATAATTCGCCGCGAGTTATCTCGGAATAAAATCGTTATAAAGAGAAACATTAAAAAAGTGTTTATTGGAAATAGACATCATAATATTGCATTGTCAGGGGGTTTGTATGTGCGTGCCAAATTTCAGTTCAATCGGTTGAAGGGAATTGGTTCAAAATTCAGTTGCAAGATTAGGCCCAAAATTACGAACTAACAAGTGAAGTTAAATAAAAGTTTGTAATAAGATTTCTTTCCTCAACAACAATATAAATTTATATTCGAAATATTTTCACTTGTCTACCATAAAAATACATTTGCTTTCTTTAATAACTTTATCTTCAATATTCAACTTCGTTCATCGTTTCCACGTGATACGGTTAATGAGGGGATGAAAAGCTTTAACATACTTTCACACGTGGAAACAATTAAATTCACAAACGAAAAATTGATTAAAGGAACATGATAAATTTATTTTCTTTACTAGATTAATTTTCTAAGTAAAAACATTCACTACTTGTTGAAGTATCATTACATTTTACTAGAATTATATCATTTTAATTGAATTATTTTATTAGTATCATTATCTACAAGAATCATCTATTCCTGGCCGGCTGTGTATTTAACGATCTTCCATGGCAACTAACTAATTCTTTTCTATGAAACAAGGTGCTTCCTAAAGCCTTCTAGGACTACTCCGGATATTCATCTATCGAACGCATAGAGCGAAAGTTACATTTATGGCGGAATCACAATTCTCGTCATTCAACTACATACAACACTGTGATCACTTTCGGTTGGTTGAAAATGGCGACGAGTCGGGGAATCGAACCCGGGACTCCTGCTTTGATCGCAGGGGTATTCACCACTACACCACCCGTTCATCTTCCACAACTCTACTCCAATTCCACCCTGATCTAATCCCCGGAAGATCTGACACACAACCCCACACAGGATATAAGTGAACGAGGCGGCACATCACGCTGCGGAAGGCGTGATTAACACCCTTGCGATCATAGCAGGAGAGCCGAGTTCGATACCCGTCTCGTCGCCATTTTCAACTAACCGAAAGTGATCACATATCTTCTCCATATGTAGGTACACGGAAAAAATATACGCAAAAATACAACACTATTGGGATAACCACACACAATGTCGACGGTACCTCCTTCAACCGTACTCCAAGTCTTCAATCCCAGAAACAAAAATTTCGCACCGAATGAACTAGATTATCTGCTACTCAATTCGATATGTCATGTTCTACAAAAATAATATAATATACATTTCATATAGTAATATAGTTCGAAATTTTCCATTTATTTGAGAAATAATGAAATTAGTCAGAGCGTCAATTTGGCGTGATAGCTCACATTGTTAAAGAACGAAGTTTTGCGACGCATCTTCGATTCGTTCTCAGGGTAATGAATATTTAATATTAGATAAATTTTGAGCAAATATTTCGTGTTGTGAGTAGAACTCAAATCTGCATCCTAAATTTAAAAAGGATCGGCATTTAAACCAACAACGCCGTCTGGTCAAGTAAACATTTGTATCTTAATATAGTACACAAAGATCTAGATTTGTTGGCGAATAAATGAAATTTAACTTAGAAGAATTTAATACATAACTTTCGCACTCCCTCTTCATTTTGCTTTCTCATATACTTAGTATTGAGAGTTCACTTTAAAACAATTTAGATAAATAAATAAACTATATTTTCAAAAAAGCAGTTACACTCTGCGTATGGCCTCGTGGAGGACAATAAACCAATTTACTCTCCGGAAGCAAGCAAGGGACCATCCCATCAATTCCGATCAAGGGCCCTAAGGCAGAGCCGGATTTAACATTTCAACATATTCCTAACGATAAAAAATAGTTCGACACGTGTTTCACAAGTACATATTATTATCAAGCTATAAATCATTCGGAAAGTAGTATTGATAATTCGTCACTATTAAATAACACTAAATTTGCTAATAATTATATCAATTGATGCAGTCTCTAGGCAAGAGCCTAGCGAGTCTTTATAAACAATCCGCCTCTACCCGCAGGAAAACTGGCGAAAAACCCGGGCCAGGATGGGGTTACAGTATTAATGTACACAACCGTGCCAAGGATGTGTACATACACAACTAAATTTATATGAATAATAAGACATAATACTAGCATGCAGGAAAATAGTTTAGAAATTGTTGCCAGATATTTTGAAAGTACTACAACAATGGAGTGACAAATTATAAGACAGCTTTAATTTTTATTAAAATCAATAAATTCTTTTACAGTGTAGAAGCACTGGTGCAGAAGGTAGCTTTTAACCGCGGATTTGAAGAGATTCAATTTAATAATATCTTATATATTTGTGGGTAGGTAATAGTATAGAACGATTCCCGAATGATACAGCCCTTTTTGGCAAAGCGCGGTTGACACTCTCGGACGATGAATATTATTCCTATTGCGAGTGTTGTGATCGTGAACAAAAATGTTTTGTATGAAACAAGGGTGGTGCTTCAGTAATTCGGTCTTAACAAGCACGAATGTTTCATAAATATAAATGCAGGGAAGTGTTAAAATATTTAATTCCTTGAAAAATGGTTTACAAGAGATTCGGGGGTGAGATTTACAAATTATCCGAACAATCCTCTTTTGAATTCTTTAAGTTTGGACGCTCTGTCCGGAATTGCCCCAAAAGATGACGCCGTATCGTAAATGAGAGTAAACATTTGCATAATATACGCAACAGGAAATATGTGGATTAACAGTATTAACTAAGATTCGTAATGCGTAACACAATTTACTTAATTTGGAATTAAGATTGTCAAGTGACAATTCCATTTGAGATTGTCTTGAATATGGAGACCTAAAAACTTTGTATTCGTAACAGTTTTTAATTGTGTTCCGTTTAACGAAAGTGAAACCTTGGGGAAAGATTTTGTGATACTATTGTGAAATGACATAGATACTGTTTTGTCAGTGTTTACAATGAGGCGATTTGCATGGAACCAAGCCGACAGGTTAGACAAAACTTTTTGAGCATTGACGTGTTTACGTAGTAGATTAGTGTCATCGGCAAAAAGAACCATTTTGCAATCTGATGTGGAAGACGACATGCCATACTTATACAACAGAAAGAGTATAGGACCGAGAATTGAATTTTGGGGAACTCCGCGAGTTAGTGGCTTTGTTCCTGAAAGGTGAGGGTCTATTCTCTATTATATCGATAAAATGTCTTCTCTCACATTCATTGTATATGAAGAAAAGGGTTACAAAACACATCCACAATACAAATTACTACTTCCAATTTACCCTTTATTCGAGACAAAGCTCCGCAGTTGGATGTGTGCTCACCTAGGTTTGTTTCTGTGTGCCGTAAGTCGGCAGCCGATAGTTGGATCCAGTTGGATCAGACAGCGGTCGGCGAGTAAATCTGTCTAGTCACGACTCTCCAACTGCCAACTAACCGGAGAGGGATCTGGGAAGCAGGAAATAATGATTGTTTGAAAATTATGGTTTTACAACATGATGTTTATAAAATTTGATGAGTATATAAAATTTATTAATTGTTTATAAAATTTATTAATTGTTTAAAATTGCAAATACATATTAAATGATAAGGATTTCGGGACCAAATCAGAATTTTACAAAGATACAAATCAAATAATTCATGATATATTTTAAATGGAGACATAATGAACAGACAACAAATATATGAAAGTTATAAAATAAAATACCAATCAAGAGTTTTTTAGGATATATTGTTTAAACCAATTCTTGAGGTCTACTTCTTAATCCGAGTACCAATAAATAAAAACACTACTAGCGAGATACCTAACAAACGGCTTACAATGTTTATAGAGACAGCGTACGGAAGGAAAACACGGCATCTCGTAAATGAACAGAAATCCGCTTGCCGTGATGGCAAGAAGCATGTAGAAAAGACAAATTTCGAACGCCTCGAGACCGCCTCATCCCCTGCGATGCTGGTATAGGAAGACGTCGCCTACTGCCTCTTTACAACGCGTTAATAACATAGGAGTCTAACCATGAGTTGTGCTGTAGGCAATGCGTTTGCGCTCAGACATTCACACAAGTATTGTAAAATTTAGCATGGAACACGCGTAGTGTTGCGAGTCGCTTCCACCTGTGTGTGTAATACGCAGAAATTATAACACAAATTTATATTACGTTTGCCTATAACATGTAAATTTAGTATGCGAAAAATCTGGGAATTCTCTTAGAAAGTATGCCTTTCATGAATTTGAATTTTATCATTTTTGAGTTCAGATCCCATGGATGCGCCACTGTGATAAGAGCCATGATAATAGCGATAAATTAACATTGTGTAGATTCTCTAAGAACATATTGTTAACTGCCTTTCTTCATTTTCCTGAGCACGCATTGCTATTTATTGTTGGTCAGTCACTTTGTTCAAATTCTGTGTTTTGTACAGAGTGATTTCCCCCCAAGGTGTGCAAACGTTAGGGGTAGAACCCTGAGGATACGGAAAAAAAGGTCTAATGAGTTTATGTCTGGAAGAAAATGAGGTTCCTCCCTAGAGGGTGTTACTGTTTACCATGATGGTAGCGCACCCTTCCTCCTCTTCTTACCGTATTGCCCTCATCGGTAACATTACTTGTCGGCTCCAATTCTCTTGCTGATTCACTCTGGAGAGAACGTGGTGCAGCGCTGTTGACGATGGTTGGGTATTCGGATCGGGAGATCGCCGACATGGTGTATTCACACAGAAAGGCAAATGGCAACGTGTGGCAGGCTGCAAGGCTGTATCGGGCAACGTATACCAGCCGACAACAATCGCAGCATACAAGTTTGCCCATGGAGACCACTTCCAACACATCATGTAACGCTGACCGCATGACACAATATAATTGTACTGTATTATCTGTTAGAAAATATGACTCAATTAAATGACCTCTTGCATGGACCCCATGAATTTCCGGACATAAGTTCAATAGACATTTGTTCACGTTGGTAAAAATCATCATGTATATCAAGCATGATTTGATTAAGCTTTGTCAAAAAATAGTTGCAAACTGCGTATGACCACGTGGGGGATAATAAACTAAGTTACTCTCCGGAAATAAGCAAGGGACCATCCCATCAATTCCGATCAAGAGCCCAAGGGCAGTGGCGGATTTTATACTTATGTACAAAGTATTTAATAAAATACATAGTTATCAATTTATTATTCCAAAATGAATCGTAGATCTAATGTTCAGTGAAAATTCGAGATGAATAATAACAAAACTTTAAATGACATTCCCCCCTCCCCATGGAAAAGAACCGGAGAAAAATCCGGGTCAGGATAGGATTAAAGAGATCATGTATACAACCATGTATACAATCGGAAATAAACATAGAATGCGGCTCATGTACGGATGTATTTGGTGGACACTGATTTTGAGTTACTGATTTCAATATTTTACCTACTTCTGGGAAATATGAATTCATCAAATTTGCGATGTCCTTTGGGTTTGATATGATTTTGCCATCATCTAGTAGGGAAATGTTTTCTTGGCAATATTCTGAAGGGGACTTGTAATTTTTTACAATATTCTACATAGTTTTGGTCAGATTTTAGTATATTTCAGTCATTTTCCATTAGTTTAGCAGCATAGACCACTGGATTTATATTTACGGAAATAATCATGAAATTCGGGTAGTCAGTTATTAAGTTTTGAAACATAATATAAGTGACATTTGTTTAATAATTTCATTATATGCTAGACTTTTTAATTGTAGCTGTTAGAAATAATATAATAGTTGTGATAACTTTCGGTCAAGTGAAAATGGCGACCAGCCGCGACTCGAACCCGGGTCTCTTGCATTTATCGCAAGGGTGTTAACCGCTACACCACCGGTTTGCCTTCCACAACTGTACACCATTTCCACCCAGACCTAAACCCCGGCAGACCTGAGACACATCCCCACACAGGAGATACGTGAACCAGGTGGCACACTATGCTGTGTGCACTTTATTACCGGTTACACACGTACCTACGTGTTGAGGTTCGTTATGTACATATTTCTTCCGTGTACCCTACACGTGGAGAATATATGTGATAACTTTCGGTCAAGTGAAAATGGCGACCAGCCGGGACATATAATAGTTCTTCACAGTTATTTTAATACAGTTTTCTTGGCGGTTTTTTTTCAAAGGAAACTGACGTGTATGCTTAAATTATTTAAGTTACTTTTAAGATGGTGAAGTGAAGATGCAACCAAATAAGTAGATTGAACTCCAGTGTTTGACAACGAAGAACTTGGTTATCTTTTAGATGTACAGCTTTCTTTAACGACCCGATCACTGAAAGTGGAGAACATTTTCAACAGATATCACGGTGATTCAAGAACGATAACAACAAATATTCAAAAACTGACGCGAGTGAAGTTATAGGAACTCTGCTGCTACAAAATATTTTTTGTTCTTACATATAATTTTATATACATAAATGATAATATCTGAACGTATTATTGAAATGACAATAAACCAATCTGTTTATATTTTTGATACTCCGAGGGATGTCGAGTTATTTTTATTTATTTAACTTATGGCATTTGTCATACACTTAATACTTTCATAAAAATACATTAAAAAAATAAATACATTAAATATACAGAGAGAAAAGGTCATAAAAAAGGAAAACATTATTAGTTGGCTAAACACAAATCACAGCATTAGGTCGAGCAAATTCAGCCATTGAACAACACTCACTGAGGCTACAGAGAGGTTGTATTTGGTGCCAGGAACACTCTTCGTGGACACTCGTGTAATGTATGCAATTAGATGGCAGATTATTATGACACAGTCTGTTTCCAGTACCTTACTGCTGGGCCTGGAAATGCATGAAGGGGATATAAAAACTTCACTGCAAATTCCCTTCTTATCCTCACATCCTTCTCTAGATGGAGTAGCCTCTTTCTATAAAAATTAGAAGTCCAAACGAGAAAGAAAACACATTCTCGGTCTTCAGTTTCTATATCGGGTAAGTGCGGAAAAGAGAGCACACATACCATCGATAACAAAATTACTCGAATATCGGTTGTCAAGAGATATACGGGGAAAATTATCCACGTCGGTAGAAATGACTGGAAAAATCAACAGTTCAAAAAATGTGTTTCCTTAACACTGTATAGATTCTCCAAGAACTGAATTACTTAATTCACTTCATAAACTACAATTTGTTACATTAAGACAAAACAGAGGGAATCTTGACAAAGAGATATATCAGTAAAATATACCTATTTCAAAAAGGGACGCAGTTTCACCAGAACATGCCACTGGATGTTATGTACGGGCTTTGGAAGTTGAGGTGGATGGTGCAGTGGACAGCACATCTTCAGCCATAGCAGGACCTGACTGCATACGATGCAGCAATTAAACGGTCAGTGAGTGGGATTGAAAAGTGTAACAATAAACATAAGGATTGCAAACATAAGCTAGAAAATGTCGTTTGGACCATGGAAATTTAATTGAGATGCTTACTGGTTCGCACAATCACCTGATATAACTTCGTAAATCTTTTTAAACACATGAATGGCCTATAAACACTTTTCCCGAGTTCCCAGAATATATTACCAAGATTCATGTAGTATTTCCCAAAATTCTTTTACGATGACCCTAGATATAATGGGAAATATTGATCAAATTTCAAATTCGTCATAACTTTTCCCCGAATCTTGGGAAGGTTCGTTAAAGTTATTTCAGTGTAATGACAGAACTGATTAAGTATAATTTCCTTTCAAGTTTTAGGTGAGGTTGGAAGAAATTACAGTTAGTTGTAATAGGAATATGGAAGATCAGTTGAATCGTTAAAATTGACCGAGGAGAGCGAGTTCTTGCTGTTTCATGTCAATTTCTTGTATTCATTAATTTGCGACGGGTTTCAGACCTGGATAAACGAAAACGTAATTTAAGATTGATATATTTTTTCAAAGAAGTCCCGAAATTATTTTTGATGTTGTCTTAAAATAGAGCTCAAGGTTTAGGGGTGTGAGAAATGTAGAAATACAGCAGTTACAATACTCGCATTTCTACCTCAGTAGTCCACAAATCCCTTATCACTCTCATCACTTAGCCGCTCCCGCTGTCTTCATATACACCCAACAGCTTTTTATTCTTTAAAAATACTAGTGAGTTTCTTTTATACGAGAGCACCTTTTTATGGTGAGGAACAATATGGTAAACGAGCAAAACCAAAACTTAAAGATTAAGCCTATTAACTGGGGGAATTAAATGTAACGGCAAATGTGGATGAATGGACGAATGAAGTGGTTTACATAATTTTTTCTACAACTGTCTTTTCTATGCTACACAAGAAACCGAGAAATTTGTTTTCAAATCGTCGATCATTATAGTACAGGGCTTAATGAAAGGTACAATTGCAATACATCGGTCCTTCAATAATTTAACCGTCATTGTAAGATAGGTCTGGTGTTGATAGATAGTTCATCACAAACAATAAGTGTGTGTGACGAAATATTTTATTGCTTGTGAATTTAACCATCATGTCCGCTGGAGAAAAATCGAGGGTTTAGCTTTATGATTAATTAATGTAATGATTTAAGAAGAAACAACTATTCAGTGTTGCGTTTTTCAGGTAAATAATCGTAATAATGAAAGAGGAAACAACAACCCAGTAATGTGTTTAAAAGGAAAATAAACATAAACTGAATGTGACGCGAGAAAAGGGATATTTACAAATAAAATAAATAAATAAGTTATGGCAGTGAAAGCGTATTTGCGATGTGTTTCCTCTTATCGACAGCGGTGGCCTAGTGGTAACATCTTCGCTTCCACGATCTCGCTGAGCGGTAGAGCCTGGTTTGGGTAGAGCTCTACCTTGGGTAGAGCGGAGGTGGTGGGATTTCAGGTACTCCAGACAAAAGTCGGTTCGGTACCACAAGTTGCCCAGGAACCCAACATCCCTCCTTCCCAATTCCCTCACCCAAGTCCAACAGTTAGGTGAAAGAGCAGGCTTCATAGTCTGAACCTCGCCAAAAAACACAAATAACATTGTTGCACTAGATGGATCCTGAATAAGACTGAATGCATTACTATCCACTTGCATGTTATTGATACTTCAATACATGTAGTTTAATTAAGTCGTTTTAAATGAATATATCTTTCTTCATTTCATTTGAAAAATATTAACAAAGAGGTAATAAAAATTGCATAATTCATTCATAAGAAAAGGAGACTCAAAAGATCTTTCATTCTTTTCGATACTCGGATCCGAAACGGGTATATGTAAACCTAGAGCTGGCACCAGACGTATATTTTAATTTGGTCTGGGTCCTATTTTAATAAACCGTATATTTCCGCAGATGAGACGATAGTTGAATTACATAAAAAGGATTCAAAAATCCGGGGTCGTATTATAAGGCAGATGCAAAAAAGAAAAAAAAAGAAAAGAGATTTAAATGCATATAAATTACAACCATTATAAAATAAAACAAATCACTCACTAATGTATTTAAAATCCTGCAAAATCATCACATTCATTATCCAAGGGAAATAACTCTTCAAGTACATCCTCACATCTGTTGTTGAGAAGCCCGTCATATGGGTTCCATTCTGTGCCTAGTGAGTCGATTTCCTCTTTGTCATCAGTATCCAAAAACAAACCGTCGTCAGTGCCATCCATAGCATTAGAAATCCCAAACTTCTTGGCTTCATACGTCGTTGATAGTTCGGGGGTCATCTTATGGGACAGATGTATGCTGAAACTATAAAACTTAGACAAAAATTTACACTTCGTCTTACCAAAAGATCGTCTCATCTGCGGAACTATAGGGTAATTCTGTTTGGACCTCCGGCAGCAAAATCTCTCTATGTAAGTGACATATTTGACGGGACGATCTCTCCCTCCGCAACCTGAGCTGTGTTGCTCGTCAGTCCAATCCCAAGATGAGATTTCCCACACCAGTTGTGTGTTTCGCTTTCCCCAGCGACTAGGGCGGCAGTGGGCGGCCACGCTAAAAATTGGGGTGTCGGGGGTGAAGATGGAGACGAGCGCACAAGCTCACAAACCGTTCCACCCACCCACGCCCACGCATGCTTTGCTCAACAGTTCCACATTTTTATGTTATTACACAGGCAACTAAGGGAATCGAGAAAATGTGAAGAGTGCCGCAATTGGTTTCCCGATAATTAATTATACGGAGTATTCCAAAATTAGTATCGGCAAATTTTAATCCATTTTACTTTTGATCGCATTGAGAAATCCTCCACTGTACTATAGATATAGGAATTGAGACGAGTAAGGTTTGTACCTAAATTTATTAATTTAATTTACACTAACGTTAAGTGAAACACAATTTCTACTCTCTTTTAGTAATTCGTTCCTTTATTAAATCAGAATGGAGAAGAACTCGTGGTCAGAAAAAATCTTGTACTAGTACGTGTATTACAGTTCTAATGTAGAAGAAGTATTCAGTTACTATCTCAGTAAGAAATCATTTCTTCACCAACGATTTTCATAGTTTCGACATTATCTTTATTAATACTTAATAATTTTTTTTGGTTGCAGAGTCGTAGAATATATCGAGTCATTTGCAATAACTGTTAGTGACAAAAGTGGATAGCAAACGAGTCGATGAGCATAGCGACGAATTTTGCGTTACAACAATGGTACATCGCAAATTTTGGTCAACATTTATTATTCGAACCCATAATTTCTGCCTTCTTGTGCAAACATTTTCAATTTTGTTTCACACCTATTTATATTTTTTAAGAGGTATTGCAGTCGTACCAATCCTTCGTGCATTTTGCGATGATTTGGCATGATGAACTACATTTTTCTTCAAACACACTGATCTCTGTCAACGTATCTATATCCCAATCACGCTCTGCTTACCTACCCCGCACTTGGGGTTAGCTTGCTTACTTTGCACACTTAACCGGAGATGCCCTTGAAGCAAATTACTCGGGGTTTGAGAGTTGGAAAATATATCCCATGTGGTTTAAGAACACCCTTTGCGAGAATCAATGGGGAGTGCAGTGCGTTAAGTATAAATCCGCAAAAATATCTTAGCAGCCATACCTTCCCATTCGGGAGTGGGCAATTTTGTTTTCCTATTATTCGACAATGAATTCGGGCATGGAAAGGAAATAATGAGAATTGTCATTAGTCTTGTCCAGAACACGACTCTCTTCATAACATCTTTTTCAATACTTGTCACACATAAAATACAAATTTTCAAAAACAGAAATAACCAGTTTTTATCAACAGACAATTACAAGGCTATTTTACTTTGATTTCCTTGTTATCGCATTTCTTTTGTAGTATAATGAGAAATGAACGGCTCAAAAGATGTCTTTTATTTCCAACTAATGGTCATACTGAAAAATAAATACTTTTACTTTTCAAAACAAAGACATGCTTTTCAAAATAAACTGCTTAATTGTAGACTGATATTTTAGTCGTTGAAATTGACTTTTGAAAGATTGGATACAAAATTGGACAAAAAGATAAAAATGAAGTTTCGACAAAACAAATTTTGGATTCTCTAACGAGTTAGCTAAAATACTAGTTAAGAATGAAAATGCGTGCCTTTCTAAAACTTTTGCAACTCCAATGATAGTCCTGTTTTCCTGAGATATTGAATGGAATAACTTCGCCATAAATAATGAATCAAAATTTGTATATAAATTGTGTACATAAATTCAAAGTAATCAGTCGGAAGGGTAGTGTCCGTACAAGCATATCCCTCGACAGTTCGTAATAGTCATTAGGAATGAACTATCAGATCGCACGAATGAACTCCATATCGCCGGAAATGATCATGGTCCAGGGGAGTATCAAAGGGATCCGCACTGTTAAGCTCAGCCTTAGGGATATTCGATCAAAAAATCTGCTCTCTCTCTTTGCTCATAATTTCTTAAGCGTACGCGGCAGTGATAGCTGCTTGGATTCGTGCCGCAGATAAAGTATTATCATTGTTTCATACTCATTTCTTAGAGTGATGATGAAAATGCACGCATAGACGAATGTGTTCATTTGTTACTTCAGTCTAAGCTACCAAATCTCAAAGAAGCAAATTTCTTCTTACGACAACCAATAAAATATTCTGGAATTCGGGATTCCGAAAATTTGACCGCACAAAACATGAGTTATGAATCATTAAAATGATCAACATTCGATAAAAGGTGATATATCCATATTACGTTGGTTTTCAATCTGTGGCAGCCGTATCAAGAAGTGCACTCATTAGGCCACTTTTAGAAGAAGCGAAGTGACAAGAAAAGTTAAAACGTAAAATACATCGATAAGTGTAATAAGATGGAACAATAAAAATGGACAGAATTTGTCTCTAATACCCATTCTGACCACACAGCAAAACGCGTAGTTCGGAATATTATGAAACAATTACACGTATTTGTACGTTAATGGGCTGTAATCCCCATATATTTTATCTCAAAGCCTCATCAATATTACATCACGTGCAGAGAAAAGTGTACGAAGAAACCAGTTTAATATGTACTTTCCCCCAAATATTAGCTTCGCAAACAGCCAACATGATCGTGCAACAGGACAAACCGAATTATTTACCATGAATTTGCACTACATGGAATTGAAATTAAACGCACGTAGTATCGACAGTGGAACTATTATTAGAAACTTAATGAAACTTTTAAATTGAACACTTTAAATGTTTATTACAGTCGACTTTAAAAAGTAATTTATCACACAAATTGTTCACCTTTAAATACACGGCAAATAGAACTTGGAGGCCAGTGGAGGATCTAGGGTGGGGGGCTAAGGGGGCTATCCCCCCCCCCCCCAGTGGCATACCTTTAAAAGTGTTTCCAGATTAATAATTGTTATTAGTTATAATTGTTATTGTTATTAATAATATAAATTTTATTGTTATTATTAATTTTATTAATCTAGTATTATTAGTAACATATTAATAACTTTAATACATAATTGTTATTAATAATACCATAATGTTAATTATTTATTTGATGCATTTTATTTAAAGGTAATATTTATAAAATTTGTGTTGTAAAACCATAATTTCTGAACAAAACTGCTCCTCGGTGAGCCCACCCCCCTTGATTACGGTCTAGATCCGCCACTAGATAGTTTAGTTATAGCGAACTACTTTATGAGGTAATTATTATTATACATTTACAAAAGCGTTTCTTTGAGATATTACCAGAGATATCACAGATTAAAATAACTTAATTCCAGATTCAATTAGGAAATAACAGAAATCTTAATCAATATTATTGTTTAAAAGATTTTAGAAAAAACTCATAAATGGCTCCTCTATTAGCTCTTTACGTTAGTAAGGATAGTTTCTGTGATGGATTGTACGTTGCACGGTCGACTTTGGTTTCGATACCTTTCAGACACACATTACTATGATTTATTTTGAAAATATGTCAATATATTCCAATACGATATGGGTTTTTTTAAATTTATGCAAAGGATCACTCGGCCCAATTTCAATTCAATCTGAGTTGATTTGACGTAAAACGAAACATTTGCTCTACAAATATCAATCATTAGAAAAGTTTAAGATATATAATTAAATTTTTCGAGCAATGATAGAATAAATTTCACCAACTGTTTTTGTGTACATCGCTCCACATAACCAAACTGATCTTTACCTTGGAATCCATAGAAGTAAAGGGATAAAGTTTTGTATAATAAGTGATGTAGTGTAGAAACCACTAAACAAAGTGAAAACGAGATCGTTTTTCTCTTGTACTTTTCGCTAACATCAAATGCTGTTTTCCTCAATTTTTTATAAAGATAATTTGAGCGAAAATACAAATTTGCAAAATGTTTCACGAGAAAATTATTTCGATGCGTTGCAATGGTTTCAAGACGAACGAAACGAGATTATACATTGATTTAAATGTATAGGACACACCGAATATTGAATTACATTAAACGTGCAAGCTTAAGTTAGAATTTGACACACGTTTCATGAAAATATGTCACGGACACAAGAGATACAAATCTTTAAAACCAAAAGCCTTTTTCAAAACAAATTGAGATTCGATAAATCTTTGGAAAAATTAAATATTTTGATAACTGAATGATTGAGCTCTGTATGACACTAAACAGAAGTCATTTTCAATCTAAAACAATAAAAACATACATTTTCTGGATTTCAACATGAAGTTATAATTTCTTTTCATTTCAGTCAGAAAAAAACCTTGTATGTCATCCGAAAGAGCAAAGTAACGTCAATAAAAATTTAGTGAACATATAAGGAAACAATGACTTATCAAACGCTTATTTACTTCATATCTCAACAACTTTGACATTATAAAATTTGTAAGAGACTATTGTAACTCATTTTATCCAACAGTAGATTTTTCTTAGTTGCTTTAAATTGTCGAGCTTTCATAGGGGTCCTATAAAGAGGAATAGCTCCGCAAATTGAAACACTTTTAGGGTTGTTCTGCCGGACAATAATGGTCAAGACATTCAAAAATCTTATACTTTTTGTTCACATTTAAATAAATTGCGCGTCAGTTTCATGAATTATATTATTATCTAATTTGTAACAAAAAATATTTATAAGAAGAGTTATATAAACTATGAACTCCCTAGACTCCGTTCTTAAGCAGCATGGCCTGTCATCAGCATTGTAATCTGTAAGTCGATGACTAGATGGCCGTGGCGCTCAGCTCTAAACGCGCGAACAAGATAGTCCAAAAAGTTTACTATCTCTTCAGGATACTCTGTGAACTCTCTAAAACATATTTAAAAAACACAGGTTTTTGGCTGAAATTTAAAACATCTATTTAGAAGATTGGGTGCATAATTTATTTTCGAAAATAAACTCTTTGTTGATAAGAGACAATGTATTTCATCAAAATATATAGCTTAAATGGCCGGTAAGGCGTATTTTAAAAGCTAAAATCGATATAAGTCGATATTATTGCATCAATTTATACACATTTTAAAAAGTTTATAAGATTTAATCCTCTGACGTGAGACTGAAAGGACAACTCCATTTCAAGTATCACTCGCGGAATTTTGGATGCAACGAACACATTTCGAAAAATAAATTTATACATCTGGCGATTTTCCTGCTAAATACCGCGAGAATCAAGTGTTTTTTTTAATTTCACGATTATATAAATATAAACAAGTTCAGCATTATAGTATTATAGTAGTTCAGCATTATATTAGTTCAACAGTACAGAAGAAATCCATTTGATGTTTTATTCATATCGTATGGAGGAGGGATGCGACCCTAGATACAGTTTTAAATATAGCAGCAGTCGTCAGTTAAAAATTAATACAATGTAAATTTCAAACAAGATTAAAATAAAACAGCGTGTCTTACATTACAACAGTTATGTATCATACAAGAAACAATATGTATCGTACATGAAACAATATGGGAATTATTTTTTAGGTGTGTCGACAACATCATATAACTCAAGCGAAAAAAAAATCCTATCGAACAGTTGCGCACTTAATATCGATTTAAAAGAGTTTCTAAGTCTAATTACCCTGCGTCTCCTCAGCAAAAATCTAAAGTTTATATCGCAAAATATCATGATAATGAAGAATGTATATAATTCATGTTTTGCAGAACTCTGTTTATTTTCATAACAGTGAAGTATTTGAACTACACCAATTTCCCTTACAACAATTTCATCCAAATTGGTTTGGCACAGGTATGAAGCATAAAGTGTAGTCCGAATCGACCTCACATCAGCCAACGTACAATAGTTCCAGAAACACTGCTATTTTAATGAATTTTCACTTTGCGGCAATGGGGGCACGGAGGGGTCTGGAACAATCCCGAGTCCAGGTTCCTCTCAGGAATTTGTTTGGGGATTATCATGGTTTCAATGCACATAAAATTTCACGTGTCCAGAAAACGAAGACTACAAAATTTTGAAATTGGACTAGAGACTAAAAGTTAACGGAATTGATGCAATATTTTTTGAATATTGTTAAAATGAAAACATACTCATTGTTAAACTAAGAGATTTTATAGCATCGTTTTGCTATCTTCAATTCGCCTCCTGTCAAAAACCAAAATCGCTAATTTCGCCAATTTTTTCTATTATTGGCGGTGGCAAGAACACATGCAACTAGGCGACATAATGCCCCTCACTTGGTATATCAGTTTATAGCTTGAAATATGCTCTGGAATATCGCATTGGACCTTTTTCATCGGTCTTCCCAGTGTGTCGGCAATTACGCACAGCTATTTGAAGAAGGAGTGAATCAACGATAAGAGTGCTATTGAAAGAGCAGCGAATGAGCACTTGCCACGCTGTCGTCACTTCGGCTGAGGCGTCTTATCAGAGCGCGCCGGCCGTGATTCAGAAGCTTCCACTCCCACGGCTGATTCACAATCGCCTGTGACGCACGGTGCAGCCAGCGAGGCCCAGGAATGCTAAACGCGCTGCCCCGACCGCGAACGCGGCAGTAGTGACCGCCATCACTTGTTCCACGAACGGCAGATGGCGACAAGAGCAGTGTTGTCATCTTCACTGAATTGCCTCCAGATTTGGAGGACTGCCTTCACAGGGATCATTAGCTGCATGAGAATTTTCCACGATGAAACAAGAATTTCATTCCATTTTTCCGCATGTGGTAAATTATGCTACGAGAATTTAATTAAATTTTTGCTACGCGAGATTGGAATATATTATAGGTTGCCAACATCAACTATACTCAAAGTAATTTTAGTTTATTCAGAGAAAATTTAACCTCAGAAAAAAATCATGTACGGGAACGCACTGTGCTCATTAGTTTATTATAAAGCAGTGAAAGTAAATTAGTTTGTCCTCAACTAAGTCATAGGCCGTTTGTAACTGCTCTCTTGACAATAAATTATTTATTACTTTATTTATTAATTGCCAATTATCTGACTTGGTGTTGGTACGGGGTTTGTGTACAGTGTAGCCAACGCTTTTACTTAGCAATCGTCCATAAAGGTAATGAAAAGTGTACCTCGCGTTATGTTGGCAGTGTATCCGAATTTCTTTAAACTCAAATCTATTGCCAACATCGCCCACCAATTCAATTCACTTGCACTATAGGTGCTATTCTCTTCTTTCCGCACCGAGAGCATGGAACGAATATTACCTTGTGTCTTAGTTTGATGTATTGTTAACTTGAACTTTTACAGCAAATGATCGCTTCTGTGACTACTATTAATATATATTCAGGTTTTACTAAAATTCGTAGAAGTTGGCTATTCGTGTGAGGCAGCCATGTTGCATTATTTTCGATATAGTTACATGACTGAGTATGTGTACATACATTGGAGAGAAAAAGGTTCTGGTGTTGTTCCACTTTGCTTTGCACGTGAAAAAACTTTGTTGCTCAAATAGATGTTTTCAATTCAGTCCAACTTCATTCAACTTATTTCGCAATCCAATATCCTCGCCAAAATGCAATAATATATAACCACGATAATTTACCACATACTCCATGTTTTTAAGAGATTTTTAACTATTTTATATCAAGTCGCAAACGATAAAGTACATGATACATTTCACATAATCTGGAAATCCCACCAAGGCTGTGGTTTATGCGCGAGAATTTTTTCAAGCGCTCAAAGAGAAGGAGCAAACCACAAAACAACGCCTACCCACATTATACAACAAACGCACTACACATAAATATAAGATATCCAAACTCATTGACTATAAATAATAGAATTGCAATTGTATCGAATAATTAATAAAAAACAAGATATAGCGATAAAAATGTACATCTATCTTTTCACCAAAAATAAAATCCCGACGCTATTAGGGCTAGGGTATCTTTCATTTTCCTCTTTCCTCTTCTTTTTTTTTAATGTTTCTAGTAAAAGTCATGTGATATGTTGGAATTTGTGTTTAGAGTTGTAATGCAGGAGGGTTTTTAGTGGGTATGGCTGAGTCTTTCGGCGAGTCCCACACGCGGGGAGAGTCATGTCGGCTCTCCCTAGTGCGTAACTGCATTTTCCCTACCTGTACAAGTTTTAAGGGCTCTAATGACCTCGCTGTTGACGAGCCCTAAAGCCCCCCCCCAAAAAAAATTGTCATTACACAAAATATCTAAAAATACTGTAACATACTAAAACACAACATCACAAATAAAAAACCTAAGAACACTAAAAGAAGTTCCCTTTTCCTCCCGTATGTTATCTTTCTTTCGCCTTCCAGCGGATGTTTCTCGTATTTATCACTGAATTGTTTCTTGTAGTCGTATGATTAAGGAGTGCGTCTGGACGGGAGGGTTGGCACACATACAAGCGCAGAGGATCCAGGAACCACCCACCCCGCGCCAGCCTCCGTCAAGAATGGGCTGTACGAGAATGGGCTGTCAAGAATGGGCTCGTATACGTACAAATGTACATTTTAAAAGTAAACGGCACATTCTAATTTGTCTCGTACATTTAGAGCAGAATTCAAATACATCAACATTTTTTCGATAAAATGTTGAATATAATAGTAACATTTTGTTCGATTCAGCTTATTACATGACCAATGAGAATGGCGCGGGGTACGTAGCTCCCGGATCCTCCGTGGTGTGAGATAATTGAACCGTTCGCAGCCACACTCTTTAACCAATGGGTCCGTCTCCGGGCCGAAAAAGTGAACAAGATCAGAAACTCATTTATCTTACTAATATATAAAAATAGGATTTTGTTTTTTGTTTAACTTCTATGATCTTGTAAACTAAAAGGGTTATAAACTTCGAGTTCTTTACGTATGAAGTGAGAACATTCATCTTTAAATATTGATAATGTTTAAATCTGATACATTGTTCAAAGAATTATTAAATGTTAAAGAACTCTGACCTGACTACCATCTGGCAGATACAGAAAAGTTATAGTTGCCTTTTATATAAATATAGCACAATTCCATGTCACCATTAACCAGTGAGGAATCACGCATTTTCACAGTATTACCTAACATTATCGAAATCGCAAGCTATAAAAATGACTTCTGTTTGTCGTAGAAAAGGGTCTCGATATGACGTCACTATTTCGGCCCGGATACAGAAAGTTAACCAGTACGAATATAATACAGACAAGGAAACATTTTGGGTAGCTAAAAGAAAAGACTATTTATAATATACTGGATTGATTTTAATTTTTACTCATAAATTTCAATATTTTCTTTTTTATTTGATAAGTGTAAACAACTTTCTGCGAATGAAATTGAAAGCTGATTTGACTCATATGCATTATTATGGAAGCAAAGTGAGAGATCCAAAGGTTGGCAACGGTGCTTATGGTAGTTCCGTACCCGTCGTGTCGCCTAACCTCGATGTGAGTCTCGAACATGATGGGAACCTTCTGCGAGCGAATCCGCTCCCAGCGTCTCCTCGCGGGCACAAGATTGAGAATATTGAGTTTTTTTAATTTCTATTGTAGTATTCGTACCTGGGAAATGTAGCGTGCTATTATATCTACATGGAGAGATAGGAGGTAGGAGTTGGGTGGTAGGCTATTGTTAGTAGGTGGGTCGCTTAGGTGAGTTTACCAACAACGTGGCCCACGTGGAGGGGTTAGTAATAGTCAGAGTTATTAAGAAGTCCGTATCTTGATTTGCGTCCTTTTCCCCTTGCAAAGCACTGACCTGAGTTAGTCCTGAAGCTGCAAAGAACTGAAGCGACTGAATCTGCAACCGAACGCCTGAAATACCATTATACAGAGTAATATCGATATAAAGAAAGAACATATCCATTACTGCAAATCAAACAACCTCGTTCATTTCATTGTTGTAGAGAGATTATCGTTACAAAGAGAATCCTTATGAAGAGAGACTACTGTATGCGAATACTACTGGAGAAGCTCGCTCGCCTTGATTTTATTACTAAAATTGAAAAACAGTCAGAAAATAAAATATAAATACGAACATCAAAATACCAAGAGTGGAAAACTACCAACAATTAATTGTTTTTAAGCAGATAATGGAAATTTCGGGTTCTGAGCTGTGATACAGTAAACATGTGACCTGAACAGGAATCCGAACTGCGCCCCTAGGTTGGTTGGGCCCGGTGCTTTAGCACCTAAGCTTCAAAACCACTGTAGATTTACTCTGAAAAAAACGTGAATCTCGTACGCCATATTACAACTGCATTACACTAACCTCCGCCACTTAACGCAGCGCATATCGTTAAAAGGGAGTATTTGTCCTGAACTACACGAAACGGAAATAGGTCTCTCGACCTGATAAATTTTCGAGTAAAGCGAATGAAACGTGCAACATTCCAATCGATTTGGATAACAACATTCGTGCCTGGAGGGTTGATACTGTAAATGGATTTTAACACTGAAAATCGACTTTGAGACAATCGGATGAGTAACTCAATTTGTCTACAAATGACGTTTCTCAACGAAAATATTGGCAGTTGACAAAATTCCTTACTATTTTGTAACACTGGATTGATGCTCCGTGATTCAAAAACGTTTAGTTTACACCTTTGCATGTCAAAACAAAAAGAATTTTAACTCACGATTTTACCGATTAACGACAACCATAAAACATATATACCCTGGCATCAGGCCTTATTTTATAACTACCCTTCCTATTCCGTAACTTCATTAAAATGAGGTTCATTGAACGCATTTTATAGTGTCTTAAACGACTTACCATAGCCCGCGAACCAATTTCTATATTTTCGAATGATCGGGCCGGCATAGAAAGGGGTTTGGTAAAATGTTGCCCGACGAATAGAACAAATGGTTCTTATTTACTTATTTGTAACGCGGTATTCCGATTCTCATCACAAAATTAATATTATTTCAAACAAAAAATTAAATAGTATATTTTATTACTTTTTGTATTAATAATAAAATAATTTCATATTGTACGGGGTAAGACCGTACAATTTTCTATTATCTCACACTGGGCATGCGACGTTAAATATTACTTCTGTCAGCATAGATTTATATCACAAAGTTGTGCTCCCCAAGGTTTGATGTAAAATGTACCTGTGGGTTGTAGAAAAACGTTTTGCGGGCCTAGAGGATGGTCCATACCAATTTCAATGGTATTTGCGTTCAACAGCTGGAAATGAGTAATTTTAACTATTTAATTACTGTCAAATTTGTTTCTCGTCCAACATGGCAGTGACATGCGAAGTCTACAGCACAATTCTAGTCTTCAATGAAACGCCGATCAATCTCAGCTAGGCGCCAGCAACACGCTTGTGAGTAACGTTTAACCGACAGCCTTGAAATTGATTTTAACTGACGAGAGATAAGGCTATCTCCAGTAAGGTAGGAGAAAATCTTGGTAACGGAAACGAATAACGTATGACACTAGTTGTCATTTAGATACTGATGAACATACGTACATTTTTGAATAATTAAAAGAGAGTACCGATTTCAATATTTTCGGGTGGTATTTTCTTTCCCAAAACATTACTTTCCATATCTTACCATTAAACAGACAGAATGTATCAAATTGTAATTCATTTTAAGTTCTAAAATCATCACTTTTCCAAGTCTGAAATTCCGAAATCTAGTGATCACGTATTTTAAATTTTGCGTATGTTGAAATAAACTAAATTATTTACTGAAATTCTCTTCTGTAATCTATGGCTCGTGCTCTCAGATAAAAAATTACATTTATTTTCATTATTTTTCGCTGATGTTCACTTTTTGAATGTATGAAGAAAGCAATTTACTAATTTTCCTTAAACATCTGGAAAGACATTTCTGGAGAAAAAAATTGGTCTTGCTTCGGGAGGAAGAAATCTTGTTCAAGATTTAAGGTCACTTTAGACATATGTGTAATAATAATTCAGTATCGGAACTCGAAGTAGAGTGAACATTGAATGATATCCTCTTTCGATATCCTCTTTCGCAAGGGCGGATCCAGCGAGTGATCTGGGGGAAAGGGGGGCGAAACATATTCGACTCTGCTCCTCATCCCCCCTCGATAGTTTCGTCTTCCGAGGAATCACCTGTTTTATTAATAGTGGAAATAAAATACACTTGTTTACATTGTTTCCCGTAATTTTTAGAATTTATTTTAGAATTAACCTGGTACAATTAAAATTTTAAGTATTACAAAATACAAATTAAACAAATATTGAAAATAAATTAAATTTTAAACATGTTCCACTCACATTTATATTAAATGAACCAAATAAGCTAAGTCCCCCTATCATGAAAGTAGAAATTTATAGAACATTCACTTTGATTTAAACCCAAATTTACCATTGTGTGGAGAAAAGTTGAAATTATCTTAGAAAAAAATTATATTTTTTATATAATTTTTTTTCTATCAGCCCAAAAATTATCGGTCCAAAATGACCATTGTTGTAAACAGTTATGAATTATAGTTTTCTTGGTAGATACTAGTAAAATGTCATAATATGTCTGTAGGAAAGCATTTGTCCAAATAGCAAAAAGTGTTATTTTTTTGTACGTTCATGACGGATTGCTCCTTTTATTTCTTTAATTTTTAATACCGCATTGAATTTTTTATAATTGGACTGGATACTTTCGATTCGCAGTGTCTGGTCCAGCTGATAGTCTTTTCAGTGGTGGCGAGTAGGCGGGTGCGTGGGGGGGGGGGGCAACCACTCCCCCACTCTTTTAGGGGAAGATAAAAATTTCATTTTAACTATCTAAATCTGGGAATTATAAAAAAAATTACACCACCCTTGATTTGGTAATCAATAGTATTTCCTTTGTTTTATTTCATTATTTAAATCGTATGAATACTTAGAGGAAATATGCAAGAAATGTCATGTTAATGTAAATTGCCGAACTATTCAAATTTAATTAAATTGTAAAGATAGTGGCCGCTTCCTTATTGTGATTACACTAAGGATGACAACGCCATCAAAATCTGTTTTTGAACAAAAATTAAAATTTTATTCATTTGATAACTTTTACATGTTTTAACAATGTTGCGTACGTGTTGATGTATGATAGACAATGGTGACATTACATTATACAAATCTATTCCCTCCTGTCATGAAATGTTATCTCTCTGGACGATTAAGGAGCATCGTTCAGTTTTTCTCAGAATATAGGGTCGATACCTCCAATGGTGGCAGTGTCCAAGCACTTGTCCTTGCCCTACGGACGGACATCCTTACGTGTTATGGAACACGGTAAAACGAGTCAATAATACGCTTTTTGTTACCGCTTTTGCCAGATGATTCTCAGAACGGAGACGATTCTAATAGACTTAAACCTGTCTTCCCGTCTCTTCTAAGCAAAATCTGATCGTACCACTACACAACATGCGACCAACCATTTGATCTCAATGGAAGTTCCTGTTCGTTTGCACTGTTATTTTCTCTATTAAAACTTAAACCGACTCATTAAACCACATTTGCATTAATTTAAAAGAAAATATCCGGACAGTACTATGGAAAAACCTGTCCAATACGTTTTAATTAATTATTTTCTCCCTTTATTAGCTAGAAAACTGAAACACCCAAAATCGTTATCTTCAGAGCACTTTCATAAATCAAAGTATTTTCGAATATTTAATATGTTTATTCCACGCAACTAAAAACTATTTCGTGAGAATTTTTTGCATTTCCCCGCAACATTTTTCCTCTCTTTGCATGACTTGTCGTGAATTCTTAAAAAAGTTTCCCGGATTTGAGCTACAAATGTGTTAAATACGTAAAAATACAAAAGACATAAAACGAATAACGGAATTGAAAGTTTCTGATAAGCCATTAAAATCGATAGTTAATACTACATTGGTAGACCGCTTTCGTACATCAACAGTCAACCTCACAGTACAAAGAAAATAAGTGAATATGATAAAGCAAATAAAATGTTAAGAACGATCTCATACGTTTCATGAAACAACAATTTTTACTAATTCCTTCTTGGAATCATGTAACTTATCTCAGAATTAATGCTGACATTTCTTTAAATAATTGACTTATTATTTTTAATTCCCATTGTTTTAAAAATTGTTAATCGATAATTATAACACACATTGCGTTATCTTCAGTTTATTACTGAATCCTACTAAAACTAGGGTTTTCATGATATCTAGACCGAGTTTATTGTAAACATCTACAAGTTTACAACTAACGTACATTGCATCAACTTATAATTGCACATACATACTTTATACTTACCTAAATTATTCAGTAGACACTTGTCACACATCTCGTACGCTACATTCCTATTGTTTTCTTGAGGTTTCACGAATTGTATTATGCAGTATTGGAATATGCAATACATAACATTCGAAACCCTTCGTGTGATAAATTACGGCCACGAGGAAGATACGAGATGTATCGAAATGTCGCCAAGTGATTAATCGTTTCATTTAGGATTTATGGAGAAAATCTGAATCTTGTTAGTCGTGACACACGGCTAATTATTAAACGTATTCAAATGATTAGTAACTTTATTGGGTGCAGCAGTATTGACAAATTTATTGGTTTTAACACTTCTTTTTCAGAGTCTCAGCATTCTTTCTTTCAAAACATACTATAATCACGCAGTTCTCGAGAATGTTGATTAAGCTTTACAATTATGTGCTAAATTATGATTTTACATCATAAGATGATTGCGAATGGCAGGTTTATTCGGTCGCAGTGAAATGGGGCAAATGTCCAAATGGCGAACCACGATACAAATGTTCCTCCTCTTCAAATTTCCTCTCATTTTCTTCCATTGTTTAAAATCGGTTTAGGATAAATTTTTGCCGGTAACACTCATTTGGCATCACTATCCGGAATGAATTTTCATCACTTGATTGAAATCATTCTATTTAATAATAGGTACTATTAGGGAAAAACCGATGTTTCTCCATAGACTCCGAAGGAGAGCGAGATTGAGTGGAGGGGACGACGCACGAGAATGCCATTTATGAGGGGCACGGCGAGAAAGGCGGGGGCGAACCAGGAACCAGCCTTACACGTTTACCTAAAAATATTCACATGACAACTTAGAATACGCTGCAGTTCTGTGACACGTGGGTCAGATATGGGCGAATGTCCGCAGGTTAAGTATACACGAACGGCGCATGCGCAGACTGCCCCATCCTTTCCACGATATCGCAAGGGGCATTCACACGTGCCGGCCCTCCACCGGCAGGAGTACATTTTCTCATCTGACATACTAAAATTTTCCTTGAAGGATCCCGTAAAAACTCCGCTTACTCGAGATCAACAAACTAGGTGGGGCACGCAATTGTCGGAGGTCTTGGGACCGCAATCCTCATTAAACTGTCACTAGGAATTATTACCAGAGTAAATGGAATGACCCAGTCATTTTTCAAGGGGTGAGTCGGTTGAAATACGACCTACAAAACCCTGAGACAATCGAAATAGTAAGCACTGTAAAAATGTGCTGTTTTCAGTCTTTCTTAGACAAATTTGTTCAAACGAAACAACTCACACAAGACATATTGCTGGCAATAAAAATCAAACAAATGCACCGATAAGATTTGAGCCTTCAGAAATTCTCGAGTAAAAGGAAAGTCATGTTCAAGATTAGTCTTCCCGGGAATGAGGGAAAAATTGCGCGCCGCCGGAAACAAAATCGCAGATAAGATTTTATCCTTCCGGGAAAACAAGGATGAAGAATATCTGGAGTTTTGGCGATGTAACTTCATGTCTATATTTATGTATAAGTAAGGACAAAATTATGTCTTGTTTCTTTTTCGTATATATTAAATACAATGAATCCCTTTTCGTCATTCATCATTCTTGGGGTAAAGCCAAATCGATAAATATAAATGAAAAATTTAAATAATTATATAAACCGTGAAACATATTAGGCCAACGGTATTAGATTCTATATTGAATCAGGTATCAGTGGTTTCCGTGTCTATTTAACCTTTCTCATATCTTTGGTTTCGGTTTGACAAAACTGTATTCACTCCGTGCTTAGGGCATTGACATTGATAAAACAGTTTTCCGGATTCTTGGAATAGTAACCTCATTTTGCAGCTAGAGAAAATATTTTACAGCATGTTCACGAGAATTTCAAGCGGAATTAAAAAAATATTGGTGCCAGTTTGAAGAATTTTCAAAAATGGACTTCAAACTAGAGGATATTTTGTATGAAGAAGACAACGACAAAAATTCTAGTCCGGGCAATAGGATGCACAAGCTACTCAATATAGCAAGTAAGAATGTAATTGTCTCGACAATCTCACCAGAATCGCAGCGCACAGACGAACGGACTTCTGAAAAATCCATTCTTGATATCAGGGACCCCGAAACTGATACTTCCATCAAATTTTCTGATCAAAATCGACGATTTTTACAATTCTTTCATTACACTTCGTATAAAAGATGGTAAAATTATGACTTCGTTTCTTACTTTAGTATTATAATATTCGCGGGCACGAAGTACTTAGAACTTCAATGTAATTTTTATGCATTGATCAGCTTCACTAAGTCATTTCCTTCTTAATGTCCTCGAAAGAATGAGTCCTTCAACTATCTTTTTGTAACATTACGGAAGATAACGTATAAAATACTGAGAAATAAACACGATTTTTAAATACCTGAACAAACACTAAGATCATTCAACATCAAAACTTGGGACTAAAAGTTAAAATCCAAAATGCATCGAACAGTACTTTAAAAGACAAGCATAAGCGGCGTCTAACGATTAATACGAAGAAAGTTGAACTTCTTTCAAGCTCAATGTAATCAAGTTCTTTACTGTTAAATAGAAGCCTTCCACACCGAGCATAAATGTTATAACCATAAACTAAACAACCGCAAGCAAGGGGGTGTCGAGCGAAAAGAGTGGCAGGGACCACCAGGGACTGTACTCTCTCCTCACACGCAAACGAATTTCAATTCCGTATTCCATCTGGTCATCACAGTTGTAATGGACGCAGATGACAAATTTTTGACAGATTCTCCCTGCTCCTAAGAATATATGACAATACTTATTTATCGTAAAATATAATTTTCACGTAATTAAGTAGAATTTACGACTCGTGTTTCTCAGTCGATTGCGACGTAAATCTAAGCGGAAATCTCTGAAGCAGTACTCCGCGGATACCAGTTTTGTCTTGTGGTTCCCGAGGGACAAAATTTATTCTTCGCAAACATTTCAATAAACAATTTCACAGACCTTTCTCCCAAAAATGGATATTCGGTGGGTCACATGAAAAATCAAGTCATTCTTAACATAAACGTAACCAAAGAGTACTTTATTATCAGAATTTATCTCAAGAGTAAAATTTGAACCACAGTTGCTAATCCGACTGCTTGCAAACTGGAATGCGATTAGTAGAGATTTAGAAAATGAGATAATAGTGGAAAACATTATATAAATTGTAATTATGTATTGAAAACAGTATTCGAGTAACGTAAATTTTTTTTTCGACGGTTAAGTAATATATAGATAAACGTAACTTATATAACTTACATAATGGGCCACTACACATGGTGTATTAACAATTCCGTACTTTATATTATTCGCATGAATATCTTTCAAGGAATGATAAATTAAATGTCGTTTGTATGTTGCTCATTGTTTTTATATTAGAAAGCTTTTTCGGCTTTCTTTGATGAAGTTGCTAAAGCTCCACAATTACTAAGTAAGACTATCCTTCAGAAACAATGATATCTTTTCTGATTTGGAAAACCAGAAATTTTAGTGAGAAATGTTACACAGAGTACACCGTTATCCTGCCGATCACATGTAATGTGTTTAATTCAAAGAATATACTTTGTAATTGGAAACAAAATGTTTCTTAAATGAAACCACAACCATCATATACATGGAAATTGATAATGTGTGTCAAATGAGTGCAGCCCATTTCCATACTCCTAAGATACCTAGTTCTCCCCGACGAAAATTATCAAGTAGTTATCTCCAATCGACTTTCAATCCAATTAATTTTATATCAGCAGAGCTAAATCATTAATCACATCCTGAACATGCCATTTTCGCAAATGCTGTGTGTTTGCTCTTTTAACCGAATCTCTCATCATGCGTGAGGGACAATGAGACAACAAACCACTGGCGTAACTTCAGATCTCAATTTGAGACGGACGCGAAACATATTGTGCGTACTGTACTTTGTTTTGAAACGTATTGTGCATTAATTAAAACAACAAATTTTACAAAGAAGTATAGTATTTCTTTGGAGTACAGGCTAGTAAAATTTTTCTTAACATGACCAGGAAGTTTACGAAGTCGAGAATTTCTCCTTGATTATATCAATAATAACTTCCATCCCGGCAAATCCCGAAGATTAACTTCTGGTTTCAGCGTCAAGAGTCCCGAGAAAGAGGCAGTTGCTCGTCAGGCAGCGAACGAGGAAGGTGAAACACGCGACCCTCAGCTCACGACATTCAGAGAATGGATTATTACGGCCAGTGCATGGATTAAAAGGCACGAGGACACAGCTTTATAAAACGCGAGCAGTTCTCTTGATGGATCAAGGGTGTCGAAGATATAAGATTAACGTGTCGCCTAGAAACCGCTTATTGTATTTAAGGGTATCTAAACAAATTGCGTAACCTCCTAGTACCCCAACGAAATTGAATTAAGTTAATAGGCGCAGTTATCTCAAACATAAAGAAATCAAAATAATACGATCGAGATAAAAATTTACCCGACCTGGTAATATAAATATGTCCGTTCTCCATCTGCACCGTGAAGTAAATTAATAAATTGAAACTCGTCTTACTATAAGCATGAAGTTTATACCCTTTACAACTTTCCTTGTTTTGAGTAGTAGGTTTGTATTTAGATTTTAATACATTGCACAACAATTGAGAAATTTTTTAATAGCGTTATTTCTTTTAATCGTTCTAACTTGGAAGTTACAAAGTAATTGAATTAATTACCGCTATTTGATAAAACTACTAAAAATTAAACTAATAATTATTACGAATACTTCGTCAAAACTATACTCGCATTTCAAACGATTCCAACACATCGTTTTAATTTCATGTCATCTGCACGAAACTACTTTATGTTCTGGCTAGGTTGCGGGTGAAGGGGAGCTGGCAACATTTCATAAAGCTTGCTTGCAGTGTACTGGACTACCTGGAATAGATGTGGTTAATATCCCTCCTAATCAAGAGGTTAAAAAACCTGTCACCTCTACAAATAAACATTAATGGAACAATAGTAATTTATAAAATGAAATAAAGTATCAATTTCTTTAAAAAGTAATATGTGGTAATTAATAATCATAGCAATTATATTTGCACTCAAGTACACGGCAATGATATGCACAATTGTAACAGTTATAGATAAATAACATTTACTTATTGCTATCATTGTTTAAAATATTGGTCTTTTACAATGCTTCGACACGCTTACTGGGGAACATTATAGAAGTCCATCAAAACGGTACACGTTCACCTAATATTGTACATTGCTAACAATCAAGTCCAGAAGTAACAAGACAAAAAATTATACGTCAACAGCATAATGATGCTGACTGTCCCGCAAGTAAAATTGAATATAAAATATTTTCACAGACCAACATCATGCAATTATCGCGTAACTTTTTTAATTACAATATAGTTTTTGAAAGGAAATTTTCAAAAGCACTAATATTCTCTACTCTTACTGGGTCAGCCTCAAAGTGTACAGATTTTTTAAATTTTACTTTTTTAAAGAATGTCTTGTTTTTAAAAATACATAGCATCACTATATGTCTATAACAGTGTTCGTGTGTCTGTGGTTCGGACGCGTAGCGCAGAGATGGAAACGCCCAGAGCTTGGAAATTCAACTCAGTGTTCGCAAAGTGGGCCCGAGTACAACAGGCAGCGATTTCTTTTCGAAATTTCTTATATATTTTTTTGAAGTGTCGTTTTGGCCAAATATAGATCACGATAACAGAACGCTAGATAGGCCCAATTCTACGTGGTTTTACTCACTCGATCCGTTGTGAGACATTTTTGGAGGAACAGCGTCTAGATATAATCTAGTCGAAGTTTACAACTACGGTAGCTAACCGTGGAAGGTTCACTTTTCCATCATCAACAGACATTGAAGAGCAAAGCTACAATTTTTTTCTGTCTTCGCAGGAAATTGATCCCGGAGTTAATTAGCATGAGATACCAAGCAAGTATATACATTTTTTCAAAATGATAAGTCATTTTAGATTATTTTTCTTAGGAAAATACGTCACGAAATTTCGGTCTTCCTTTTCAACATTTTGCTTTAAAATTTGCGTCACTGTCAAACGGACGTATAATTTCTTGAAATAGTCTACGAGAAAACCGAGGACTTCTTTTCTGTAACGTGTTACACATAAAACTGCTTATTAAGGCAGTCATAAGTGGAAAATAAAGAAATTTGTATCCATACTTCGTCAAATGATGTCTGACAACCTATTCGAATTCATGACGACAATAGACTGACCTATAACAATTCCAACTGTTGGTGGGTCAGTGCAACTAAATTCTTAGACTTTGATATCGCTTATATCCAGAAAATACAACTCTTACCTAAGAAAACCAAATATGTTACTTATTTGGACATGGGGAATCAGGGAGTTCAGAAATTTATCAAATACATTTGTAGTACACCAACTACGTTAAAATATTAAGAAATATGAGAATGGTTCCTTGGTTTCTTACGAATTCTAATCTTCATCGTGAACGTAACATTCCAACAGTTTAAAAAATAATATCATATAAAAAAACTTACCAGAAATGACTTGAAAAACATCTAAATCATAATGCCCAAAACAAAATGGATATTGAAGAGGACGGCAGGTCTACCATTCTAACCAATGTTTTTAATAAATTGGCAATTGTGAAAAGATTGCAAATGAACATAAAGAAACATAATTACACGGAACGGGAGACATCGTGGCTCAGTGATTAGGGCGCTGTGTTCAAAATCTCGGCGAGGTCATGGAATATTTACTCAAGTCTCAATGTTCAGATTGCCTCTCATACGTAATCAAACCGTTTTAAAATGACTGCCGGATGTATCCTGGGGTCAAAGCTGTTAGAGCATGATGCTGGCCACATCGTAACTTCCTTGTGACGAGATCCAGAAATCGTCGGTTATCCGAAGGGGAACATGAAGTTTGGTGTCTGTCTCTCGTACATCGACTTGGTTGGGGGAACTAATATCCCCTCTCTGTCTGCTGACCGATGCGTACAAGCCATTGCGCACCTTCCCTCCTCCAAGAGGGTGTGTGAGGAAGGGCGAAACCTCACAGTACCTTCCGTCTCATGTTATCATGGACAACCAACAGCAGAGACCGCTGAGTCCATTCATATTTATGTCCATGATTTTAACCACGCAACCGACTGGAGAGAACACAGACGCTGCAAGTAGTAAGCAGAGATGCCGCTAGGAGTGCGTTTGTCAATTTGTATGAGTTGTACTGAAAAATAGAGCATACTTGAAAATTTCCAGGTAATGTGCATCCAGTCTGGTGGGTATCACACAAAACAGTACGTAAAATGGACCACGTAAAGCGGACTTTAGATCCATAAGAATCACGTCCAGAGGACAAAACTAATGATAATACGAGTGTGTTACCAAAGATGTTGCGAATCTGACCAGAATAATCTTTCACTGAATTAGTTTAAATCTTATTAATTTTACAAGATCAAGGAATGCCACATTTTCACAGCGTGCACATAAATTATACATAAAATACCCTCATTGCAACAAAATTAAATCTAATGTTGAATTGATTCGTCATACTTTAAAAGCAAAATCGAGAATATTACGCTGAATAGAAACCTCATTTAGACCGACCAACCCCGAGCCACTGACAGGGAGCACGTAATGAATTTAATAATCATCATCAGCGTGTTAAACAGCTGTCGTAAAAGTCGTGGCGTTATCTCTTTAGATTTGTGATTTCATGGGACAGGCATGAAAGTTTAGTTACAGTACAGTGAACTGCGTCAGCATGGATAAAGGACCGTGAAAGGTTAATGTTCTAGTGCATTGTTGTATTCATTGATAAGCGAGTCTTGCGCAGTATCCGCTATCAAGAATTGATGTGTTCAATAAAACGTGCGTGTAAGTTCGCTTGAAATAATATTTGTTGCCAATCAAAACTGTCTATGAGTAGCGAGATGGGAAACGTTTCTGTTCCTGAGAGCAAGAGACAAATTCGAAGTACCGTTTTCAAGATAGTAATAATCCGTGTGTCAGGTTTCACAATTAATATTCACAACACCAAAATGATACCCGCCAGACTTAACTCTGGGTCACAATGACCTGACAATTATCCTGGCGGAAGAAGAGAAATCAGTAATTTTGAAGTTAAATCTCTTCTCATTATTTATTTTATTGATGCTACGACCGATCAACTATTAATCACAGATGCCTCTAATCGCATTGATATCTAATACTAATAAGATCTAGTGCTACAAGTATACGAAAACATTCAATCGAGTGTGATAAACATATATGTCAAATTTTAAGTTCCAAGATCGATTTACTCAAACATTTCATAAAAACATTATAGATTTACACAAATTTTGTACAAACACAAAAGATTTATAAAAGATTCGAGCCACTCATTGAATCAATAATTGACAGGATCCTGAAAGAATTGCAATCGCATTACATGAGGGCTTTTGTTGCAGCAGGGTCCGCTCTAGGGGCGGTCAACCCGGAAATTGTCCGGGGCGCCAAAATTTGGGGGCTGCATTTTGGCTGTGAGAAAAATATTGATGTGTTAATTCCCAATTAATAGAAAATTTCACGTATCGATTTTTTCGTTCGCTGAAAATTTACAGTGAGTAGCTTGTTTATACCGTTTATGTCTGAAAGCTATAAATATTTATAATTCTTGATTCTAAAGAAAACAATCATAAAATTTAATTTTGTAAGATTGTGATACATATCACAATATTGAAAGATTTCAGAGATATGAAATATTGGACAGCGATGAATTTTTTAAAAGAATTATTGCTGCAATCTATGTTAAACATATTATACAATAAAAGTTGACTATAAACTTACAAAATTCTAGTAATTTTTTTTATAATTTCGAAAAGGAAACATTTTACAAACTAATAATTTTTTTATTAATAAATTAATGCAGAATTTGTAAAGGGCGCTGCTTGAAATTGTTTGAACATGCATGTACTTCTCTGAATGCAATAGCACGAGAGCTGAGCGCTACTTCAACTAAGGCTCTATAAAGCTTCTTTAGAGCTCTAATTCAACAATCGTTATAACACAGTCGGTCGAATTAATCTCGATATATACAATTGCTTGTCCTGACTGAATGACTGATTGACAGACAATCAAGGTACAACCTAAACCACTTAAGCTAGAAACATGATCAACCCTCAAACACCCCTAGGGAAGGGGTTGACATGTAAAAATTATTGTAAAATAGATATATCTCTAACGCATCCAGTTATAGACTTTGCTGAGATGAACAGCGTTATTTTGTGTATTTTCTCATGTCTTCGTTTATTTGCAGAAACAATACAAAAGTAAAAGTGATTATATGTCGACTTTTCACTTATGTTTGTTTTTTCTCTTTGTGTAATATCTCTCAATTTGAACTCTAAAATATTGTTTTAATTTTACGTGTGTTCATATAATGCTCCATTATCTGTGGAAACTACATTAAAGACCACGGATTTACAAAATTTTATTCGTGAAATTATTTCTTCCTTATGTAATAATTTAATATTCACAAGCAATTAAAGGGCTCTAATGACCACGATGTAGGTGAGCCTCATTATAAAAAAAACAACAACCAATTAATACCATTGCTTATAATTCATAGTAAATTAGTACCATAAATATTTTTCAATTTAAAAGTCTTGACAGTGCTTCATTAACCATAATAATCTGTGCTAATTAACATTTGTTTTATTGTTCTTGAATTAATCATAAAATAAAATAATTACTCTCATTATTTACGTAAATTCATTTCTCGCATTCTTAGAATTCGCTAACAATACGAAACTCAATACCCACACATTGTCATCATTCAGCGTGATCTCTCTCAACTTTCATTACATCAGGTACTGATGTACTCTATTCGCCATTGAATTGTTTATTACATCGTTTAAGTCTAAATTCAGTACCCACGGGAACAAGACACACCTTGCACCCTTAAAGACTATGGCCGCGAAAAAAATATCGCAAATGACCAATCTGCGTCGAATCCATGGTTTTAAGAGTTTCTGAGATGAATAAATAAACTACCGATGTCGTTAGGTTTAAGTTCAGATCACACGGTACCCTTAATACTTGTAACACGTATAAAAAGAAAATATCTATTTTAGACAACTGTTTTGTACTGCTTGATTGTCAATATTATGTCATGTTTATGTTTCTTTCTAAATATATCCTTTTATTAAAATTTAAATAAAATGATTTGACTTTAACGAAAAAAAATGTACCTTTATTTAAAAAATATATAAATATTTTAAGGGGCGGCAATTCGTCTTTTAGTCCGGGGCGACGTAACCGCTACAACAGACGCTGGTTGGAGTCACTTGCATATAGGATGTTGACTAGGATAAAACGCGAGGCATTAAAACTAGACAATTTTTCTATTAATTTTAAATTCATCCACTCGAGATATAATTTGCAATATTCAAATAAAACATTACATTAAGTTTTGAAAATGTCGTGTCGCTGACTCAACACGTGTGAAGTTCCTTCACCATGAAAATATTGATTAAAAATACATTTAAAATGTTACAAAAACTGCCATTAATGGTGTATTTACAGGAGTAACTATCTAGTAGTCTGACTTGCAGTAAAAAGACTAAAACGTTTTTAAAATGTCTGATTATGAAATAGCCTACTTCAATATATTCGAGTCTGTGGTACTAAGGATGAGAAACGAAGCCCGATGTATGGATAAAACCATTTCTCACGATGGTTCAAAGGAAAAATAAACCTTTGAATCTAGAGAGCCCACAACTAGCATATCATAT